>CM026427.1:18584047-18835168 GCA_014871385.1 Ceratodon purpureus
GCTGAGGACGGAGTCGTCCTCCACTCATGAAAAAAGGTAAAGTAAGTTATAGAGATGGAAAGCTCTAAACAGAAAGGCCAATGAAGAAGGAAAACTAGGTATGAAAAGATGAAAGTCAGTGTCGAGAAAAAGGCTTTTTTGAGGTTGATATGATGAACAAATACTACGGAATACATGAGAACATGGGGAAGGTCTATCGATGGTGGGAGCATGACACACACAAATCTTACAAGGACTTTGAGGGAATATGATGTTTTATTTTTTTATTTTTTTTCAATCAGACATTTCAGAAAAATAGTTATGGTACCCAAAGTGCAAATAGATGCTGGGCGGGCAATTTGGGCAGCCATAGTAGATATGTCTTCTACCTCTGAGATTTTGTCTGTGTATACTTCATGATGAACCAGAACCAAACTGCCACGGTGAAGCTAGAAACCTATGGAACCCACTCAATTCATTTACTTATTTTCTTCATTTTTTGATTGCCGAATGATATGATAGTAAACATCACCATACGAGCGTCTTGATTTTGGATTTTATAAATTCAACTATTACATTCATGATTTTCTAACGATGAGAGAACGAACTTGATTAAATGGATCAAGTGAGTATTCTTGATGAATGAACTTGAACAATAGGTATTTCTTGCAAGCCGATTTTATTTTTTTTGATTTCGATAGATTTGAGATTTATTTATCTTTCATCACTACCCGGATGAACATACGGGCCATAAAACCAAAAATCCAATGAGATCAACCCTAGCTACCCCATGATCGTCGTCTTGAGTGAACCCTAAGACTTGACGGGCGACGGGTCCTACCGGACCCGTCGCCCTTTGTTCAAACCCTTCTCGCTCGCTCGATGGGTTTGAAAAGCCTCCTGCACTCCGTAGCAATTGTGTCTTTTGAGCCAATGCGGTAAATGACTTCATGTCCACTTTTTGTCCTGAATGACTTCCTGAATGACTTGGAAACAATTCAGTAACTTTGGGCCTCAAGTGCACATTCATGTCACGGCATGGACACCTTGAATGATGTTCTTAATCCGTGGCAATTCACTTCAATTCTGAAAATCTTCTTATCTGCAAGTCCTCTCTCAAATCTAGAGATCACCAGCAGCAAATGTCCAAATACTTTTGGCAGTACTTTCTGTCATATGTACACAAAGGAATTATTCACGAAACTTACGGAATACAAAGATGTCGTGAACGCCGAACCTCTGCACAGACACATCTTCCTTGTCATTCATATTTGGAAATCTTCAACGGAGGTGTATCGGGCGACGTGTCAGGATCATATCGAGTACTCGATATTTGCCTCCACTGTCCCTGCAGTGAACTTTTGCCTATAATCTACGGATCCACCAAAACGAAGATGTGGAATTCAGGGATTCGTGGGTTTTTGTAGGTTGTGTGTCTTCTCAATCCAAATTCTGTGGAAGCGAAGGAGCTCATGTGATTTGCAACAGTGTCGGAGGTACCCATCTCTTGCTTCTCATGGATCTTTACCCTCCTATTGTTCTATGACGCATTGTGATGTGTGGCGATGCTTGGTGATGTTTGGTGATGTATGGTTATGTGGTGATGCATGTGGGTTTTCTCTTTTTCATCGCTAGGATTTGGTGTTATTGCAGAATTGTGGTCTTTGATTAATCGTAAGAGATCAGTGTGTTGCCATGGAGTTTGTAGTTTTGGGTCTTGGTTTTCTTCCGTGATCGGTGGCTCTCGGTCATGTTTTTGTAGTGGATGGAGTTTACATGCTAGGTTGCAGCGGGAGTACTCCATTCTACACCTTTTTTCTTGGTTAGTAGCAATAGTTTTGTATTTTAGAGTTTCTAAAGATTTTTTTGAGATGGCGTGTGCATCAGACACAATGACTCGGGTATTTGGCTGTGGAGGACTAGACGGAAGTCGATACCATGCCAGGTGAGCTCTACTCGTGGTTTTTCTAAGAGGAGGGCAATCCGCCCGTGGATCACCGTGTTGTGCAGGTCCTCGCGAGCTACAGCAAGGAGTGGATTCTTATCTATGCGTGGGGGATCGACGATGAGGAGATGATTGCGAGCGGTGAGAGGTTTGTTATGTTTAACCTGGTGACTAAGATATGGGAGAAACTAGAGCTTCGTTTCGTTAAGTTGGGTGAACAATTCCCAAGCCAAGGCGAATTGTATGCCATCTCGTAGAGCTGCCGATGAATCGAGGAACATGAGAGTTAAGCTTCCTGGGAAGCAATCTTGTTCATTTTTCTAGTTATCCACTTGAGCATCATTTGGGTGTCACATTAGTGTCACCATAGTATTGTGCAAATATCTTACAAAGTATGAGTCGCAGATGAACTTGGTGAAATCCTGCGGACTCCTTACTGATCAATCAGTGGGGTTTAATGCGTGGCAGTCACAGCGTAAAAGATTCGGTTTCAGAAATGAGGCCGTGTAGAAAGCCTGGCATGATATGTGCTACTGAGCCTCGGAGGTCGTCAGGCCGTCAGTGCCTTTTTGAATTTTGACCTGAGTTTTGTTGTGGATGATTTTCAATCCAAGTTTCAGACATCTTGAGCCAACAGATTTTACCCAGTATAATTCTTTGACATTCACAGGCTATACAAGGAAATTTCTCCCGGGTTAGATGTGACTATGTATCATGTATTTAATGAATTGAATTAGAATAAGCTCGATTGAATTAGAGTAAGAGGATATGGAGGACTGATGAAGCGTGGATACTGATTCTGGAATGCTGGCATTATGTGAACGCAAGAGGAGCAGAAGAAGCAAATGGTGTACGAGCCACAATAGTGAGTCAAAAATTCAGAGACGTGGTCACGCTCACTAAAAAACGGAATCCTTTTGCCTGTCATTTGATGCTCGTTGTTTCGTGTGCTTTGATAATTCTCAGATGATGTTGTTACTAGTTTTGATTGAAGAGATCGTGTGAAATGAAGCTTTACACTAGAAATTAAGGCGCTCATTAACATCTGGTAATTGTACAGGAACACCAAAGCCTCCGAAAGGAAGAGCATCACCAGCTGGCATCGCTGACCTTTCCTGAAAGTCTGAGGTAGAGGTGGGAAAGTCCCGACCCATCACCAGTGGTTCAGAAGGCTCTGAGGATGAAGATCACGAGTACCAGGATGGTGAGGCAGCACCGGGTGATATGAAACGCAAAAAGAGGTAAGCAACATAACAATTCATTGATAAATAGTACAGTCAAGACCTAGAATAATCCGAATTTTCTTTCAAGTATTTCAAAACTTAGATTCCCTTGCTAATATGCACCAGTTCTTCATGTGGTGACATAGGATGCTTTTGAACAAACGAAACAGCACAGCGATCACGCAGGAGAAAGCAAGTTCATTTGAGTAAGCTGGAAATGCGGGTCGCACAATCGAGAGCTAGAAATAACACGGTACTAAGGTTCCAGGATATTAGCCACAATTTCAAAGAGGCAGCAATTGATAATCGCGTGCTCGAGGGAGATTGCGAGGCTTTACGTACTGTGGTTCACTTCTCACTTAAATTCTCCCAAAATTCTGTCAAAGTGTTGATTGAACCATTCCAGAATATAAATATAGGTCAAGATAATGCGGTTCCCAAAGTCACCCATTTATTGTCATTTCCAAAAGTGACTGGGTCCACATTTAGTCCATGTTGAGTACATATAACATTGTTTCTTGGCGTAGTACCGTACACCTGTCCATATATCTGTTAGGAACATGATTCTGAACATATTATGTGTCTGAATCCAGGTGAAGATGACTACACAGTTCTGAACATATTCTGTGTCTAAATATTGGTGAACTAGAGGTTGCTTCTAATAGGTCTTTGAAAGTTGATGATGAAGCAACCAATAAGGGTGAGCTGAACATTGCACATTAACGTATGCTATTTTCAATCATTGACTCTTGCTCCTGTTTCAGGGTTTTGAAAAAATTGTGAGGTTGCTGTGGATGTGCAGGATTCTTACGACTGCACAATGACATGTTGCTTTTGGATAAATGGCTATGATAGCGAGAGCAACAAGGAAGGAAGTGAAGGAGGTGAAAGCAATGCTTGTGACGGAACAGATAGAAACTGCAATGAAAAGCCTCGACTACTCAATGAGAAGTATTTGCGGCAGGTCCGGCATATTTCTCCTAGATTCTATTTTTTCTGTTTTTGTCTTGAGTGTTCATTTGGCGATTTCACTTGTTTCTTTCTATCTTAATCAGTGCAGTCAAAGAAATTGAAATCGTCTGAGCTAATTGGTCCTTGGAATTATGCGGGTATCTGAGACCAAGAGCGTAGCGAAAGAAGTATCAACATTGCAGCGGAAGTTGGAGCATGTCAACAAAGAAAAAGATACGATTACGTAATTATTATGGCAGGCTCAGTAATCACATAACTTTCTGAAATGATGTAGTTACTGGTTCTTGAGGCGTATGACAGTTTGCTTGGGTTTAAAGGAGCTGTTGAGAGGTGAATAATTGTGGTGGCGATTTACAGTTGTCAATCGAGACAATTCGTGAGGATTTCTTCAAGGATGTGTTTATGCCAGTGGTAAGCTCGAATGCTAGTCACCAGTAGTTTGGATATGATTCCCAGGTTGCCATAGGGTTAGGTTGTTGTAGCCTTTTGTAGTTGCCGATGAAATTGTGGATTTGTGAATATTTAGCATCTCGGTATGAGGGTAATGTGATAAGAAGATTATACGTTGCAAATTATCATTCTGTAAATGTTATGCTCGTGGACATTGAAAAAGTCATGAGAAATCCATGTGAGACTCTATAGTTTTCGTCAACAGAGGAGTAACAATACACCATCCTAAACTGTACATCTCATTCAGCCCTGCATGAATCTCAGCTTGCATCCCCAACCATTGACGAGCTCCAGTCTCTTTTATGAATTCCGATCCGTCGATGAGAGGCTATGCACTTTCCCGGTGACGCACTCTGAGAAGCTCTCCTCGTCTGGCCCCATACAATAGTCAATCTCAAAGCATGTATGGTGAAAGGTATGTACTTATCAGCCTGCACAAAGGGAGATGCGTACAAAGGTATCCGAGTGTGCAAGGAATTTGGGGACAAACATCATGATATGATTTTCACCCTGAACCCGTCTTACACCAGGACACCGTTCCATGTTTTTTTTTTTTTTGGATTGATCCATACACGTTCCGCAGGCTACTAAAGAGAACGTTTTTTTCCTACGTAGTAGGCACCCATTTTACAGTCATTCTGGAACATGAACTGCAACGAGACCCAGTTTAAGCATGTTGCATAAACTACGCAAGAAAAAATAGTTCGCCAAACACTTCATCTAACTGACCCTGTTCAGCAATCCTTGTCGTACTCGTTATGGCCTCGGGTTTGCTAAACCCTAAACCTTCTTTACACCTTTTAAAAAAGTTAAAGCTCTCAGATGGGACGTTTCGAATAGATCTTGACCTTGCTTGACGAAGCTGTCGCACAGAATTCGCATCCTCCATCCGAAATTAACGGGTCTGCTCTGTGCTGGCTACGCTTGTAACCACAGGCACCTGTAGGAATTGTGATTAGGAGTAGGACTGAACTTTATCGATCCCATCTTACTCCATGTTCGTGTTTCTCACTGACTGATCCTCTGTGAGTAGTGATCACGCAGGTTCCCAGGCCATGAATGATGGTCGCGTGCGTGCTCCAGCCACGGGAGAAGTTCCGGAATGTGATTTCTTCAGTATGCAGCACGATCTTGAGTGCCGCTGTGGAGATATTCGTGAGTAAAATGTCGATGTGGTGCATTCAAAACGACCACTGCATGGTGATGTTTACTAGGACACACATATCCTGGAAGGGCATGGTCGTTGCATTGAAACGGGGCTAGTTGTCCCCTATCATAGCTTGCGTATACAATGTTAGTGCTCACGGTAATTACTGATTCCTCGTCCGTCTTCTTATAAGCAACATAAATGGATTTTACATTTTTTTTTTTTTGTTTAAACTAGTAACATTTCGGATTCAAAATTCGGAACCCTGTTCGCTTATTAGTAATGTTACCACAGATCTCGCTAATTTGTGAAGCTACTAATATCATGTACATATTAGCTGCTTAGTGACTTTTACGTCCCTTCAGAATTTTATTGTACCTAGGTCATGGATGTACATGGGGGTGTTAGACTGTGATTGGGCTATGAAGCTATGAATGATTGACAAGGGGAGAAGGTGCTTCCTTTGTTATCAAGCCCACTTACACTACTCCACAAAGAATATGGATTAAGAAGTAGCAAGACTCTAGGCGGGTTTTTTGAAATGTGTTGCACACAGAGTTTTGGAGTGTGATTGAGCATAGAAGATGAAGATATATGAAAATGCGATGAACTAAGAAAAGTTGAGTAACCAAGCCTTCTTCCATCTCCAACAAGTTTTATGTCAAAAAATGTTTTTGCACAAAAGATATAGACAAAACAGCACGTAAAGGTCCATGTGTCAAAATGTATCCCAAACAGTTTTTTAAAGCTCATTTGTGCATAGAAAATCAACTTTTTTGAAAATATTTCGGTCCAAGAAAAGCTTTAAAATCATGCTATCTTTCACCTCCAACAAATTTTGTGTCATTTGGAGACTTTTTGAAAAAGCTATGCTTGTTATTAAAATGAAGACTAACTAGTTGTTTCAACTCAAAGTTCACATATCCCACGTGCATCGTTGAATACAACTCCATTCCTCGTGTGTAACTGACTGAGCATTTTATGCCTTTGATGTTGGATGAGTGCCTAATTCATATTCAATAAAGATTCGAAAGTGCCTAACTTTTTAGATATCATTTTTTGAGGCGCCTGATCATTTTCTGTACTTCAATTAATTATCAGGCAAAGCTGCTAGTAAGCTACGGTACATGCGTAAGTGGTATCCGCAAGAAAATAAGATGTAGGCATCATTAATTTCACCGATATTTCTTTGTTTTTTATTTTTTTACATGCTTCCGAACACATGAAAATGGTAAAATTCAATGAAAAAATAAATTTTACCATTTTTTCATAAAAAACAAATTTTACAGCTACACAAGTCGCCCAACTTCTTCTATGAACTTGGTGGCACCACACCAAATCCGTAGTGTAAATATGATCAGCAGCTAGCTGGGATATATCGAAACTTGGACTAGTACTAGTTCTGGATCAGCAACTTCGGTCTGAGATCGACCTCCTGCAGCATGTTGAGCACTACAAACATCCCACTCGTGCAGCATGGTGAGCACTCCACCAGTGTGTCTGCAGCAAATTAAGACAAGTACCCTGCATGCTAAAATGCGGCTGGTAATGTCTCATTATGTTCGACGTCAGACCTTAATTCCGGAGGTGCACATGATCGGCAGAGTAACTTCTGAATTGACACACTCAATTCTCGTCTCCTGATATGTGGTGCAGACTTGGCACATTCGGCAAAGAAAACTCAGTCAATCTTGATTGAACAGAGGAGTCTGAGCAGAAATTACCTTGAATTACGATGACCCTTTGAGACACCATCTGAGCAAAACCGGAAATGCAGTCACATGCTGTCCCCGTGGACGTTGTATACATTACAGACCGAAACATCTTGTAACCTTGATACCGTTGTACCCAGAGAGACCTTACTCATACAAGCACGCACTTTATCTCCTAGAGATTTCCCGGCCAACTTGGCCTGCTCCTCCAAGGGCAACGTCAGAACCAACTCCGCAGCTGCTTCTTCGAACTCTTTCCATGGAGGATATCGCTCATAATACCAATTCTCTAGGAGTGCAAGTCGTTCTGAAGATCTCAGCAACAGCCGTCCAGCTGACACCTCTTTGTACATCCTAAGAACAACCTTCGAAAGATCTGGCACACAATTTCCACACATCTTACGAATTGCATGAACTCCATCTGCATATTTTGGAATCGCATCGCTGTGGACTATGCCACGCACTAGTTCCTCAGCCACACCTTCCTCCACCAATGACTCCAATATCCACTCCATTGCTCTCAGCTTGTGATCTGTTGAAACCTCATTTCTGTCGATCTCAGGACTCTTTCCATTCCATTCATTAGCAATATCGACAAACATCTTCTTGGCCTCGTCGTTGACAACTCCGATAACCATCCTGGAAAATTCTGAATGGCGATCGCGTGATCCGATGCCCTCCAGAAATACTGGAAACTGCTCTCCCTTTTCACGGCACGCTCTGAACACGGCGCGAGTGCACTCTCGAATGCCGTCACACAGCTGCTCCTTGCTCGCATCCATCCCCAGCCTGGCAACCAGGTCTTTGAGATGCATGCGGGGGAAGTCTGGGGAAGCAGCATACTCTCGAACCCTTATATCATCTTCCTCGCTCCAGCGCGTGCATGACAAGTAGAGAGAGATACGTTCCATGACCTCTTCACAATATACCTGTGAAGCCACTTTCAGAGTCTCCAGAGCCTGTTCGACGCCTTCAAAGCTCTGAAATGGCGAGTACATTCGGGAGAAGCAATCGATGTAGGATTCAACCCCTGTTTGAGCCTCCAGCTCAAACTCCATCGGTGATGATTTACATGCCTTCGATGCTGGCCCGTTCCATCTCTCGCTCAAGCAAGTGTTGAAGTACTTGCTGTGAGTGCTCAACACGCGAGAATGCAAACGGATGCAAGCTAGCTTGTGGTCCTTTGTGCCACCACTTCGTACCAAGATGATGGAAACATCGTGACCAGTTGCTCCCTTCCCACCAAGTGTCCACTCCTCCATGTGCTCCTCCATCTGCACCTCCATCTGCACCTCCATCTGCTCCCCGTGCTCCTCAACCTGCACAAGTTTCACAACACCCCCACATGCTTTCAAGACCAATTTTTGAACAATTTTTAACATAGAAGGATTTAGAAAGTTCCTACGACATATGTATCAATTTAAAACACAAATCAAAGATTGCAGGGACGGGGAGCTACAAATCTCAGAACGTTTTGAGTTTGAAGCATTACACTGATCTAAGCTGACTTACAATTACGATTGATACTAACACACGTTCTTCACAAGGACATACAGGTAGCTGAATTGAACCAAGCTTGTTGTTTTGTGTTGAGAGTACAATCCCAGTTAACTGAGGTTAAGTTTTGATGTTACCAAGGATACCACTGCAGATGTTTCTGAGAGAACGATTCCAATTAACTGATGATAAGTGAGATTAAGTGGTAGTGTAGATATTACCAAAGTTTAAGACCCTCCTATAATTACATGTAACCCTGAGAAGACACTCAGTCTCTTCGTGACAAGAGTTTGTATCACCCAGTGACGTGCATGACTTAAGGTGTATTCCTGCATGCTGATGGAGGAACTGCTAGTAGTATACGGTAGGTGGCTCGAAACCCACACAGCACCGTAAACCAGCACTAGTGTCCATGACCGGCCGTCGATCATCCTCAAGCGAGCGCCCACAGCCGTCGATCTCTCGGCCTGCCGCAGTTGACACATTCTTGCCTCCTGCGTAGAGGTCTTGGTAGCGTCGAGGTCTTCGAGTTGAGGTCTTCGAGTCGAGGTCTTGGGACGCTCATCTGGCCATTTCTTTTACTTTTACTTTTACTTTTTCTTGTTCACTGCTGACTCCAGTTTTCTTCTCCTTCCAATTATTTTACTGCTACAGTGCCTGGAAAACGTTTTAGTCCTATGTGGAGCAATAATGAGCATTTAAGGTATACACACCTGTGACCGATAACTTAAGCATTTCAACATAGTAAATCTTGGGTTTTCAATAAGAAGTCATTTTTTGTGCGTAGTATTACAAGGTTAATGAAGAATGAGCATTTTTCCAAAATTAATTCAGTAAAATTCAAATTACTACAAATTTTTTTGTTCAAAAGTGGCCCAGATCCATGAGTGACATATAAATTTACCCATCACCGTCAACAACAAGAGTAGTGAACAACAACATCTCCATAACACTCACAGAGGCATTCTATTGGAGGATGCATCATAAATCTATTGTTCATCAATTATTGGTTATTGGTTTTCCATTGCTCTGCAATGGGGAAGCCTACTTATCAGTCATGGGTTCATTATCGGTCATGGGTGTGTATACCTTATGTGCACTTGAGCATTCTATACTCACTCTTTCTTCGTCAAAGTCAAAGACTACTTCGTTCTTGCCAAAGCATAGATGTAGTTACCGAAAATTGTTTTTTTTTTTTTTTTTTGCAAATGAACGAATTTCATTGTTTTTTCTTTTTTTTTTTCTTTGTTTGTTTGAAGTGATAAAATGATTATCTGAACGAGTCAGACAAGTGGAACACCTACACCTTTTAACCTCCATAGCTCATGTATGCACACCCATGATACTGAACATGGTCAAAATTTATTTGATGTGTAGGTACGTGATCATGTTGAACGTGTGGTATGGACGTTATATTATAATAAACCTACATTCCTGCTTGGTCTTGGGAAAAAAATGTGAAGAAAACTTGTGGAGGAATAGTTTTTGTGGACGATGCACATAGTCTACAATTCATTGCGCATGCATGGATATCAATTTCAATCCACATTCGTGTGTCTGGTGTAAACATTATGCGAATAAATTACGGGATTTTCAGGGTTTGCAGGTTTAGGCTTCACTAATGTGGCTAATCCCTTGTTGAAGGGTTAGTCACATTACGTAGTCACGTTTGCACTATGGACTCTACAATTCCAAGAATTGTCCATATACCAAGAGTGAAGTGGCAATTAGACACTTGAAGTGGATGAATGTCCTAGGTGTGAAGTCTATCACTAATTTATCAGATTTTCTTTTCACATCCATTCAAATCAGTGAATTAAAAAATGTAACAAATAGTGGTATTTTGAATGAACTGGTTGATTCTTTTAACAAGGAATTGGAGTAGATCATGAATGCAATCCAATATGTTGGTGTAGATTCGTAGTCATTGCAAAGTTATAATTACGTGGCCAGTGCATTGCAAGTGAAACATCAGGCACTAACAAAATCGTTTCGGAATCCACCCAAAGCCAAGCTATTACCATAATTCTGAGATGTATACATTTGCTACATTTGATCCAATTACGCAATGTTAGATTAGAATTTATTTACAGAAAAATGGACTCATATTGGATAAGTTATCGCTTATTGTCTGTTATGAAACATGAATAAAACTATGATACCGTAGCTTACTAGCAGATTCGGTAGAGATTAATTCTAAAAATTAATGCCTAAAATATTGGAAATTATGGGCAAGCTTTGCCTAGTACTATGGAATTTTAAATTCATCATTGCCTGGAATTGAGAAAAATCTTCTCTTCAGGGTTTAAGGTTCAGAGTTTAGGATTATATCTCACTTTGAAGCTATGAATGATTGACAGGGGGAGAAGGTGCCTCCTTTGTTATCAAGCCCACTTACACTACTCCACAAAGAATATGGATTAAGAAGAAGCAAGAGTATTGGCGGGGTTTTTGGAATGTGTTGTACACAGATTTCTGGAGTGTGATTGAGCATAGAAGACGGAGTTATATGAAAATGCGATGGACTAAGAAAAATTGAGTAACCAAGCCTTCTTCCATCTCCAACAAGTTTTATGTCAAAAAATGTTTTTACGCAAAAGATATAGACAAAACAGCACGTAAAGGTCCATGTGTCAAAATGTATTCCAAATAGTTTTTTTTAAGCTCATTTGTGCATAGACAATCAACTTTTTTGAAAATATTTCGGTCCAAGAAAAGCTTTAAAATCATGCTATCTTTCACCTCCAACAAATTTTGTGTCATTTGGAGACTTTTTGCAAAAAGCTATGCTTGTTATTAAAATGAAGACTAACTAGTTGTTTCAACTCAAAGTTCACATATCCCTCATGCATCGTTGAATACAACTCCATTCCTCGTGTGTAACTAACTGAGCATTCTATGCCTATGATGTTGGATGGGTGCCTAATTCATATTTAATAAAGATTCGGAAGTGCCTAACTTTTTAGATATCATTTTTTGAGGTGCCTGATCATTTTCTGCACTTCAGTTAATTATCAGGCAAACAAGTGCCGAAGCTGCTAGTAAGCTACGGTACATGCGTAAGTGGTATCCGGGTAATTTCAAGAATCATCATCTTGTAATTAACACGCAAGAAAATAAGATGTAGGGATCATTAATTTCACCAATATTTTTTTGTTTTTTATTTTTTTACATGCTCCCGAACACATGAAAATGGTAGACTTTGATTTCATTGAATTTTGCCTTTTTACAAATCTTTGGCATTGGAGCAAATATTCTATTAATGATTTGAATTAAATAGCAGAAAATAAAAGTGAGTGTCCCCTTTTAAAAATTTGGGTCCTCTATCTAGTTTCTAAATATGTAACTATGGAATATGAGACTAGTGATAATAGCATATGTAATGTTTTTAAACATATAATTGTTTTTAATTTAAAACTTTCAAACATGCAACTAATTGTCCTTTTATATATTGCAAGAACATTAAGTAGGGATTTTGGTCAAAAACAACTTTGAAATACCGGGGGGAAAAGCACTAGGATGTGGGACTTTAGATTTTTTTTCTAAAAGCCCTACAGTTCAACCCAAGCACAAATTTGGGGTGAATGCAATATATTTGTCAGTGATAATCACTTCAAGAATTGAAAAGACTTATCGAATTCTGTATTAAAGTTTATAAAAAAAAATTCAGTGCAACAGTAAAACTTTCCCCCCCCACTCCATTGAAGCTTGGCTCCGTCCTCACCCAGCATCCTAATGCAATTGAGTGGCTTCTGGTGAAGTACCATTTGAGAAATCTTGGTTTAGGGTCCTCTGGCTAATGCTTGTGATGCGGCCTTCGCGTAGTGAACTCGTTTTGGAAATAGTCATTGCAAATATTTTTGTTTGAATTCTTAGGATTTCCTGATGTATTTTTTTAATAGATAAAAGAATGCATATTTGTGCACCCTTTGCTCCCTTCTTCCAATGGACATGCCCGTTCAATATAAGTTTTAGAATGACTCGTTCAATATAAATTTATCCAATTATCATGATAAATATGTTTGATTTTTCGCTTTTTGTTGATCTATTTTTTTAAATAGATAAAAAAGAAAAAATTGTGTTTAAATTTTTAAGTCGTGGATTGAGAAAGACCATGGGGATTTGAATGCCAAGTTACAGTTGAACGGCATAGCCACGGTTATGAGTTGGCTAAATTCTTCCACTATACTAACACCCAGACAAACCATGCTCATTTGTACTATAGATTCAGGAGTATGACTTGCTGTCTGGTCTTCAATGATGAACTTAGATGCTGAATTTAGATCATGCTGAACTTAGATGCTGAACAGTAAGTTGGCCCATGAGAACATAGAAAGTGAGCCAGTAGCTTGCAATGGGCCTAGGTTTAGCATTGTGAATAGTGCACGTTGTTGAGGAGCTTTCTCGATAAGGCTGAAACCACTCCTCAAAAAACGCGGTAATTAAGGCAAGAGAGAAGAAGTTTCAATCAATTTCGTTGCATTTTGCAAATTGATTTGTGCCTAGATAAAAAATAAAAAAAAAATAAAAAAAATAAAAAAAAAATAAAAAAACACTAATTTTTGTAAAAAAACCAAAAAAAAATAAAAATTAACGAACACAACTCAAAGACAAGACACTGCTCTATGAAACCCTTCCAAATAAAAAACTCATTATTTACCCTAAACCACCGACCTCCATGAGTCCACAATTCCATGAAACCATGTAATATTTAAAGTCATTTTTTAAGTTTCACGATTTTAATAATCAAAAACAATTATAGATGAATGCATGTACGAAATGGAATGTGCGAAAATATAAGCTGAAAACTTATGAAATCAACGTCGAATTCAAACTTGGTGATCCAAAGATCAAAGGCGAAATCAAACATCCCTACAAGTTTGAGACCAAGACCGACAGACTCGACCATGACGGTCTTCTCCTCCCCAAGCATGAGCTAAGTGATGTTCAAGCTACTTCGAAGATAAAGGAATGCAGTCTTTAGGTCTCTGGAAACTAACTTTCTGCTTGATGTCAGTCTAGATTTAGTTGCCTTCCAATATGAATTTTCATGTCCGTGAGTTCTAATACATTCTCCACACTTAGTATTCTTTTGCAAGGGAGCAAACAAAGCGCGTATCAGCTCAAGGGATTCCTCAGTGTCAGCAAGAGAACATAATTTTCTGTGCACCATGATGCACATCAACATTTAAAACGTATATTGTATGAAATGGAACATCCATAATATTTTTTAAAATTAAACCATCACATAGACACGCCTTCGTGTAAAAATATGGTTTGCATGTTTTAAAGTCCGTGGCACCCACGTTTCATGCTAGATTGCCTGCGCAATTAGTTGTGTATGGAGACAAATTATTGTTTAGGTTAAAAAAACCTCTCTTCTTGCCAAAAATGCAATGTGTCCCTTCACTCTCAAATTTTTGTTATTTTGCTACGACGCCAAATAGTGTCGAAGTTTAATGAACGATTAAATCAATTTTGTGGCTCGAAGAGAGTTTGGATCCTACACGTGGAGCGGCACTGCAATGCACTTGTTCTATTCAAGATGTTCAAGGAGGGCCTTGATGCCAACATCATAATCTGAGCACAAGGGGGCTCAGTGAAAGCACACCGAAGTGTGCACTCGGCTATGTCCGCAGTCTTTAATGCTATGTTCCAACACGACCTGAAAGAGCTACATATCCACAACAGGGAATTCAAATGTCCAACTAGGTTGACAATGACCTGTCCTTTTTTTTTTAATCACACTTAATCACTTATTTGGTGCCTCGAGGCCACCAGAAGCAACCAATTCTGGAAAATAAGATCTAGTGGTGCATATTTTTGAATAATGCTAGTAATTTACAAGCAAACAATCTCCACAGAGCCTCCTACTAGACCATGCGTGGTAGATCATGTAAAACTAGTTACCTAGGCCCTTCAAAAACACACTAGATACATCATGAATGCTAATATAACTATGGCGACGAAAGGACGTACACACCCACTGCTCATTGGAAGAGGTGTGTACATCGATGCATTCAGCTCAAAGTCTGATAAACATGTACTCATTCGGCAGATCCTTCAACACCAAATCCGTTTGCGTATTCTCAATACGTGCCATGTAGAGGTTTTTAATCTAAAACCAAAATATATATATTCAATGCAAATTAGATTTAGCACAATATTTGAGAGTCTTACGTATTCATGCATATTTACGTGTATTCTTGGGTATAATTTTACGATATGAGCCCTAAACCTTGGTGCACGCATGTTTTTTATTTTTAATTTTTAATTTTTAATTTTTAATTTTTTAAAAAAATCATAGTAAAATTTTAAGTAAAAATAAGAATAAAAATAAAAATAAAATACCATCTCCACCTCCGCCTCCGCCTCTTCTCCGTGGGGGTACATCTGTAGTGCTCCACGAGTTTGGTAGTGGATGATAGTGATTGTGAGTGGTCAAGGAATTACAATTTGTTTAAGTAGTTCGCTTTCTCTTTTCTGACTAGAATCAGCCAAGTTTTACAGTAGAATTTGGTTTTGCAAAGTGTTGTTTTACATGTTCAATTCCCCGAACCATTTTGGAGATAAAATACCCTCATTTGTGCATATATGATGGGGACCCCTGTAGACATGATGAACTGCAATGCATGGGAGAGAGCACTCGCAACCAACATTGTGGATGCAACTATACATTGGTAAACCAATAAACTTTAAAATTAACACTTCATTAATTTATTCCAATAAACTTTAAAATCAACACATCATTAATTCATCCAAAAATTTCTGTAAAAACGTGTTCTATTTTATAACAATGTTGACGTTAATTTTTATTTTATTTTTTATTTAAAAAATATAAAAAAAATCAGAATTTGAGCGCAATGTAATTTTATAAGATTCGATATCATGCATCCGATTTAGAAGTGCACGAGGAGAAGATGCACTATTTTATTTATGTTTTTTAATTCATGTAAATTTATACAAATGCCTTTTGTTTGGCAAGGAGACCAATGCATAATGCACAAGTCTTTGCAAAAACTGACTTACCCTGCTCCATGATGAATTCCATTCAAAACTATATTACAAACTAATCATGGCATCTTACCCAGTGTCAAAAAATTTAAATGATTTATGTACAAGAAATAAGATCCAAACTGTAGTCTATAGTAGGCCCCACGGCACATGCACTGCTACCTGATCCGCCTCCACTGCTGCGACTTCCCATGCACACGCAGCTCCACCTTCTAATATCACATTGTACATGTTAACTGCTTAGTGACTTTTACATCCCTTCGGAAATTTATTGTAACTGGTCATGGATGTACATGGGGGTGTTAAACTGTGATTGCAAGTCTTAGCATAGACCTTCCCTTCTTGCTGTTGTCTGAATGGCGATGGGTGAGTGCATGGTGACTGCTGCCCACCCCACACCGAGGCTGTCTTTTCGGAGTGCGTCGCTTAGGGTGCGTGGGTCCATGTGTAGGCCTTATCAGCCAGTATTTAGGCCACCTGGTCACTGCGTGTAACAGATTTGCAGTGACGGAAACTGCGTCAGAGATGAAAATTTGATCCCAACTGCCACAGTAAAGCTGGAACCATAGAACTCACTGCTTTTTTATTTTTTATTTTTTATTTTTATATATTGAATAATTTAATAAAATAATTTAATGATCAATTTTATAATGAAAATATTTATAAATTTACGTTTAGAAATTTAACTATTACATTCGTGATTTTCTAAAAATAAAAAATTAATTTGATTGATTGGGTCAAGTGATTACTTAATGATAAATGATTTTCTGTAAATGGCTTTTTGCATCCTTATTCTTTGATTTTGATCATGTTGAGTTTTACATATTTTTAATATTATTTGGATGATAAGATAGGGGCTATAAAACCCAAAATTCAATGAGATCAACCCTAGCTATCCCTGCTATCGTTGTTTTGAGTGAACCCTAAAATTACTTAACGGGCAACGGGTCCTACCGGACCCGTTGCCCTTATTCAAACCCTTCTCGCTCCGCTCGATGGGTTTGAAAGGGCTTTATATTTTTGCATCATAATTTTTTGATTTTGATAAGTTTGAGATTTATTTATTTTCAACATTATTTGCATGATAAAATAAGGGCTATAAAACCCAAAATTCAATGAAATCAACCCTTGCTATCCCCCTATTGTTGTTTTATGTGAACCCTAAAATTACTTGACGGGCAACGGGTCCTACCGGACCCGTTGCTCTTATTCAAAGCCTTCTCGCTCCGCTCCATGGGTTTGAAAAGCCTAGTATTGCTTAGATATTTCTTATGTGAAATATATTTTTTATTTATAAAATTTAATTTAATTAATTAATTTATTTATTTTCCTGAATTTTTCCTCAAAGGAACGGTTACAGTCACAATTTTCGAACTGTATATTTCATTGAAGCCAACATGAATTTTCGTTTTCATCCCCTTCTCCCACATGACCAGTGACTTCTCGCATTTTGATTCTGTCAGTGGACAGGGCTATGTGCACTCGGAGTGACGCACTCCGAAACGCTGTCCTCCCCCACAATCATGAGACCGTCCCGTCGAGATATGAATTCCACTTACTCTAGCCACTTCCAGTTGTCTGATCAGCGGACTGACAATTATGAACAATACAATTCAACATCCATGTAGCAATTCAGAAGTGACTACCTGTATCATAGGAAAAATCTCCGTACTAATTAGAGGATCGAGGTAATGATTACTCATGCACTACCTCTCTTGTTTGCGGTGACAACTCTAGATGGTCGGATCCGCCACAATCGAAGATCAAGTCGGATGTGAACTTACTACATCGGTTATGCATCACTGTACTTCATGGCCACTTCGTCTCTCTCCAATCTTCCATATAACAAACCAGTTTCCCTTTCCTTTGTCCATTCGCAGATCTTTCAATTGGCGACACCCTGCTCATCAATTTCCCGTGTGCCCTTGTTGTTACGCCGGGCCCCTGCGGCGAGGAAAATGCCGGACGTTCGCATGCTCCTTGTGGAGCCCGGGAGCCTAGAATGGTTCGTTCGTTACATGCGTTTACGTGACACCGGAGTGATCCCCACGGTAACTCCCAGCGAGTTTCTCCCGTCCGGACCCGCCATGGCTGCCTTCTGGGGCCCGAAATCTGCGAATGGATGGTATTTCCACGACCACGGGAACCCCCTCTACGAGATTTATGCTCGTGAGCTGCTGATGCGTGTTCTGCAAACGCGTTGGCCCTTGACCGGCATAATGCCCGTCCATTTTGCCCGCGGCTTAATGGCAGAGGCCATGGGGGTTGATGTCAGCTGGGCACAGTTCGCCTACGGGCAGACTCACCCACATCAGTCTCCAACTAGCGAGGTCCGGATCCTTCCCCAATTCCGAACTCTCCCCGCACCTCTCCACCGACTGACAATTGTCCTTCCCGATCACCGCATTCAGGTACGTCCCCTGCTTAACTTCCCATCCCGAATTCCCACACGGGGTGGTGAATTTGTTCGGACACATTTGTGAACTACCACCAATTTCACGTCGTTTATTGATTCTTTGCGCCCTCTGAACAACCGTATGACTGTAGTTAGTGATTGCTAAACCTAATGATATATTGTAAGTCCTTTTGCTATTCCATGGTCTACAATGACTTGCCTTTGTACCTATGAATTTAGGTACTCTTGTGATGAACTCGTGTACAGTTTCAGACACGGGGAACACAATCCAGGTCAATGGTCGTCTGTCTAGAGAAGCTTTCACTGCATGCACAATGTTTTAAATGTCCGCATGCACACGCTAAGAAGTCAAGCCGGGTCCCTTGTTCCACAGACGTCGAATCGGAGGTGTTCCTAGAATAGTGCCTCCTATCGTGGTTCCTCGATTCAATGTTCCCGGGCCCTGTTTCTGATGTTTGCCAACGAACTGAAAATGCTGGAATTCCTTTCATTCATGCATCTGATATGGATAGACTCGAGTAAGGACTTTGCATGTCCCGACACTGTATTCGTGAAATGGAAATTCGTCGAGGTCATGGCTAAGTGTGAAATGTTGGCATCATGTTCATTGTCTGTGTTGTGGTGTGAAGGGATTGCCGCATGCGCGAGATATGCCATTGCACTCAGGTGCCATAATGAGCCCGCCCCGCCTTCTGGGAGCTCCTTCGATGGCGAACCGTGGTACATCACCCCCGCATTCACCCGTGGAATCGGATCCCTACGACATAACAATCGCAGCTCCTGCTGAGAAGGGAGAGACCTCGACTTTGAACCCGCCGAGAGCGTTGCTAACCGGAGAATCACTTTCATCCATTGTCAACCTCGATGCCCCTGCTAAACTAGGTCTCCAGCAGATGCGGGCTGGATTCGCTGACGTGGTGTGTAAGCAGCAGATCCCCCTCAAAGAAGCACTTCACACCGCATCACTTTCCACAGTCGAGAAGAAACAGAGGCTGTACACAGAAAAATACCGCGCACAGATGGTGAACAAGAAACTAACCGAGAAGAGAGACAGCCATCGCCGAACTGTTCGGAAGTATGATCGCGCACGTGAAGCCTCGCTAGCGGCTCGGGTCGAAAATACATCAGAGAATTCACCACATCATGGGGCCGTCCAGAGCTCTTTCATCGTTACTGGCGAGTGATCAGTTGTCAATTCCTGGGCAGCGGTTCTAGCGGCATCGGCGGCGGACCTTTCAAGCTGCGACGAATTCAAAGCTGAGCGACAGACCGCCGCAATCACCCGCATGTGCGACGACCTGCGTGCCGCAGAGGCAGAAGCAATCAACACTCAATCTCAAATCAAGGAGGACTTGGCTCACATTCAAGCAGTTTCTGATCTCCTGGAGGACCTCGAATGAGCAGTCACCACGCATGTCTGTAAAAAATTGCTTACAGGTTTTGCTCCTGTAAATATGCGGCATACATGGACGGTTACAGTTCGAATTCACTATCAATGGCAAGCAGGGGGTGATTAGATCGCAATTCGTAGTGACGTGGTTTGCATATTAGCGTACTGCAAATCTTGATCAGATCTTATAAATGAAGGGGGGTAGAGACACATGAAGAAGAAACAGCATTCCATCAGAACCGATCCCTTTTTTTTTTTTTTTTTTCCTTGGCACCGCCTTCAACTCTTCGAAACCCGAACTTACATTATCAGATCAGTGATCCCTTTTTTTCAAAATGCTGTCTGTTTTAGTGAACTTCATTCAACGTTAGTGCGAACACAGCCGTCCTTGTTATGTGCTTTGGTCTAGTGAGGTGCGTCCCGGTGCCATTTGCACCTTATCCAATGTAAGCAGCGACTCAAGATTCATTTACCCGATTCACCGGGCGGAGTAAAGAGCTTGCTGTCAAAATCCTATATGTAAAATCGAAATCGCTACCGCAGATTCCCGGGACGAAAAGAAGCACTCCATATAAATAAAAACCTCACGAGACAACAGAGTTGACTGGTAACTCCAAGGACGTGTCAGGGTTTACATGGGCAACTCTAAATAAGTTTTAAGGCCAGCAACTGCCCAATTTCATGTTGCCCAACCCACATGATCTGAAAATTTATTTTTAATAAATCAAAATATTAAAGAAATAGTATGGAAGAAACATGTATTTACATAAATTATATTAATACAGTCAAACCTCGACAAGTGTTACCTCGATAAGTGTTAAAACTCTATATGGGTTATGGAGATTTTTGTTCCCTTAAATTTAAGACTAGTAAGTGTTATGTGTTAAGTGTTATGTAATGTTATGCTCCTAATTTTACCTCGATAAGTGATAAGTGTCTAAAAAGGGACTTTTGTAAGAACCATAGTTTCAAGAGAGATAACTTTGAGGTCAAGCAATAGTTTATAGTTTCCATTTTAGAAACAAATTGATTGGTACATGCATTATTAAGATCATAGAGTAAAAGATCATATATTTTAGATTCAGAAAGGAAAATATAAAGGAAAATATAAAGTAAAATATAAAGTAAAAGATAAGTCCATAAATAAAACATAAGTTTATAAAGTAAAACATAAGTTTATAAAGTAAAACATAAGTGTTACTATTCCCCAAGTGATAGCAAAAAGTATGCTCCCAACCGTTAACTCTTATCAAGGTTTGACTGTATTATGAATTCAGATTCTCAATTCTCAGTTCAACAATTAAGGATTCTCAAGCCGTTGCCCTGGGGTGCTGGAGTGAATGGCCTCGGATGCCAGAGTGAGTGACCTCGGGTGCCTAGCCCAGTGACCTGGGGTGCCGGAGCCAGTGACCTAGGGTGCCCGAGCCTGTGAGCTGGTGTGCCAAGGACTATTATGAATTCAGATTCTCAATTCTCAATTCAACGACTAAGGATTCTCAAGCCACTGACCTGGGGTGCCCGAGTGAGTGACCGGGGGTGCCCAGCCCAGTGACCTTGGGTGCCCGAGCCAATGACTTGGGGTGCCCAGCCCAGTGATCTTGGGTGCCTGAGCAAGTGACCTGGGTGCCCGATCCAGTGACCTGGGGTGCCGAAGCTAGTGACCTGGGGTGCGGGAGTGTGTGACCTCGGGTGCCCAATCCGGTGACCTTGGGTGCCAAAGTCATTTGAATTGAGAATTATGAATTCAGATACTCAATTCTAAATTCAACAACTAAGGATTCTCAATCCAGTGACCTGGGGTGCTCGAGCCAGTGACCTGGGGTGCCTGAGCCAGTGATTTAGGGTGCCCAATCCTGTGACCTGGGGTGCCGAAGCTAGTGTCCTGGAGTGTAGGAGCCTATGACCTGGGGTGCCGGAGCCTGTGACCTCAGGTGCCAAAGTCATTTGAATTGAGAACTATTTTGAATTCTGATTCTCAATTCTCAATTCAACAACTAAGGATTCTCAAGCCATGACCTGGGATGCCCGAGCCAGTGACCTGGGGTGCCCGAGCCAGTGACCAAGGGTGCTTGAGCCAAGGACCCGGGGCGCCTGAGCCAGTGACCTCGGGTGACCAATCCAGTGATTTGAGGTGCATAATCCAGTGACCTGGGGTGCCCGAGCCACTGACCAGAGGTGCCAAAGCTAGTGAGCTGGGGTGCGGGAGCCCGTGACATGGGGTGCCCAATCCGGTGACCTGGGGTGCCAAAGTCATTTGAATTGAGGACTACAGTCAAACCTCGACAAGTGTTACCTCGATAAGTGTTAAAACTCTATATGGGTTATGGAGATTTTTGCTCCCTCAAAATTAAGACTAGTAAGTGTTATGTGTTAAGTGTTAAATAATGTTATGCTCCTAATTTTACCTCGATAAGTGATAAGTGTCTTTAAAGGGACCTAGGTAAGAACCATAGTTTGAAGGGAGATAACTTTGAGGTCAAGCAATAGTTTATAGTTTCCATTTTAGAAACAAATTGATTGGTACATGCATTATTAAGATCATAGAGTAAAGGATCGTACATTTTAAGTTCATAAAGTAAAAGATAAAGTAAAATATAAAGTAAAAAATAAGTCCATAAAGTAAAACATAAGTTTATAAAGTAGAACATAAGTTTATAAAGTAAAACATAAGTTTATAAAGTAAAACATAAGTGTTACTATTCCCCAAGTGATAGCAAAAAGTATGCTCCCAACCGTTAACACTTATCAAGGTTTGACTGTAATAGATTAATTTCAAAGAAATTGCGCCATTTGTTCATTATTAATTTCATATTGTCAATAGGATCACTTTTATATCACCATAATTGGTATTGCAAAAGGTATTGCAAAATATACACACAATTCTACTCAAATTTAGCTGCTCAAATCCCGGGTCATGTCGCACCTCACACTCTTCGGTGGCCAGGGCTACTACACTGACTATTGCCTTATGCACGCCAGGAAGTTCGTTAAGTGCAGATTCTATCGAGTTTGAGTACGACGTGCAAGTCATGCCCCCGATGCGAAAGCGGCTGATGGTCCTGCTTGGCTGACTGGCATCGTCTATGATTGCCTCTGCCTGAAACCGGGCATCCTCAGTCGCCTCTCGGATGTTTTCTTCCTGAATTGTGCAGCATACTGAAATTTGCGTTAGACTTGAAATTTACACCTTGCTATGGCACAACGATTTATCGCTTGCTTAGGCAGCGAATCTGATATACCTTTTAGCTTCCAGTACCCCTTTGCCGAAATGTTTTTGCTCATTGCGCCCTGGGGATTGGGGAAACTTGGCAATGGCGTCGACTCCCGGAAACTTGGCCAAGTTTAGGATTTGTTGCTTGGAAGTGGTGGGAATGGGACTTGCTATGGTTTTGTGTGGTGAATTGTAGGGGTGGTGATCGTTTGCTGCAGGTGCGGGTATTGCTGTAATTGGGAGTGGGGGTTGCAGAGGCTGCCGGGGCCGCATTACATTGGCTTATCGCCTACATTGATGCCGGTGCGGTTACGGAATCGGAAGAAGGGGAATCGGGATCCTCAGAGACTGCCCCTTTTCTGCAAGTGTTCGTTCTTCCTCTCTGTTCTGATGATTGCAATTGGATTAGATTGTGCAATTGGATTGGATAGAGCTCAATGGAGTTCTTTCCTGAGGAGGTTGCCCTCGTAATCCTATTAATGATTACCATGTACGCGCTTGCAGCTCAATATAATCTTTCATTACCAGAACCAGAGTTGCAAGAGAGGAATCTCTGTAAAAATTGTCCCGGGTTGCAGCATCGGCAGGACCAGCATGTGCAAGTGCACTTCGTGAAGTGACTCGACGAGTGGACATAGAATTGGCCGGCAATCCTGTCAAGACTAAGTCATTATTTGGAGCGGAACAGGTCCGTCCTCTCTTCATGGCCTTCGTTTTGATAACATGAATATCTTGTTTGTTTGTTAAACCTGAATGGTTGGCTCCAGTGCATCAACACAAACATTTAGGTCACATACTGAACTAACAGCTCTAAGTGACGCTGCATCTGCAATAATTAAGTTCACTTGAAATCACCACTCATTTTGCACTTGTATGAAGTACATCTTTCTTGTAGCCTCTCGGTTTTGCATCGTCTTGCTGCGCAATCAGAACCATTAACTACGTGATGCTCGGTTCATCCTCAAGTTGTGATGTCGTCAGCAGTATCTCATCTAGTGCAATGTTGTGTGGTGAAGCTCAAAAACGATGGAGACTTTCGCCATCTGCTTGCCGATGCGGCTGCAGAAGCTGTAAGTTTATGTTATCTAACTTACGTTGTCGAGAGCAGAACTGCTTGTTCAGTTTTCTATTAGGATTCTCGAAGAATTTACCTGCGATTTTAAGCTTGTTAGATTTTGTGAATCAGTCACTTTTGCTCATTCTTCAAATGTTGAGAGAGCTCTCTTACCCATGTTAAGCCATGGTTTTGTAAGTATCCTCTCATCTTATCACTCAAACTTTTGGCATATCTTGCAGTGTCAGTATGGCAACCCGGACATCCGTTGTCTCCCTCTTGTAGCCGCACATACGCCTGGGCAAGATGTAGTGGTAATATTACTCTATTCACATCATCTTTTATTTGTTTTCTTGCATTGCCATAACTGTTCACGTCCATACGGTGCTCTCAGAGTTGTGCTCCGCATCTCAGCACATGATCTCCTTACCAGTTGACAGTGTTTTATGGAAGGATGAAGGTTAAGCACCATCAGGGTCAAACTTTCGAATTTCTGGTTGGGAAAGTGATCACTGCCTCATTCTAATCCGGCCAGATCGGTTCCATTAGGCATGATATTATTCCATCACGATGTGATAGTGTTATTGAAATTTTGGATCAACGTTAATACTGATTTGATATCATCTAGTCAGTTGTTTATGTCACGACATGTCAGCGTTTCAAACAACTTTGTTTGTAGCAGGAAAGTGTTGGGCAAAATTGCGAGCCCCTAGGTCATAGAAGCCAATTGGAGGTGGTACCGTTGTCCTCGTCTGATCCTGATCCAGTAATCGTGCATGGCATTGTAGGATGCATATGCTGAATTTGTGAAAACATTCTTTTTTGGCACCTTTGGTGCAAGTCCCCAGGGCTACAGCCAAGAGTATCTGAAAATCACCAAATCTGGGCCAGATTCTGGTTAGTGCAAGAATCATCGGTGTATTTGCTTGGCTGAGTTACTTAACGATGAGCATT
This sequence comes from Ceratodon purpureus, assembly GCA_014871385.1. NCBI lineage: Eukaryota > Viridiplantae > Streptophyta > Bryopsida > Pseudoditrichales > Ditrichaceae > Ceratodon > Ceratodon purpureus. Next base: position 18,609,012 of record CM026427.1, read on the forward strand.
GCACGTGACATTCTGGCTGTTTTTGCTCCGAATTCTTTGGCACACCAAAACGAGTGACCTCAGCTCTCATTTGCTATCATCTGCTCATCTGCTCATCTGCAAGATTAAAAAAAACAAATCAAATTAGTCGCAATGTACGCTCTTACCATCTGAAATTATGAAAAGTTTTAGAAAATTATGGACAACCAATCACTCAAATTCAGACCTATGTAAAATGGACACTGGAACAAATTGTTCACCAAAGCATACCTTTCCAGTAACGCTTGCTAAACAACTCCCCTACAACGTATCCTGCTCAACAGCCTCAGAACTGTCACTCTTCAAGTCACCTGTCCTTTCCTCGAATTTATTCGTCTTTTCCCACAGCAGCCTTGAAGCCACCTCTGCGTCGGCTAACCTCGCTTGCTGGAAAACACTAAAACACTTGGCCTGTTAAAAGAGGAGTACTACACAAGTTACAAATACTAAATGCTACCATCCATAGCAAGCAAACCGAACAATGGCTTGTGAGTAGAAGCTGAAACTTGTGTCATGTAACTGGATGAGTTTTAGGTGCTACCTTCACATGCCAACGAGGGCTTTCTGGGCACTTGGAACAAGGCTCTCCACCTAATCGGCCGGACAGACACGAGATAGGTCACATACGGTATCAGAAAGTGTAGACCACTTTTAATTCACACTTTCGGTGATTTACAATGCTATTCCTATCTAAAGTGAATTTACAAATGAAATGTGAACAAAATCTATTGGAGGCTACGACACATGAAGTCGTTTACTCCAATAAAGCACCTGCCGTGAGAAGAGGCGGAAGAGATCACTGCATTACTCGCAGAATACACAGTGATTTGAAAAGCAAAGATTATTACCAGTTGGATAAATCTGCAAGCGGAAGCCCTGCTACAAGAGCCAGCAGAATGCCAATGTTGATGCCCAGTTGGTTCAGCGATCCAAGAGCGCCGCGATCCTCAATGGGAGCGATCTGCCACACTGAAATAAATTAAAACTGCACCCAAAGATATCAGTCACGTCTGAAAATGATGGTGTAATAAGAATGCATCACTTCTGTCATTACCTCTGAGATGTAGAGCGGTGCAACAGCAGACGAGATGCCAATCCCAAGCGCTTCCGGGATGCGTCCCAAGTACCATGCTTTCAAAGCCGCCTGATCAGGAACTGTCCAAACCATGTCCTTTTCTGTGTCAATACATATCACAGAAAACGATCGTTGCTCATATTCAGATATTCAGGCTAGTATTAGATGATCTCACCTTTGGAGAGGACCCCAGAAACAGAGGCACTGCATTGGGCTGTAATGTCCGGCGTCGCCCTGTTTATCTGCCAATGCACCTCCCGTAAATGCTGCCCCGGCTAATGTGGAACTCACTACCCATCCTGCATCAAATCAGCACTTCATCAACACGAAGTAAATTCCATGGCCAAATTAATTATCCAGATTTAGGGTTAGCAGATGTAAAACCTTGGAGAATAGCATTGCCAGCAAAGCCAAGCCCGGCAGCAATGTGCTCCAAAGAGCCATTGATTACTCTGCAGCTCTCCATTTGCTCCATTACTGAGCCATTTCCACCAACTGGGAGACTTGGACGAAACACTAGAGAGAGAACATAAGATAACCATGAACTGACCAGGCGAGTACGAAGTCGCTTATCTTGGTAGCCACAACCCTAACCCTCCAAAAACATGCCAACAAAACCCTCTTGCTCACCAACTTCATCACCCCGCAACCCTAACCCCACATGCTAAAAATTTAACAAAACATCGATACAACCATCGTACCTTTCAAAGCAGTATGACATCCCAGGTTTTGCATAAACCCCGAATAGAGGATCCAACTGCATTGCGTTTAATGTTGCCAACAATGGTGAATTCATGTGTTTCTCTTAAATTTATTTCAATTCCTTACATGTCTGAAGTAAGTCGATCCACTACTTTTTCTTCAGGACAACGACAGTACTCAGTTATGGAGGGTGGTGGCATCTGATGATCCGACGACCCCAGTCCTTCATGTGTGTAGTGGCATGGGCTTGCACTCATTTTCCGTATCTGTAAAAGAGGTTAGAACACTCCCCCAACTAGGACTGTAAGGCCCCGTTGGAATACCGTATCCTCCTTTTTAATGAACACCTTGTCTGCTGTCTTTTCTGGATTGATGACTGATCTAACTTGCAACGAGCTTGGAGATATTTATTGTTGATACTAAGTCTCATGGTTACAAAGGACCTGCCAACTCAGATAATCAGATGTGACTACCACGAACTCGTAAAATCACACCCACGATGAACAAGATGTTGGCTTTCAATATGCAGATTGAGCAGAAGTGATGTAAAGTAAGTGATTAGCGCCGATCTGTTCACCTTGGTTCATTACTACTCGGCTGCTGTGACTTGACAGCCTCGTGGAGGGTAGGCGGCTGGCCATAGCGATACGAGTCGTGCTGATCCTCACAGACTACCCAAAATCCTCTGTCTCTCCCACCAGACCACTTGCACTTGCGTCATCTCTCTTGCCCTGTTTCTCACGCAGCTCAGTGTGGCAGGTCTGCAACCCGCATTGCTCAATGCCGAACATCCGCCTTCTTCTTGTGGATCCGGGGAGTCCGGAATGGTTCATCCGCTACATGCGACTTCGCAACATCGGTGTGGTACCAACAGTGACGCCCACTGAATTCCTCCCGAGTCGGCGCGCCATGGCCGCCTTCTGGGGACCTAAGGCCAGTACCGGTTGGACTTTCCACGATCATGGCAGCCCAGAGTACGAGGATTATGTCCGGCAACTACTCATGCGTGTCCTCCAAATCCAGTGGCCGGCAGACGGGATATTACCATTTCAGTTTGCGAGAGGGGTAATGGCGGAAGCAGTCGGGATGGATGTGAGCTGGGCGGAGTTTGCCTACCTCCAGACCCATACCGGAATTCCCAGGATTCTACCTGAATACCGTGACCTTAACTCTCCACTTCCTACGCTCCCAGTGGTTCTTCCGAATAAGCGAATCGAGGTCTGTTCTAATCACAATTTGCGTTTTCATTCAACATGTCGTGAGAGTGGTTTGGATGTTTGATTTCAGACTGCGTGCATTCGAATTCTATTCCCGCATTTGGAGCTCGTTTCCGTGGTCTCTGTAGTAGAATCCCTAGAAATTTACTATTTGCCGAGACGTGTCTATTTGGATTTGCTTGGCTGCTCCACGATGAAATATGTATTCATTGTTTCATGTACCATGAGCATCTCCGACAAAATCCGGTACATGCTCTTGTTTGCTCTGTTTCTTTTTTGGATTTCATTGACCCTTGTCCTGGCCCCATGCATGCGACCCCAAGTACTGTATAGTTGGATTTCGGTACATCATTGAGTGTTCTGCAAGTTAAACATAACACGGCGGGAATGCAGGGGCTGCCTCATGCACGGGAGATACCTTTCCGCACGGGCGATGTAGAGAACCATCAGACTCCCCGTCGAGCCCCCTCGGTGACGCCACGAACGAATGCGCGACCCCAATCCCCTGCTGCGCCCGATCCCCACAACATTATAGTCCTATCATCGAGGGAAAAAGAAAAGGCGTCCACCTCGTCACCTCCTAGGTTGGTCGAACGCGCAGACCCGACAGGTGCTATTGTGAACCTGACTGCCCCGTCCATCCTCGGGCTCGTGCAGGTGCGAACAGGTGTCGATGAAGTGGTTCTCAAGAAGAAGAACATCCTTCAAGACGCTCTCAACACGGTCTCCTTGTCTCTGCGAGAGCAAAAGGTCCGGGTGGCAGAGGAGATGGGACGTGCGAATTTCGTGAATCAGATCCTTGCTGAGAAGACCGACAATCATCGTAGAGCACTCCAAGAGTATGACCGCGCTCGAGAAATGTTACGTTCTGCGCGAGTCGAAGCATCATACGAGACTTCCCAGGATCGGAAGGACTTGGGGAATTCGTTCCTTCTAATCTGCGAGTCACTTGTAAATTCAGGTGCTGAAAAAGTGCAGACCTCGCAGGCAAGCTTATCCATCTGGGAATTTAAAGCACAGCGTCAGAGAGCCGCAGTTACACAAGTCAATGAAGAACTGCGCACAGCGGAGGCACGAGTCAGCGAAACGGAAGCCCAAATTCACGCCGACCTCGCTCATCTCCAGGCCGTGTGTGATCTTCTCCAGGACCTGTAGTGTGCATGTTGGTAGTGGACACATTGACAGGATGATTTGAACTGTACATATGCGGGTACCAGAGCTGGTCACTAAGGTCGGATTAATAGTCGGACATCAGGGTTGCTTCATCGCAGATTGTCACCGGTGGTAAGAGATATAATCACGTAGCATTTCTTCAGGAATGCAGAGCAATTATTTGCCCCATGGCATTGACTCCAATTAATGTGATTAGGATTTGTCTAGACGCAAAAATTTTGGACTGATATGCACTCTTGAGATCCGAACTTCTGCGAACTCTGAATGTGAAAGAAAACCTTCTCTGTTATGCGTTCGTGACCACATTGTTCTGTTAAACATGCGTCCATTAGCATTAATATTTGCTCGTCCCAGTAACATTGGACTGACATGGCAATGACACAAAACTGGTAATAACATCATAAATAGGTAATTAAAATCAGAAATGAACATTGGAGACTGAATCATGTACATCACAGATCAGGAAATACATAAGCTGTGATCATGTATTAGAATGGAGAATATGTTTTTGCCTAGACAGGAGTCACTGCTACTATCTGAAGAAGATGGATATCATTGCTCTAGAGGTATTGCTCTCTTGAATGTGCTAGCAGCTGGGGTTCCCGTGGGAATCTGGCGATCATGAAGCAGAGTGCACAGTGGCGAGGTCATATGTGCAGTTCATCTGCAGGACATTCCGGGGACAATAAGTCAGAGTGAGTCCAACATAAAAACGAAGGCAAGTGAAACTGTGCAACTGGAACATGATCAAATCTGTCAGAAAAGTAGGATGATTTCAGCAAATACTTCGAAGATTTCAAAAGTCTGTGAACAGGAGGTATGTGGAATGATGTATTCTGCAAAAGCTGCCATCACAGGCAATCCCAGAATTAAAGCGACAAGTGAACTCTACGAGCTAGTTCTCACCATGTTCGCAAACAGAATGACATGCGAAAGCCACAAGGAATTTCACCTCTGGAGATGGGTATGTTCCACCTCAGGAAGAATCAGCGGTCCCGAACTGCTACTTTGACACTCACTATCTAAGGATCCATGAGATCATACATTCTGAACTCTGCTCATCAATTAGAATCAGGTCTGAGGAATATGTACTACACAAACCTCTGGAACAGCGCTGCAAATCTCCACAGTCTGGGGAGGAAGACCAACATTGAGCTCCCATAGCTGTCGGATGAAAAGTTTCTTGCATTCGGCCTCTGAAAAAAAGTCATACTTCAAGTAAGCTAAGTGTATCAATACAGGTAGAGTTAAGAAGAGAAGTTCCAAGGCATGCTCCGTCCAGAGAAACGTATGTCAAGTGAATGAGCATGCTGTGAGCTACATGCGTGAATGAATGTAGAACTAATTCATTCTGCTACCAACGAAACAAACATCCACATGCTGCTCATAATTAAACAAAAAAGGACAATTTTGGAGAGGAGTTTTTTATTGTGATAATTTCCTTTCAAGGATACTACAAAAAAAGGGGTTTTGGAGACCATGATGACATGATGGGTATAGTTTGTGAAAAAATCAGCAAGAGATAAGTTTAAGAGATAGGTTTCTCATGATGCATATTGCTTGTGAAAAATTCAACCAAATATATGTTTTTGATGATGGGTGTTGGCTATGAAAAATGCAACTAGAGATAAGTTTTGAAAATGTATTTTTGACGATGGGTATTACTTATGAAAAATATAACCATAGATAAGTTATTAGTGAGGAGTGATTGGCCGTTATCCTTTTTGAGGAGCAGTAACTTTGGACCTTCACCACGACTTCAATTTTTTTGTGTTTGAACGTGAAATTTACAGTTGATGGCCGGCAGACCGTGAATTTGAAAGTTTAGGAGCCATTTTCACGGGTTGTTCAGCTAGTTCTCTGCCCGTTCTACCCGTCCCGTTTCCTGTGGTTTATTATCCCTTCCTTGACCCTTGAACCCTCCAGAGCCCGTAGCAGGATGCGCCAACGGGGACCTGCTTGAAGAAGATTGAAGAAGATTTTACGATCAAATTTGAGGTTTTATTCAACGACAACCTTTGTTCTCAAATCTTTCCTGGCAGCAGCTAGGATCTGTGCGATTTCCCAAGGCAAAACTCTCTCCACACGACACCGTGGCTTAAAATCCGCAGGTTGTAAAATCCATAGATGTAGAGGCCAATTAAGGAGAGGACTCTCATGTGGACAAGATGGAATCTTCCGATAGAAACCGTTAAAGTTATTTAGTTTAGTGTTTGTGTGTGTTATAATCTACCTACACGATAGATTGTTATGGATTTTTATACATGTTTGAATTTGATTGTAGTGAACTTTAGCCTCGGTGGTATGCCACTTTTCCACAACAATACGGTGTCATGTCAACGATTTTAGGGAACCTTACCATGTTATTGGATTTTTATATTATCTCTATACTACTTCGAGTCTTCTTTGGCATCCTTCTTTTCACGATTTTCACTAATATTCAAGCCTCCTTGCTAAATATATAAAACTATTTGTTGTACTACTACCCATATTTCTACAAGGATCATCAATCAGCATTCTAATTTCGCTTCAAATCTGTGCTCTAGGCTCACATGTCTAGGCTCTAGGCTCGTATTCTAGCAATCCCCTTGAAACTCCCGTCACTTCCTTTACATCAAAACTTCCCCCCCTAAATAATTAAGAAAACCTCCACCCAAAGGAACCTACTGGATATATTTTATCTCCATTTTCAAACTACTTTTAAGTCTTAAGAAATTCTAAAGTTTGCACACAATAGAATTAACAAAAAAACAAGACCACTCCTATTTGGATTCTATAACGAGTTTGTGTACCAATTCTAATAATTAGATACTCTAAGGAGCATTGTTTATTCACAATTCCTTGGTCAACAAAGATAGGCTTGGAGGAACATGTGGGAACTCTTCGACCCTTTAACAACAGGGAGGTCATGAGTTCCACACCCCATAATGATGTAGGACCTTTCTGTAGATTATTCTCCAACTCACCACACATTAGTTTTGAAGTGTCTTTTTGAACTCAAAATCAGTCCAAGGTGAGTTGATCGTTTCATTCCACTTTAATTCATTTGAGACACTCTTAAATTCCATTAGCTCTAATATTGGGAATACATTGAGATGATCATTTTTTGTTATTTGTAGTGTATTCATGAAAGGATAACAGGTTGTTTCAAAAAAAGTACACTCCCATCTGTTCTATTAGCTCCCTACCAGGGTTCCAGGGAATATTGAGTTACACGACCAAGTGTGGGAATCAGCACCCATCCACCACGGGTACGTAGCCATGCCGGCACATCACAAAGCAAAGGATGCAGTGAAAAAACTTGTCAGGCTGCCACCTAACTGTAGAGTGAATATAGATCACTCGTCTAAAGAGAATTGAGCACAATCAAGCATATTGCAAGTCTTTGGCCAATATACATGAAGGGGACGCATAACACATGTGTGACACCATGGCCAGAATCAACAACCAGCCCAGTGAGTAATCCTGCCAACCGAACCACCAAGCGATATATATTACAACCAATGCGAACTAGTGCCACTCCTGCTATAACACCAACACAATGTCCAACGAAACTGAAACGCTGTCAACTATGTATAGGACAGCAAACTTTAAATTCTTGTTACCTGTGTGCTAAATCTGTGGGACAAAGCCTTGACCAGTGGAACTTAACCCCTAAGCGTCCATGGTAACCAGAATGGTCACCATGTTTATTTTGAACGGTTTCGGGTAGGTCCTACTTGGACTTCCTCTTGTTCAGATTTGTTTGTTTTTAGACCAACACATGCAATGATCTTCACTAATTCTTGTGATATAAAATTTGGTCCCATCTGAATTATATCAATTTTCGCAATATGATCCATTGAATTTTTCATATTGAACTGTGAATCCCTGGTCCTTGAAGGCTTAATATCTCGGTATACATACCCTCTGCTTCAGGCCTTGTGTAACAAACTGAGAAGCAAAGTGTGTGAAATTAAGTCTTAGGATTCAAAACGGGAATAGGTGATCAAGGGGATTCAATAAACAAGCCAATTTGCTACATTAAATCTACTTGGAATTGAACACCTTAAATTGTATGATAAATTTTCTTCTCTTTCAAAATGTGTGGGCACTTGTTAGAAGCGGAACAGTTTGATTATCTACAGAGCGATCTAAGAAATCTGCAACTTCTACTCATCCAACACAAACTCAACCTCTTGGATACTCAGGAGTTTTACTCGGACCAACGATTTCACCTTGGGCATTCAAGGTCACCACTGTTTGAATTTAGATAAATACGGCGCCAAAACTGTATTTCTCAAACATTGTTTCAATCTGTCAGATAACCACACCATTCATGTCAAATAAGCTCCGTGCTAAGTGACCTGCAAAAAATGGGACTATTGCTCGTGTACGGGAACACAAGCATACTCACAAAAAGCCTAATCTTTTTAAATACACACATGGTCTGAAGTAGAATTGGCGCACCATTTTTTCGCTGATTTTTGGTAGAGTTCAAAGGTGGGTCGGTGAGCAAAATTCTGCATTCCGAGGGATCCACCTGAACAATCAATAAAGAGAACACGACAAGTGCAGTTAAACACCAGGGGGATGAGAGTACTGAGATAGACAGAATCATGAGCATTGCGCAATGAAAACTGGTAGAAACAATTGGCCACGGGGTAGAAACTCAGAAATTTAACAATTCAAAACAACTTACTTTAAGGACGATGTAAAAGGTATGGTCCCATATATGACCCATATCATCCCAGTTTTGTACAACGCCATTGGAGATGGGATAAGTAACTTCGAGTTGCTGCCGTTGTTCGGAAGCTGCTGTTCCCACAAATATGTCCGGTCCAATAGAATATCATCCATAAGAATAGGGGCAAAAGAATGTGCAATGATAAATTCACTCTTTACATCAACTCAACAAAACAGAGAAATCGTGGCTCGTGCCTTTAAGGTCAGAGAACAGGGACAATTCAAAGGGAATTCGCACATACATTATTCTCTGGTGTTAGTGATGTTTTCTTTTTAAGATAACTTAAATATCAAGAGTGCAGCATGCTTAGTTCACAGAAGAACCTTCTGAGTCAAGATCTTCAACTCTAAGAACCTGCAGTCCGCAAGATCACGAACCGAACAGTTGCTAGAGGGAACTTCTCCATGTCTAGTTTGTGATGCCCGGATAAAGCAGGACATTGTGTCCACAATAAGACTCTGATGACGGGGCAGGTCCTTATCATGGGAGCCTTCATTAGATTTTACCGCAAAAGCTAATTGTAGTAGGGGTCTGAAAAACTGGCGCTGAACTCCTGGTCTCCAAGATTTTCTTCATACCGCAGCATAGGTCGACCCACCAAACATAGAAACGCAGCAGCTGGATAGTTGTCCCCAGCAAATCCACACTTGACAAACTGCACATGAAAAAAAACAGCACAAGATAAACTCAAAAGTTTCAGTGAAAATCTCTAACATGAAACCATGAAACCATAGATTATTTATCCTTTCTACTTTTTTGCCAGACAGACCGAAACAGAAGACCATATAGCACACAATTGTTGTGGTTTTGAGCTCCCATTTAATATTACCGTATCACACCAATGAATATTTCACATGTCAAAACATCCTCAACTCCCAAACATCACACAAAAGAGACCCCAATTGTATTCACATCCAAGCTACAGCAGAGCATAGGTTCTCCAGAGGTCATCCTAATTATATGAAAGATAAAATGAACAATCCCGAAAGTTTACATTTATCAGCAATTGAAATTTACAATATATTGGTAGACAAATTCAAATACAACTAGTGGGACCCGTGCCGTTGAGCACGTTGTCATTAGATTAATATTAAGGACTTTTAGAAACTCCAAATAATTTTATTAAAAAAAAATTAAAATTAAATTGAATAATATATATTTTTGGAATAGTAAATGGAAAAAAAGAAACAAAGAATTGAAATTTTTAAAAAAAAGAAAAAATTTGGAATTTTTATTGCAACAAAACTTCTGGGTAAACAACATTAACAGTGTTGGACACCGTACTGTTTTGTGGAAGCAATGCTGAAATATGATTTGGAGAAGTTGCTCTTGAAAGCGCAACATATAACTGTCCATGACTAAAAACTGGGACTCTAATATCTAATCCTACATACTTTACACCTTCTCCATGTAGCTTGTTCCACAATAGGAGTGGGAGAGAGGAAGTGACAGTGCCCATGGTTTTGAACTGCATATTTCTCTCATCGCCAAAGAACAATTGATTTACGCAATCCCTCGGCTTACATCCTTGTAGCTTTCTCCATGGACAAACAATAATGTACAACTTCTCGTCACCAACAAGCTCCTATTTCCCAAGTCCATCTAATAACCATCTACGAACTCACATCCCAAAAGAAGCAATATGAATACTATGCAAAAATTGACGTGAGAACAGGATACAGTGAGGAATGCCAAATACTGTATTACAGAGGTCACCAACCGTTACCGTCAGTGAATCATTTCAAAACTGGCGGAGCAACCAGGCGAGTACTCGCTTCACATTCAAGAATCTCTCTACACTCGTATCTACAACACCTCCACTCAATTAACGTTCCATTCTGTTCCAGCTACAATGGATTAAAAAATAAAATGTAAGCTGATTAGGTCCATGTGAGATGTAACGTCTGCTGCTGACCTCTTAAGTTCAGCGTCTGCTAACTTTCCCGACACTTCTATTTTTGTTACCGAATCTTGAATAGTTGTTTGGCTTTCCTCCACCACCACCCATACCGAACTTCAATGGTACAATAGGCTTCAAATATGCATCCCCAGGAGAATTTCGTTGCTTCTGAGGTAACTGCTTTAAACTTGGAAGCCAATGCGCAACATACTCTCCTTCTGGGTCATAAGTTGCTGACTGCACGAAACAAGATTCGATGGTCACATATTTTCTACATATGTAACGTAATGATAGAGGTACATCGATTGTGCATTCCATAAGGCATAAGCATACTGAAGATAAATGTGGAATTCTCACCTGCTTCGGAATGCTAAAGTAGCGATCTTCCCGAGGATCGTTGCCCACACCTTCAGTCCATGAAAACATGTCAATAAACAATATGGAAATTAAACTTATACACGACAGAAAAAGTGTTCGCAGCATCAACGCCAAGAGTAGCAGACAGTTGCAACTAAAAGTCAATGCTACATTTCGTACTAAACTTCAGATAAATCTCTCTATCAAGAGGCATCCGGAGTACCGTGTGTGCATATGTATCAATGAATATAGATGACCAAAGATTAGATACTTACCGGCTCCATATGTCCAGTTTCCATAATTTGAGCAAGGATCATAATCAAGAAGGCATGTCTCAAACCATTCAGCTCCCATTCTCCAATCTAGACCCAGATCACGAACCATGAAAGAACACACTATCTGCAAACATAGCCGATATAAGCAGTTAACACGTGCAATTATTTAGTAAAGAATTAACGGAATTCCACATCTTTGACCTAAGAACTCTACAAAAACATGATTGATGTGCCAAAAATAATCTACGGCAGTATAAACAACAATTCAAGAATGAGAGAATGTGCTACCTGGCGTCCACGGTTTGACATGAAGCCCGTGGCGGCCAATTCCTTCATGTTAGCATCTATCAAGGGATACCTATAAGAATAAAATGATCATTAGAGAATTATAAAACAACCAAAGTAATAGTGTCTCAATATCTGTTTTAGCTACTGCTTAATTAAGCTCTATATACCACAATTTTCCAGCAGATAAACATACAGTTAAGAGGTGTTCGTGAGCATACCCAGTTCGTCCCTCTCGCCAAGCTTCAAAGAGAACACTGTTCTGGCTCCAACTCTTGCCTACAACTTTTCGTGGACCACCTGTGTACATCACGAGCAGAGAGAGTAAATTATGTACTTTCTACTTTGTGTTTCAGATTCTAAGTTCCCAATCAATAATGCATTTCGACGCACAAAATAATAGAATTTAATTATGGATTCAATCATTCAACAAAGTGATTTACCACAATAAAATTATTAGGTGATAATTGTTAGAAATTATAGAAGTAACGAAAAAGAAAACTGACCTAAATGAAAAAATGCATTTCCATATTTGATGGAGACAAATCGAAAGTAGTCACGCCATATAAGTTCAAACAACACCCTGTTTCAGAATGAAGGATATATACGGGTAAGAAATTTCGCATTCTGTCTCATTGGTGCACTAAGCTGTAAGTGGATAGGCCCATTCATTACTTCTCAAGAAAAGTATTATACGTAGCTGGGCAAAGAGCAGTACCAGTAAGTAGAGTCATTAGCAACTCTCTCGCTCTCATATCGCTTAACCTGAAGTCAATCACGATCAATTCGTTTAGAATAACTCTCAAAAGATAGTCACAAGTCAAGTTATTTGGACTTTCGCAAGTGAATGAAGCATGTCCACCCAGCAATCTTGTGTCTTATAATGTATAGCGCAATTTACCTCATCGTGTATCGTCCTCGGTGACAGACAACCGTGTGCAAGCCAGGGTGAAAATTTGGTTGAGTAATCCGCACCGAGCATTCCATTACGTGTTTCCTTGTAAACTTTCAGTTGATCCTACAGGAACATCAAATTCAGGTTCGCATTAGTGTGTGTCCTGAAGTGGACAATTGTGGTATTGCACGGTTTACTGTAAATACTAAAGAACGTTGGAAAATCAAATTAAACTGGGTTTCTGAGAAACATATGAACAGCTGACCATTACCTTATTCCAAAAGTAATCATGAAGGCGAGCCAAGGCTGCAGTTTCTCCACCTTCAAAATGCATTACACCTAAGGGGCTCTGGACACAAACCAATAGAAAATTAAATCTTCAACTAAATGGCTTCAATATATGGGAATCGGTTGAATTGAACAGACTACCATTCGCACTATCATACCTGATCACGATATTTCAATCCAAGGTCTGCCATGTTAGGTATATCTCCAGGTTCTCCGACTTTGTCAGGCAAATTTTCGGGCAGAGGGCCCATTTGAGCTGGCATTTTCAGTGCTGGTCTAATCTTGCAATTATATTCAACTCCCTGCAATTTTAAAAAGGATACTAAGAATCAGAAGAAGAAACAATCCCATGATTAACTAACTATGGACTTAGCATTTACCGTTGCCATAGCTGACCACAACAATCTTAATCAGAACGTTAGACATGTAAACATAACAACATAACCTGAAAACAGGAACAGACGTATCACATCACATTTTCAGAATCTTTTATCAAAGTACCTTGGCAATTCAAGCGAAAACAACCATTGGTGATCTAATCCGTGAAAAAATTACAGTTTCAAAAGATTCTTCCGGTAAACAAACAAGAAGTATGTTCTCATGTTCTCAGTACCTTTCGGAACTGCGTATAAACGTCAGGAAGTTCGCCACACACACAAACATGTCAAACAATGTTCGCTCCCTCAGTTCCTCAATTCATATAAACAAAATACTGCCAAAAGAAACAAGGAAACATATGCCTATAAGAAAATCTCTGGCTTCGTCTCAGATAAACGACTACCATCAATCAATATCCAAGCAAATTGAGTCCCATTCCAGGAAAACATACCCTCCAAAAATCTTGAAATATCGCAACCCTTTTCTTAGGAATGCTGCACTCCATCCAAAGACTACCTCTCTCAACCTGCATGACAACTTCGTCCTTCCCTATAAATCCATCTTCATCCATTGTTGAAATACCCTTTCTCAAGGTCTGCAAGAGCCCACAATTCACAACGGAGCATTAAACTCCACACTAACAATACCATCATCAACCTACCATCAAACAATGATTAACAAAAACTCTGCAAAACAAAGCCAGCGAAACAACGCAACACCTGTATAAGGTAGCAGAAATCATTAAATTCCGATGCTGTTAGGGCAAGGCTCCATCCCCCAGCTCCAACCTGTCCCCACATTTGCAACCCAAACAATTCACTACCCTGTTCCTTAAAACTCCTCTCGCAAATCCACTACTCCCAACCTAGAGCCACATGCCAAAAATCAACCACTTCTTGCAAAGAACATCAGCTCATCTCAGCTCAACAATCCGTCCCACTCTTACAATAGCGCAGAAGCTCTCTTCCGAATCCGGTGCAGTCTCATACCCCAACCGCCAACCTTCACCCTCCAAAACCTCAAACGTCTTCTCCGCCAGCGGCTCATCCGTAAAATAACAACCTGGAGCTCCCAAAACTCAAAAATTTCAATCACTCCCAAAACTCCACCATTACTCCCAATCACCACATATCCCACCACCATCAACCCCAACCAACATCCCCTTCCCAACCTCCACCATCACCAAAAACCAATGCAAATCCAAACCACCTCCACTCACCTGTCAAGTCGCAGCAGAGAAACCCCGTCCGGTCATCCTCCTCCTCGAGAGTCTTCGAAGTGGTCTTCACAACAACGCACCCGCTCTCATCGCACTCCAATTTCATCTCATCACCGGCATCGCCCCCGTCGTCATCATACGACGACACCACAATCCGCTCCCCGTACTCCTAGCGCGATTGGATAACTTTTGACTTATAGTAACTTGAAAGATGAGCAGATTTCAAAGTACTTTCGGGATGTTTCGATTGCCCCACAATTAGAACAATTTGCTTCAGATTGGTACGCATTCCACATATCTTGAATCTGCTTCAAATCTTCTCCAACGTTGATGAAGTAGTTGCTACTATCTGCCAAACTAAACCCTGTAGAGATAGTCCAATGGAACAAAAGCCCCGGAATTGACATGATTGTCATTCCAGGGCGTTGGACAATTCTACGAACGCCAAAGCGATGCATGTCTTCTTTTGAAATATAAACACCGGGCTTGTCACAAAATGTTTGGGGATAACATCTTTTTTGAAGAGTGTTATTTAACCATTTTCGTCTTTTCAAAAACTCCTTGAATTCCAAACCCTTACAGCGTGGAACAAAGTACCAAATTTTGGGGGCTCCAACCACTAATAAGTTGAAAGTCGCAAGCATCGCATCTTCCACATGAATGGAAGTGCGTGTTCCAAACGTAGATGCTATAATTGCCCCTCGATTAACACCTTGAATAATTTCCAAGCCTCTTCCATTTCTGTTCTGTTCACACCAAAGCCTCACACATTTTCCAAATGCATCATCTAATAATGGAAAACTATGCGCAGTTCTGCAATCACCTTGTTCAATGTCCTCCAATTGATGCTCGTTAAAATCGTATAATTCGTACACGGCATCTTCATTGGCATCAAGACACTTCACTTGTAAATGCCTTGAATTTGCATCCACAAGCGAATCTCCCCCTTGAAGTGTAAATCCCAACGGCATAGTGTCACAATGTCGATTCATATCCAAATCCTGATCGTAAAGAATCTCCAACTTCTTTGGCATGTGATAAAAAAGAGCTTCTCGAAATATATCGGGCACACCATCATCTCCTACCCACACCTTCATCAATTCATCAATCTTTTTTTCGAGTGCCAAAGATTTGATAATGAAATCTTCGAGACAAGTTTTTACATTCTCTGGATCCCTGCACGTTGCAAGTGATTGAGAGGAAGCTCCAAATTTGTGTTTCTCTAACTTCATCTTGCACTTGCCACTTTGTGAGAATAATTGGTTAAGGTTCTGAAAATCCATCCCTGCCTTTTTCCAAAACATTGTTAACCGATTGTTAACAACCCAAAATCCATCATTCTCCAAAATAGATCTGTCAGCGGATTTGATGGCCTCAAATACCTTTGAAGCTTTACAAGAGTGATGTTGTAATACCCACACTTTGTTTTCAGTTTCCTGGGTATAAGATAAAATTACTTCGTAGGTATCCAAAACATCACGGTAAGGAAACCTCTCTGTTTCCATATTTAGCATCAGCTCAAGCTCCACAAGTAAAGACAAAAGAGCTTTGTTCCCTGAGTCTTGCACTTTACCCTTCTCCTTCATCAGTTCAGATTCCAAACAAGAAGACAAGTACGTGGCCTCAACATCAAACTTTTGATGAAGTAAAATGTTTGATTTACAAAGATCACCAACCTCCAGTTTTATCAAATCCTCTGATGGAACCTGTAATCATACACACAGAACAACAATTAATATCCACCCTTTCTTAAGCCCAAAGAACTCATACACCAACATTCCAACACATAAACTTCTCCATAAAATCTTAAACACCCACAAAACTTGAAAAAAAGGATGTCACTGGCTCTCTAAATTTCTTATGCCTATTTTACAAATGAGATTTTTTACATAGGCAATATATACGTACCAAGTCCCATGTATGCTCCTCCAAACTCTACATTTACATACCCACAACAACTTGGATCAGGAAATCATATTCTTCTCAAGTGTCTTTGATAGACGACCACAATAACAAAAATTTAACATATAAAACTGTGAAACTAATTGACAAATACACCATAATCAGGAGAAAATAAATCAATTGCAAAAATAAATTACTTCATTGCAAACTTATCATATTACCTTAATCAGGTTGACTGCCTTCTGATGTTGTGGTGCCTCCTCATGATTTGAATTAAACCTATACTTGTACTTGCAAATATTGCAAAAAGCTTCAATAGGGCCACATGCAGGATAACCCAAATGATGTCTTGAAGCATCATGACTGTCAACTTGATCAATTGGAAATTTTTTAACGCAGCAAAGGCAAACAAGTGCTCTATCAAATAGAATATATGAATCCTGTCCAGTACAAAACATAGTGCCAAACATCAGAATATACTAATAAGAATAAACTCTATATACCTACATATGATATTCACTTCAGTGGAATGACATGAACAACTAAACAAAAATTCACATCTCATCAAAATCTAGAGCTCGAATCTAAACAGGAGTCAAAGAGCATACCATTCTCAACTGCTCCTGTAAACATAATAACAAAATAACCACCACACAATCACAAACACCACACAATCAATAAGTGTGACAGCAAATACGTTTACAATAAATTAAAATAAAACACTCACATATCTGTACCAAGCAAGCTCAAAACCAAAACAGACTCCCACACGATCACAAACAAGCAAACCCCATGGAAAGCACGGTGGCACGCGAATCGCTTCACGCACATACCGGCTCGCACAGAGGCACTGCCAACTCACCGCAACGCATGGTGGCGGACGAATCACTTCGCCCACATACCGGTCGCAGGTGACGCACAAACAAACTACGCACGCACACAATCAAACAATCGACACTACCACACATTCACACACAAGCAGACCCCATGAAAGGCACGGTGGCACGCGAATCGCTTCACGCACATACCGGCTCGCACAGAGGCACTGCCAACTCACCGCAACGCATGGTGGCGGACGAATCACTTCGCCCACATACCGGTCGCAGGTGACGCACAAACAAACTACGCACGCACACAATCAAACAATCGACACTACCACACATTCACACACAAGCAGACCCCATGAAAGGCACGGTGGCACGCGAATCGCTTCACGCACATACCGGCTCGCACAGAGGCACTGCCAACTCACCGCAACGCATGGTGGCGGACGAATCACTTCGCCCACATACCGGTCGCAGGTGACGCACAAACAAACTACGCACGCACACAATCAAACATAACTAGCCCCCAACAAAATCCTAGAGAATTATACCACTCAAAAAAGCACAACTAAAAAGGAGTGGCTAGTAAATAAGAAATTTTTAAAAAGCAAAATATCATGACCAAAGCATGAGTTGACCTCGCATATCTTACCATCAAAATTAGATAATCGTGCTCTATGTTGGCCTACCCATTTCCTTGGATGCTACGCATGCTGTGACGACCTACAACAAAATGAGGTAGATCAGGAATCATGGTCATCCGTGCATCCAAGACCCAGACGAAAGCATTCAGAAAAAATCAGGTGTAGTGACAAAACGAAGCTAAAGTTCAATATCTCGCGCCATTAATTTTATACTATACCGATGAGGAGAATACGTCGGTGTAGTGCACGTATTACGCAGATTACGCCAATCTCAGCCATATAAATCAGCGAATTCGGAATGGCCGGTCGACCCAGTCATGACTGCTCACTAACAGCCCTGAACTGCAGGAGAAACTAAAGAACCATATAAAATACCTACACGATCATGGTCTCCGACTCAAGTATCTCCGCGCAGACCTGTCCCTCCGCTCCTCATTTTCTTACCCTCACCTGGCACCAGCGTATTCTCTTTCTCGTCCACCACTAACCCCGCCATTCCGCCCCTCATCTCTCTCTTAAAATGTGACATACTAATCAATTCTCCGTCACCACGTCAAAACTCCAAAACTTCTCCAACCAGATAAAATAAAACCGGCAGCGACAAAAATGCCCTAGAATCAGGAGACCGTCATTAACATCACTAACAAAAGCCGCACCGGCCTGATCAGAACCAGAAACTGGCGCAATCCAATTGCCTGTACAAATTCTCCAAACATTCGATATAAAAACTGCCTTAAGCTATCCCCTGTATCAACTATTCAAAGAGCTTCACATGTGGCGTGACAATGATTGGAATGTTGCACTCACCTAGCCCAGGAATTGGCTGGAGAGTGTCTAAGTCTTGGGTGTTGCTACCAGAAAATGGGAGTCTTACTGGAGGAGTCAGTTGCTTGATACCTGATGGACACCATAGGTCACCAAATGTCAAGAGATGATTAAACCCATAAAGTTTCAAGCTGATTTACTGCACTCTCCGTGTTATTGCTCGAGTACAATTGCAGAAGCAGGCTGACCAGAAAATATGAAAACAACCAAGTTTCAAACCTTGGGCACTAAAGGGTTAACAAAATCGTTTCCAATTGTTATGGCTGATCACCTAGTCTAACAATACCTCTACCAACAAGAAAAGGCCGACACGATGCACTCAGACATGTTGCCTAATCATGATCCTACACAAAGAAGTGTCCTGGAACAAGAAGTGCAGGCATGTTCTCAAGTTGAAAAGATAATACACCTGAGAAAAACGCCCGTAAGCTTTAGCGGTCCACAAAAGTCAACTAAGGTCAGCCTCAGCAAACCCTGGTAATACACACAAGAGAGAAAAATCGCTTAACCACTTCTTTACAGAGTCAAAGAAGATGAACAATGTGAGCAAGATAGCCACACTAGGCTATGCATACATTTTACGATGCATGTGGGAGAACTCTGAACTTTTCTGGCAAACTGATACCTTCAATAGCATGTTGACCCGTAGATCAGCAACTCCATAGCCACGCAGGGCCAGGCACAAAAGATCTGGACACCCCTTGATAAGCTCGCTGCATGAATACGTTCCGGTCTCCCTTCCAGATCTGAAATCGAGTATAGGGTATCATCCCTAATTGTACAGATTCTGATTCCAAATTCAAAAGTCAGCACGGACGCACATGGTATTGCATGCGCACATAGGAATAACGCAAGAGCTAACTCACATCGATTCCAGTCCGGTTCTCCTGGTTGGAAGCACAGACGGTAACGTTCGGACAGTGAGACCCCGAACACTCCATCAAGGATCGCAATGTTGTGTTCTTCTGCTGTGCATCCAATGTCCATATCAGCAGAAGTTCACAATTTCACACTAACAATATACTCTAGCATTGGTTAACACTTCCAGCAATCGGATACATTCCCTCTTATAACACACAGTTGGTACATACAATGCAGCTCTTATTTGACACGAATTGGAAGGACGCTCCAAGCTCCAAACCCTAAAAGCTCCTTTAGGTGATTTTCCACCAACGCAGCGTTTCCAAATTGTTGCACCGACGACAGAAGCATCTTGAGAATATGTGTGCAACTCTTACATGTCGCCGCTCCCACCAACGCAGCATAGAACCTTGTGCCAATCCGAGAACGTAAGGATATCATCTACACTGTGCGCACTCGGGTATGTATCAATACACCAAGCTTCACCGTCCTTGCCAATCCCCGCATGATGGCAATGTCAGGGGAAAAGGGAGCTCAAGATGCACCCTTTTCGGCAAACGGAGCAGGTTCCAGCGGCCCAACCTTTTTTGGCAAACGGAGCAGATTCTAGCGGCCCAAGGGAATCCAACTCTTTCAAAACTTCAAAACAGAGAAATTAAAAACAATTCCCTCGAAAGGAAGAAGACTCGATTCCGGATCCTCCTAAGCAACAAATGCAGCAGAAACTATACAACCATAGATACCTGCACGAAAGTGGTGTGCGACGCAAGCATTTACGGGCACCCGTCCCTCCGCTCCTCGTTCTCTTCCGCCTGGGGAGGATCAGCCCCCCACACTCGTACCCTCGCAGGATGGAGTGTGGGGGTCATCCATGTCGACCCACATCCTCCGAACCCTGGTCAGTGGTTACCTGGCCGTTCGCCTCTCCGTTCCCCACTCCTAAGCTCCCCGCTCCCAGCTCCTCCACTTCCCGCCTTCCCGCCCTCCCGCCCCTCCTGCCCCCTGCTTCGTTTTGGGCTCTGCTTCGTCGGCTCCTGTGTCGCCTTCCCCGCCCTCCCGCCTCCCATCGCCGTGGTCGCCCAAGCCGTCGCCTCCGCCCTGCTCGTCGTGCTCGCTGTCGCCCTCGCCTTTGCTGAACTTTCGACACTGAACTTCCGGTACTCCGACACTGAATTCGATGTGAGTGAGTCCAGCGTCGCCTCTGGAGAGCTCCGCCAATTCTCTGAGTTCTAGCACATGATATCGTAGCTTGGAGCTACTTGAGATCTGAGAGCCACCACCTGAGGGCTGTTGCAGTTTGTGCATTTGTTTACTTGGCTGTCTTAAACACTTCAGGCTTCATCATAATCAGAGACTGTCACCTTCGTGCAACTAGCTCCGGTCAGGAGTAGCGCATTTAGGTCTGTAGCACACGGGTGAAGTGAATTAGACACAGACTCCAAGAGCCGCAATTGATGTTCACAGTTACCGTTTGTGGGCACCGCATATGATATTCAGGGAAAGAAGCTGTTTGTGTGTGAAAGGGTGAATCAGCGTCAAGCTGTTTGTGAAGAATTCCTTCTCTGATATCGAGTATAGATGCCAGGGAGAGTATTGGCGCAGCAAGCGGATTCACTCCAAGACTCACTTCAAGACATGTCATCTCCAACCACCAAGATGAGTGTGTAAAAATTCACCTTCCCAGGCAATCAGAGGTTGCCCATTATAGCCAAGACCACGCCATTCCACCCCAGCAAGGTGTTTTGTTTCGATTGCCTTTGTGGCTTTCATCTTGGAATTAAAATTTTAAGTGGATATGTTTTAGGATTTAGGTTGTATGTTTCTCATTGTCATATAGAGAAATTTTTGTTATGTTTTTGCAAGTTGAAGTGTAGGTTCAAGAAGAAAGAAGGGAGCTTTGGGAGTTTGAATTAGTATTAGGTGGGAAAAATAGAAGTCTTAAACTTGTAACAAATGATTTTTAATGTATGTTGATGCAAGTTGTTTTCTACATTTGTCTTGATGTTTGACTTTGCATTGGTTTGGAGTCATTAAATTCTTGTATGTATGAATTGTGTTGAAGAAATGTATGGGTTGTACTTACATTTTTCAGGTTTGTATTGATTTTGGGGGTATATACTCAAGAACAATCATGCCTAAAGAAATTGTGCACCTTCGTAATTGAGTAATACTCATCATGAAGCCCAACTAAGATTTATCACAAGAACTTGAAAATATCCTCAAGAGAAGCGTACATAGACAACCCTCATAACTCTCTACACAATATCCATCATGAAGACCTTCTTAATTATGTCATGACTCAGAAAATATACCCATCATAAGCTAACTTTGAATTAAATCACAATTCTCTGAGAAATACCCATCGTACGCCAAGTTTTTAAGCAAAAAGACTTATCTCTGGTTGCCCTTTCATGGGTTAATGGCAAACTGTAAGATTGGGCCAATACCCATCGTAACCCAAATGGAGTCATATCACGAAACTTTGAAACAATCATCAAAATAAGCACGTTTGGACATACCTCCTAAGTCCCTAGGCAATACCCATCATGAACATAATTTTAAATCCATCGCCATCTTTAGGGTTTACTCATCTTGGTATTACCCATCATAGAGCAATTTTAAAATGTATCACAATCTCTAAGAAATACGCATCATGGACTACATATGAGATAAATCACAACCTCATGGAGGAAATACCCATCATAGAGAAACTTTAGAATACATCACAACTCTTTAAGCCATACCCATCATGATTGCATTTCTACAAAAAAAACTATATCTATGCTTTGTGTGATTATTCAAAAACAACCATAAAACTAGGAAATAAAAAAATTATTAAATTGTTACAACAACATGCTCTTAAAATATAAACTATCCAAACGTGCATATATTTTGAATGCATGCAATAAAATAATAAAATAAAACTAATGAGTCAAGGGTTTAAAACATACATCATTCAAAACTTCAAAGGTGCTTGACTTACAAATCTCCTTTGAAACCACAAGTGATATCCACTCCAATTTATGTCCACAAAAATGTTTAGGTCCTCTCATTTCATTGGAAGGCAATTTCAAGTTGCAATTATTCCTTTAAATGGATGTGGGTTCAGAAGGATGATTGCACAATAAGGCCAAAAAGCCCCATTCATCCACATGTCAAGGTAACCACGGGACCACGGGTTCGAACCATGGGTGATCAACTTGGATTGTGATGGATGAGATACCGAAGGAACCATTCACGACATTTATCCGGCAAGGTACCAGTGTGGGGGTCAATTCACCCTGGCCGTTCTCTTCCCCTCACCCGGCACCGGCATACCCTCTTTCCCTCCCCACTAACCCTGCCATCCCGCCTGTCATCTCTCACATACTAATCAATTCTCCGTCACCAGTTCAAAACCCTCAACTGATAGTAACCTCCACTGAGGCCGAGACGAAGCTCATTGGTTGAAGCAAGATCGATCAAATAAATTAAAAATTGAGGATGTTAAATTAAAGATTGAGGGTGTTATCCTCCTTAATTTGAAATTCGGATGACAACTTATCCTTCATTCCAAAACAGTTAAGATGAGCAATGTGATGCCCACTGTTAATGCAGACCAACAGATACTTCTTTCTGTGCAGGAAATTTGAGCAGGAACGCGTTTTCAGGTTCGGTCTTGTCATCATTCGGATTCAATGGGACGTTGAATACAACTCCTTCAGTGGTGGATCTTTCTCACAATCAGTTGACAGCCGCTCTCGATTCCTGGAGCAGGTCGCAGCTAGGCACACTTCAGGAGCTGTAAGTGTCTAACCTACTTTTCAGAATCACATTCTATTAAGCAGGTACCCTGATTATGTGTGTCATATTTACTTCACTATTTATAAATTTAGCAGTATCGAACCTAATAATCACCAGGTTCAATATGTCATCATAATTGTACCGAGTGTGGGCAAAATTCGACTCTAGAAAGTTATGTGGCGACATGTTGGGTGTATATGCCTTCGCATGTAACCGTTTCATAAGCTGACGATATCAATGTCGCAGGTACCTTGACTCTAATCTTATCACTGGGACACTTTGATATCGGTGAGCTGTATTCCCGAGGCTTGCTAAGGACGAAACCTACAAGTTCATCAGGGTTGCTGAGAGTTCTGTCCGTGATGAACAATACTGTTGATAAGGTTGTCTACGATGGGAGAATATCGAAGAAGTCACCGCAGTTTTCAGGTAAGAATTTAGATGTGCTTGGTGGGGAACATTTGAGGTTATTCCTGACAAGCCAAACAAGGAGACGATTCGGCTCTTTGGCATGATCACTGGTAGTCAGAGTGCAACAAAAGCTTTACCTGGAGTGGCTATGGACAATATTGTGAGTTAGAAAAAATGTAGCATACTTCACCAAGTCATGATCATATACCCTTGTGCAGATTAGGAGGCAATCCTTACTGCAATGTTCCAGATACCAATGATGGAACGAGATGTTTTTGCAAACAGATTTGCTTCAACTCGGGTATTTCATTACGATGACTAAATTCCTGAAGTTCGAAAAAGAAGATTTCCATCTTTTTTCGGAATGATCGTACTGATAAGGCAATCGTCTTGTTTCAGTTCCGATGGGCGACGATAACAAGCGCATGGTCTTGATAATCGCGGTAGTTTCGACCGGAACATCACTCCTGGTCATTTTGATCAGCCTGGCAGCTCCAATGCTTAGAAACAGAAGATACAAGCGGTATCCCCAGCTACAGGTTTAGGGGAGTAAGATTTAGTCTGCAATATTGATCCCGATTTGTCAAATTCTGTCTGCATGATGTTAACGACTCTGGTTTATTACCTACTCAATTCAAGAACCTAGTCAGGTTGTAAACTGTTTTTGTATTTACAGCATGTGCCCGATTTTGACAACTCGTGTAATTTGTTTGGAGGAATTTTACTTGAGTGTCTAAATTGTGCAGAGTTCGAAGAGTTTGAGATGAAGCCCACAATATTTCCCTACAACCAGCTTCGAACTGCCACACGAGACTTCCATCCTGATATGAAGTTGGGCCAAGGAGCCTATGGAGCAGTCTACAAGGTAAATTTTTTTTGACGTCCATATGCAACTTAAAACAGAGCCTGAGTTCATACTAAATCCTGCAAGAAACTCCATCGCATGGATTTGTTATGGCGGTGGGTTTTCAGGCTTGAGAGCTACATAGGGTGGGTAACTTGATGGACTCGGTCGACTCAACAATGAGCTTACAGGAAGAAGGGAAGCAGGAAGTACAACGCATGATCAACATAGCTCTTCCGAGCATCCAAAATGTGGCAGAGGAGCGGCCGACTATGGAGCGGGTGGTGTCCATGTTGCAAGGCGACAGTGGATCGGAGGCATTGGTGCTGAAGCCAGGAAACGAAGAATACTTGGACACTATGAGGTTGCGCGCTGACGTTGGCATGTCTAGTACAACTGGTCTTGCTACCGTCGCTGGAGATTTGGAGGAATCGGCTTCGCTTATGAATTCATCGAGGCGGGGTGCATCGTGGCGTTCTCACGATGGTTTCTTGTTCCCTACTGCTACACTCGAGCTCAGTGATGTATCTTGCTGCCTAAACAGCGATGCATATTACATGCTCAGAGCTTACAAGTTGGAACAATCTTCTGCAGGCCAGAATGTAAACCAGGACAAGCAGAGTCCTGATGGCAAATTCGTGACGTGTCCATCCAATAATCACACTGTTAAATTTCATCCAATAATATCATCCATGTCATCTTCGTATACGACAAATTGCAACGTTACACGCGTCGGTTCGCCCCGAGGCTTTGGAAGATCTGCGGCACTGAATTATTGTGTATTGCTGATTATTGAGTTCCTTGAGTCAGAATGATGAAACTTTCATATTGTAATGACATTCAATTGATGAATGTCAAAATGATGTCTGAATGACATTGTTTTTATTATTATTAGAACGACACAGACATGACATCAAGTAAGATTACATGGATCCGTGTCATATTAGCAAAATATTTGAGTCATAATGATAATATTCTCACACTGGGAGGGCATAAAAATAACAGTTCTCAGTATGGTGTCATTTTTACACCAATATGGATGATTTTAGAATGACATAATTTTGACATGAAATGGATGTCTAAGCGGTTTGTGTCAAAGTAACATAATAAACACAATATTGTATGTATAAATGAATAAGAAGTGCATGCCAAAATAACAATTGGTAAAATGATAAATGTTTTATGTCGCAGTGACACAATCAACCCAGTGAACTTACTCGGGAACGATATACGGATGTGTTTTGGTCGTAAAGGACCCTTGATACTTGACGATGTTCATATGATTCGGATTCTGGTCACAAAGAGGTAAAGAACACAATTCTTTCACTAGTAGAAACAAGGGACAACTACACCGAGGATTTACACCAAACTCAGCCTTTGGTGTTCATTTAATTTCGGCAGGACTGTGTGATTGGTGGAAGATAATTTTTGGTGTAATCAGAAGTGGCACAGTGCATGCGCCAATCTATTTCTGATGGGTCCATAGCCACCGCGATATTCGACCAATGGAAACTGATGTTGGACTGCGGCTTCACCGGAGACTGTGCATGTTACCTGTCCCACCATTAATTGGGGTTTTACTCGGTACTGTTGCGGTTTCCACTTTCACATGTCGTGCTGGCAGCGACCATTTCACATCCATCATCCCCGTTACAACGGCTTTCACCACCTACGTAAAGTAAAACCTGGGAACCTAGATTTCTCAGTAACATTTGTAATCATTATCGGTACTGGAGTTCAGGGTTCAAGTGAGTCCCCGGGTATTACAAGGTTATCAATTGTTCGTGTGTCAATACGGTGACGTCGTCATGCTACTGAACAAGCAACGTAATCCACAACTGATACTAAGTGTTTATCAGATGCATTTCATTCTCCGCTTCAGTTCGTGTTCGAGGAATTCCAGATAACAAAAACGATATGTCTCTTGCAACAAAACTGAATTCAAGCAAGACAGGTGCATAGTAACATTAAGAAGATTCGACAAACTATAAAACCCCGAAAAAAAATGTTTGATTTCCGAAATCTTCTCTTCAGATATACTGCGACTACGTGTAAATCCACTTGACACACTTGGTTCTTCGAAACCTTCTCAAACGACTAAGGGAGCTGCGTAAGAACACTGAACAACTACTGAGTTCCAAGCACTTCAGTAAGCGATTTCAGCTGGCCGAGAGTCGTTTCCACTTCAGTTCGTTTCTCTCTGAAAACACCCAGCGCGTAAGTCAGATCTTCGGTCACCTTCTCCACACGTTCGGTTTGTCTTTTCTGCTTGAATTCCCATGCTTGGAGTCGGGAATGTGCTTGAGCAGCATTATCCAGCCACGAAACGACAAGCTCGTCGCAAAGTTTTATAAATTTCTTCATTGCCTTCTTCTCTTCGGTCGTCGACTGCGCTCCATCATCCCACACTGCTGCGTCCATAACATCACGGGCACGACGGAAACTTGCTGCGGCCCGAACATGAGCGTCTGATTTCTCTCTCACCTTCCGCTCTATAAATTTCAGCTTCTCTCGTTCCGCTGCTAGATGTTTTCGAACGTTGGCTACTGTCTTCCCTGCACTGGCAACAACATTCTGTAGGCGAAATCTCTCGTGCTCCACAGTACCCGTCAAGCTCCCGCGTAAGTGCATGAGGGCGGATAATGCAGCCCCGTCAACTGTCTCTTGTCGGGCCCTTGTGCCTCGCCCCTGCTTGTACCCTCTCCATTCATTCGGCCGATGTTATGTCCTTCCGTGTTTGTTTCTGATCAGCTGCGAAGTCGACGACCTCTTCTGCTAATACTTGATCAACAGCTGCAGTATGTATTCGGGGAGCGGGATTCTCCTGAGGTGAGTCGGATGTGTTGCAGGCTTGAGCCAATGGAGCGGGAACATCGTCCAGGTCTTCTGATTGGGTAAAATGAGGGGCTGCTGTGGCATGCGCTGCAATTCGTAAAGATAAAAACAGAGATTACCATCTTCACATCTAACCATGAACATCATTAAAATTCAAAACCTCCAGGTGTGAAGATGGGGAGCACAATTGTGAACTCTAAATTACTCTACTGCTTCTATTGACGAACTCGGAATGGACTTAGCAGCAAATACCGCACGGTTAAAATAATGGGAGGGAACGTACATGCATAATGCTATGAAATCGGGTGTTACAAGAACTCACCGAAATATTTGCCCTCGGCCTGACAACGTTGAGCTCAGGCAATGGCTCCGTCAGTGACTCATACTGCGGAAGTATCCGAGGAACAATTGAGTGAGACTGATGGGGGTGTGTGGAACGGTAGGCAAATTCCGCCCAATTGACCTGCTCCCCCATTGCCTCTGCCAGCAAACCCGGGAGAAATGGAATGATAATACGCCACCAGTAGGCCATGGACGCTGCATCACTCGACGATGAAGCTCCACCACGTACTCCCCATATTCGGGCATTCCGTGGTCGGTGAATGTGTAACCACGCCCGGAAGGAGGGCCCCAGAACTCCGCCAATTCCTGTTTACTGGGCATGCACTCTGTGGCCGTCAGTGTTGGAGTCAGCCCCCAGTTGTGGAGCCGCATGTACATAACAAACCATGGAACCGAGCACGCTTCTACCGTGGACATCGAATACTGCAAAAGAAATCAAACACCGACGTCAGAAGTACGGCAGTACTACAAAGTTAAGAGCATATCCTGTGCATAAGACAGGGCTGCTTGTTACTAATTGAGCAGCTAAAAGCCATGACTAACAAGGAAGCCCGGTTCTTACATGAAAGCGGGACCGAAGCTCACCAGGTAATCTGAAACCAAATGGAATGATCGTCAATACCGATTGTGTTTACTGCCTAACACTGGAGAAGAGGAGAGGGTGATTGAGGACTCGACGATCGTGAAAATAATGGCATTCCATTCACGAGGGAGATGGACTTCAAGAACAATGTTTACACCGGGAGGACTAGAATGCGCATCCAATACTGTATGAACCAACGAGAACTCCCTCAGCCCTTGCCCCTACATCGACAGTTCTACGACACTAACTGAAATCAGGTGACGAAACAAGCACAGCCGGCCATGAGATGGAACACATGTTTCCCCTGGAAATCACGCACAAGCAGAAGCGGAGATGGCACAAATGAGTGAGGAGGAGGAGAGTGAAACTCATAAGTATGGCCATGGATGGACATGGCTGGTGTTCGGGTGGATGGCGGCCATGATTTGATGATGGCGGCCATGATTTGATGATGCAGTCCCTTAAGTAATTATCAAGTATACGAGAGTCCAATCCAGAGTAATATGGGAAATCTTGAGCAGTAATATCCACGGATTTTGTAACTATCAAATTTGCTGGCCTCCCACGATGTCAAATCAGAGTCACGAGTGATTCACTAATTCAGTAACTAGTAAGTGCCAAAAAAAAAAAAAAAAAAAAAAAAAAACTGATTTCCTAACTAAGCTATCACTAAAACGAAAACTGCAGACTTGTGATATTAGTCCATTCCGTTGTGTTAATAAAGCAGGCCTCAGATGACGAGTTCCACGGCCAATTACGGTGCATGATTACTGCTACACAAGTAGAAATGTATCTTCCTGTACGAATCTGAACATACATTGGGCATCAGACACAGACAGTGGAACTATCGAAGAGATGAATTTCACTTACAAATTCATGCATGTGTCCACATTGATTCGTGCTTCAAACAATCAGGAAGTCCACGGTTACCGGGGTGAGAAGTCGTATACTGTAATTACGACATAGTTCTAAGGAGATGCACGTTGCTGAACCGCATAGAGTCATGACACTCATGATATGAAAAACGCGCAATACTTGTCGAAGTAATTGGAAATGGTTCAAGTAAAATTCGACCAGGGAGATGAACTGTATGGAATTTGGGAAGCGCATATACCTTGGCAATTCTGCATACGAGTAATACTCAGTTAAAGAGATCGGGACTAATTCAAGGAAGTAATATTGCATCAGCGTTAGACGTACTGGAGCACATGTTCAAGATAGAGGTCTTATTACAGACATAATTTTGAAAAAATAGGTGATCTCTAACTCAGCAAGTATATTGCCCACATTGACTGAGTGCCAATGTGAATTAAGATTGAGAGGACACTGCAGTACAGTGATGCTCCCCGGGCATGGGCCATTACAAGCTCTCCAAAACTGGGTCGAGGAATTTCATCACGCATTATGATATTTCAACATTTCAATACGAAAAGCTAGAATCACCCAATAAAAGTCAGAGGGAAAATGCTCACGTCAGAGGGATTTGCACAAGCTCGGGAAGGATGTGTGGAAGTACTGATGGGGTCCTCACCACTGTTCAGAAGAAAGTTCAGGGGTGAGTAGAGCCATAACTAGTGAGAGAGGTGAAATACAGCTACATTATAAAAATCTGATGTTACCACAATACGATCATCTTATTCGGAAAGATCATTGCTCGTATTATCCGAAGCAGTCTAGTGTGGGAAATTCAGATTTTATCCGACAACAGCAAGGGAAATATTTCAACGGATCAATGATAAAATGGTTGCACTGAATTCATTGCATACTGAGTCACCTTAGGATCTGCTTCAAGCCATCCAGAGCAGTGCTTGACGTATCATCATCTTCCAACGCACGAAGAAGTGCAGGGACAATCTCATCAACCGCTTGCATTGCAGCGCTCTGTTATCGCCGACAAGAAACAACAAATGAATGACTGAAAGGTAGACCGCTGCGGGATTTCAATACTAGCGCTTATGTGTTTCGCCTAAGAAACAGATATGATATTCCTAGGCAGAAACGACTTGAAAATAAGAAGCAGGTCATGTAAGGCATGGTGGCAGAAACATGTGGTAAATTTATGGGGATGTTGATATTTGGAAAGGTATCATTGGAATACAGATACAAGTTACGCAGAGAAAAGCGACCCAAGGATCTCAAAAACGGCTCTGCTTCAGAGAAATATTACCTTGAACAATGTGCTGAATGCTACGCCTCCTGCCTCACGGACTACCAGTTCTCTGCACGATACAAAGCACAAACTCCATCAGTCTCACGACTATTGAATGCATGACAATCTCCATCGAGTTCGCCTCATTTAACCACAGTTAGTTCCACTGTTTGCAAGAGGGGACCCAAGTAATCTTGACGAACCTGCACATAGTGCTCCACGGGTAGTTGGTATTGGTTCCCCCATATATGACACTATCTGGTGCTTGCCAGCACTTCCCATCACTTCGCTGAGCCCATGCAAACACCCTGCATTCAACAAAATGGTCAGGAAAGACAAAGACACGGGCAAGTTGCAATTGTTGTCAACTGCCAGATTTGTTGTTGCTTACTCCAAAAGGAATACCTGTCTTGTACTTGGAATTGGGTCTTCAAGACCATTGCCAGGATGGGAATTGCAGACGGAAGCACCCTCCATCCTAGTTTTCGAACGAGCTCACCAAGCGACCGTCCGGCAACCTGCAACAGTAGAAAACAATATGAAATAAATGTCAATAACCTCAAAAAAAAAAAAAAAAAAAAAAAAGAAAAAAAGAAAAAAACAAACAAAGATGGGAAACTAATAAATCTTGATCACAAATGATAAGAATAGTGCTTCAGTCCAGTAAGCAATAGCCTACCTGTCGACGTTCGGATTGACGTCGAGGCATGGGAGTCAATCAAAGTCCTCATGAACACTGGCATGACTTCCTTCAATGTGTTCGTGTGTTTGGCAACCACGGTCTTCCAAACATGTAGTGATGCCTGCGAGTCAGAACACAGCACATATCATTTCGATGTGAGGACTTTGCAAAGCGAGAACACGGCATATTCAAACAAATTAGGACGTGACTTGCGAAGCAACGGGAATTTTAATCGACCATGGCAGATCCAGTAGACCTGTACCTGTCGAACAGCGAGGCTAACATCTGACCCTAAACCATGTAGACTGCAGCCAAAACCTCATTACGGCGCTCCAACACCTAAAATGTTCACAATGGCTCTGACGTGTGCCTCTGTGCTAGCACTCTCATCACCACTACCCCCATCGATCACCACCTCACCAGACGTTCCTGCCACCTATACACAGAAAAAAAGATGAAGCACTTGAGTAATTTAACAGGCGTATTGGAATAGAACGCATTCGACCTGATCCAGAACAGCGATCACGCCAATATCCGATGTGTATCAAAATTAAATGGTGCGCAGACCTTACAAAGCAAGTCACCCAATAGTGCCACATGGGCTTTGCCGAATACGCCAGTCGTCATTAAATATTCCTTCCTCCACAGCAGGGAGCAAGAGTGGAAGCGAACTGTCGGAGGACCAAGCCCAGGACACACAAACAGTGATCAGGAGGATGAGGGTAACACGACCAAAGTGATGAGGAGGATCAAGCACTCATCAAATATGGCTCTCTGTTTTTCCTGGCCCATTACGTCAAATAAGCAGATA
Source organism: Ceratodon purpureus (assembly GCA_014871385.1). Taxonomy (NCBI): domain Eukaryota; kingdom Viridiplantae; phylum Streptophyta; class Bryopsida; order Pseudoditrichales; family Ditrichaceae; genus Ceratodon; species Ceratodon purpureus. The sequence goes on from CM026427.1 coordinate 18,641,016, forward strand.
ACGACGGTCTTAAACAGACACGAGAATCAAATCTTGCGATGTTGCATAGTGCTCCACAAGAACGTGCCCAGCACTTAAAGCCGCATCCCGTACAGATCCATCTTCATCGGCCAGGCCTGGCATTTCGACATGTACGATGTCAGTTAGTGAACTAGTGAAAAGAGGAAAAGGAAATCTCACACGAAACTAGGTACTATACATATTGCTCTCAGAAATCGAGTTACGAGCCATTTAACACAGAATTTAAAAGATTCGAATGTCGGTGCACATCTCTGAACCAACCTCCGCATCGTTCATAAATATAGAGTGGAAACATCAAATCACGGAATTGTTCGTCGACTGCCAATGAACATCCCCGTGGATATGCAAGATGATCCTGGGTGGATCAACCCACCATCAAGAATAGCTGGCAGCACTCTCTGTAGGTACTTTTGGAAAAACTGGGCCAAGAGCCACAGGCAGATACCTTGGGTGAAAACGGCTAAAACAATGTTAACCGTGGGATCCTTGGACGTTTGATCGCGACAAATCGCATCAGCACTTGTGCATGAAGCCCAAAAACTCACCTTGAAAAGTGTGAGACAGCCCTCTCTAACTGCAGGTCGCTGGTGTGAACAGTTCGTGATTATGTCCGGGAGAAGTGACTCGAACTAGTCGGTGCCCGTAGCTCCGAGAACCTGCAAGACAGAGATATCCGAAGCACTGAGCAATGGAAACTTTTTTCACATGATCGCGCACTGATGGTCAGCAGTGCGAACGAGTGACTGAGACATCACTATGCCAGACGGGACTCAGCAAGTATCTGGCATTTCAGAAAAAAACTCAGTCAAGTAAGCATGTTGACCGCATCGTGGTAGCAGTGATATCAAACATACCTCACTCGATCCTTGAGCAGCTCCAGATCTCTCTCACACTGCTGGTTTCCGACTTCAATGTTTGCATGAGCCAAGGCACCAAGTCCTCGGAGTTCTCATCCCCCGTGCCTTTTTATCGGTGAGCCCGGAGCTCATGAGGAAACAGTGCGCACTCCTGGGATAGGATCAACAAGAACCTATTCACACAAAAATGCTTCGTCGACATTGAGTGCGGTGTTTAAGAAAACATCGTTCTAAAGTGAGGAGCAATTCTCAATGACAGCATGCTATGTCAATATGGGTGTCAGATAAGACCAACCTTTTTTCCACCTCGGGAAGTAGCAAACCAAGGTATGGAAGCGTATCTTTATGCTCAGATACAAGTGAGCTCATATTGCCAACAATTTGAGCAGCCCCCTTCTTTTCTTTTTCCCTTTTTTTTTTTTTTGTGTGTGTGTCTGCACTCCTCTCCCTCGGACCGCGACGGACGATTGGCACGAGCAATGCCAATGACATAGCATCCACTGAGTCCACGAACGTGGTCTGTAATGAAACACTCGGATCAGTGGAAGACATGTGACATCTGGGTGCAATTGTTGAAGCACCGAAGCAGACGATACACGATTAACGGGCGATCTCAAAAAACCAGCACTCCACCTACATAGTTTCCTGACAGCCAAAATCAAGTCTGTAAGGTATACAATTAATGTGTCAAAACTCTACAACAGTCTTCCATTGGCGTAAGAAGAGCAAATCTTGACCCTAAACCCTAGACCTAGGTTTGAAGAGTTACCTGCGAAAGAAGGTCGAGAGATGTTTTTGTGTGCTCATTCGGGTCCGCAATGGAGATCGGTGAGGTAGGCACCAGAGCAGCTATCTCAGGGTCCCTGGTAACGCTTCCAACCTGAAACCCTAAACAATTGAGATAGCTAGCTTTTAACAGAAAGGTTCCAATTTCTAGTCGAATGCCACATGTGACGCATTTATGTACAATCTGAGACGCAACGAGCAACTGCGAAATCAACACCCTAAACGAAATCCAGTCCAATGAGATGAATCAAACAGATTGACCATTGACTATCATACCCGAACCCTTCTCGAGCCTTTCGGTTGCCTCCTCGGCGAAGCCTTTGGTCCGGAACGACACCGTCCCCTCGGCCGACTGTCTCCGAAACAAGGACTCGAATGTGAAAAGCCCCGTGCAGCACATTCGAACCCCATGCCTGCACATGTGATTGATGCAATGCATCGAAATCCAATCCCGACAACCAGAGATCAGTGGAGAGACTTCTCGACTCAGACCTCGCTCGTTGTGAGGCCACCGATGCAAGACGAGCTTCCACGGAACGCTGTATCCACCACGACTCCACCGAAGCCGGACATCTCGAAGGTCCGAGCGCCGTGGTAAACGCGAGTGAAGTGCATCGAGAGATGAGTTACCGCATGCCTGGCGTGGTGAAGGTCGGACATGCCAGGGGACTCTGCGATTGAATCAGTGGTTTGTGACGAACGAGGAGCGATTCGAGTGCTGTATCGGAACTGGCAGGGAAACACCCATCCCTAGGGCGCCCGGTGCTGTTGTTTGTTGGAAAGGATGTCGTGCCTTTTTACCGCAGACTGTTTCAACGCCCCGGGACTCGGGGATAGAGCTTCTGAGGAAATTCGTGGAAGTGTAGGGTAAAATGATTACGGTTAAAGTGTCAACTATAGATGGTTGGTGATTTTATTTTTATTTCTATTCTTTTTCTCTCTTATTCCTTTTTCTTATTCTTTTCTTATTCTTTTTCTTTTACATATCTCCTCTATAAAGTAAACAATGACTAGTTTGAGCGTTGAGTATAAATATTTGGTGCTCTCACCTATTGTTTCATATTTGTTTCCTTTATATATCTTTATATATTTGCTTCATATTTGTTTCCTTTATATATCTTTATATATTTGCTTCATATTTGTTCCTTCATATTTGTTTCCTTCATATTTGTTCCCTCCGCGTCACACTTGTTTCGTTCCCCGTTTCCCGTTCTTTTCATTTTTCTCATTGTTTATTTTTTATTTTATTTTTATTTTTATTTTTATTTTTATTTTTTTCCTTCTTTCTTTCCACCCCTGCCGTGGCCGCAATCCTCTCTAGCCCAGAGCCAGCCCCGTCCACGAGCTCCTGTGGAGTATTGACATGGCCTCTGATATGGCTTTGGACATGGTTACAGACGAGGTGAGTTTCCACGGTGAATATCTGGTTTTGAGTTTTATTTTTTTTTGTTCTTATACATGCATAATAGAGTTTTTAGAGAAAAAACAGTTTATTATTTTATTATCTATTGTTTTATTATTTATTATTCTAATTGTTCCTAGGGCCGGTGTCACCATCTCCTTAACCCTGTTCTTGAGCCATGAACTTCATTCGTGCCCTCCTTGGAATGATTTGGGCCTGACCATCATTCATTTGTTGGCACATCTTATTCCAGGTGGCCTTGGTGCAGGAACCGCTGTCTGGGGCACGGGCCGCTAAAAGACAAAAAAGAATCCAGCAGGTGGTGAAGCAGACGTTTTTGAAGGATCTGAATGTCATTGAAATTACCTATGACGACCTTGGAGGAGCTGGATGCAACGGGGGGTGCAAGAGGAAGAAACGATCTCCGGAATTGTACATTCTCCCTTGTCCGAAGACACTGGCGTGTAAATATTTTGCCAACATATTTTCGAACACGTCCGTGGATACGGAGATAGATGTTTGCCCGAGCCAGCAGTACTACACCCAGTATTGTCACAAGGTATGCCATCGTTGCTTGTCCCACCCTGATCCATCCATATGTACCGCGTGTGGTGTCGAAGCCCCGGACTTTGCTACCAGCACATCACGGATTTTTAATTTGTCAATCACCCAAGGCCCGACTATCAGGCGTTTTGCGGATTTCCATGATTTGCATGGACGCCTCGCGCTTCATCTGGAAGGTGCGCAGCCTCGACCTCCATTCACGGTCTTCAACTGCAAATTCGAGCGAAATGGGCTTTGTGAGAGGCAAATCTTGAAGAAATTCGGCATCGATACGCAAATGGAGGTCATGATCTCTTATTCGAACATTCCCAGTGAAGCGACCCACAAATCATCTGGCGAATTACCTTTCTGGGAGGAGAAGAGATATCAAGGCACCTGGCAGGGAGTATTTGGAGACGATGGTTTATTCCCAGTGGTGGCCAAAAATTTATTGGTGCTGGATGGGTCGGCTGTTATCCGGAGGAACGTCCTTGACGTGGATTCCCTGATTTTTGACGAGGTCATCTTGATATACGTGGCCAACATGTGGCAGAGCGAGATCCTCTACAAGATTGCGTTATCGGGAGCCAATCATTATTATGAAACATGTCCATTCCTCGCTAAACATAATCAGAAGAATCCGAAGCGGGGCAGATACAAATCTGTCAGCCATGGTTTCCACGCGCATGGTGGCCCGGGCTCGAGAGGCAACCTGGTGAGGTATTGTTCGAGCAACATGCCTCCGAGTGAGCAGGAAAGCTTCTACCACCTAGGTGACAGCATCGCCTCCTCGATTTGGCAAAACCTGGGCCAGTTTGGAGTTCGAGTTGAAGCAGTTTTTCCATGGCCAAGCTTCTCCTATTTTCATAGGGATGGAAGGGTTTCCCACGAAGGTGCAACAGATGCACTTTTCAAAAAATTCCTATATTCAACCCCACGTTGATAAATTGGACATGGAGGCCTCTTTCATAGCTTGGTTCACCAGGGGCAATCCGAGGGGGGGCAACTTTGGGGTATTCCAGAATTGTCTGAAATTCCATACGGACGACGGAGCAGGGGTATTCCTCCGTAGCAAGCCCTACACCCACGGGACATTGAAATTCGACACGGGTTCGTTGGGGCTTAATGATTATAAGCTAGGGGTGGCATTGGTTAACAAGCAGCCGCTTACTACGAGGGTGAGGAATCAACTGCAGGAAGGGACGCCGCTGACATGGAAGAATGAGCTAGTTGACCCTGGGTCGGATGTCAGCGACTAACTTAAATCAATGTAATCTAGCGTAAATTCAATAAACTCACGATTTTGTACGGCCACTTGTGTATTGCTTCGTGTCCTGGTTCCCTTCACTTTGACATCGTGTTCTGTTGGATATGCGACCGGCACGTGTGCACGCTTGGTTGGATCAAGATACATCGCAAGACCATGCTGATACATAGAAGGTGAGCCACCGATTTCAAAAGGACGACGACGACATGCCCTGGACGCGACGAAGCCACTGTATGAATCCTGCGGAACGCATGGGTCGCCGCACGGGTTCCAAGCATTGTATTGAATATGAAGTGAGGACAGTCTTCCACTGCTCTCCTTGGTGGTCCAGTGGATTCCTGGATTCGTCGAGACGACAGTATCTACCTCAGGGAACGCACTCCCCGCGTATTTCCATCCTCGCGCATCTGAGAGACACACACGGATAACAGGTGAGCGACATCAACAGATAACCATCCTCGATGCCTCGGAACATGGGTTCAGATTCGAGTGTACGGCGACAAGATGCAGGCTGTTTGTTGCACCCACGTCCTTCCTGCTATCCAATCTCACAACGTCGGGGACCTCAGAAAGCTGCAACCGCGTACACCATCACGTCAGTTTTCGAACTCCATGATTGCCTGAGACTGTACGTGCACAAGGACACGGATGCCGAGGAAAGGGTCGAAAGGTAAACCTTTCGGAGGTCGAGGTGCGTCCTTGTTGGGACCCATGGTCTCCAACATCCCCGGACCCTCATCTCCACCTCACTGCCTGCGATAATACGAGCAGCGTTCAGGTATCAGCATCCTCCAAAGGGTTGACATCGATTCGTAATCACATGGGGTGCAGACCTGGAGGACCTTCGGCTGTCGTCGAGTACAGCTATACAAACCAACTGTGCGGGCAAATTACCTCGGAATCTGCTGACCTTGGATTACCGACATCCACGGCTGTATCTCCATCATACTTACGATTCACCCACCCTAAAATTCCCTCCTTGGGAGCACAATATCCACGCCACTGCCTCCGTGGATCCTGCCATGGCCACCTACAAAAAACACGGACACTCACAGCATCTTCATGTCCCCGGGAACCTGGCCGAACGAAGTGGCCTCGCAAACCAAAAACGCGTTTCACATATCAATGGCATGCTTCGCAGGATCCTAATAAAACATCGCAGAACGGATTAAACGCCGACGTAAACAAAGGCCTATACCTCTGCCCTTATCAAGCCAGTGGAGTGATTCAACGGGGACGGTGTTGCCTATTCGGAGGTGCGCATCGTCTGGAGACCGTCTTGCATACTTGGAGGTGTGCATGCGAAGGTCCCCTGTGTGGATGTCAATTGATTAGCATCGAGGTAGACGTACGCGTAGATTTCAAAATCCCATGTTGATCGCGACAGAGACGTAGAATGCAAAAAACATGCGACATGTACGGAGAATACCTTCGCTGGTAACGACTTTCGAATCTTCCGCTTTGGATTGGGACTCTCCTTTCAAAAAATCCACGACGAGATTCTGAACACATCCCACTGGCTTGCCATGGAGAAGGCACGCACCCCAGGAGACATGCACAGGGCGAGAACAAGTCGTGCAAGGTAATTCGCAGACCTAGGTGAATGCAAAAGGCAAATCCTCGCGGTCCCCACGTCGCGAGACGCCACGATAAGACACGTCACTCGACTTTTTTCCCCTGGTTCACTGAGAACCGGCTTGAGTCGTATAGGACGTCCCCGAGGACGGAACTCGGACGGCATGTCATCTACACGTCAGGTGCCGGGGACAGTTTTCCCTGCTAGTCGACTTGGTATCCTTCGGTGTGAGACAACTGCCATGCGACCGGCTGGCTTCCGATCTGTTCGGCCCGATTTGGCGCACGTACAGATCCAACTTTCGCCGAGTCGCATCAATCTGTGCTCGGAAGCGACGAGAATCTGGCGCTGGACCGTCCGGGCCCACGATTCACCCCCGCAGTCTCACGGCGGATTCCCCCGTACAGCACCCTAAAACACTCCTGATTCCGCACCTCTTCGAAACTCCCCGGTTCTACGCTCCACCAACGGCGTGCGTGAGCCCTGAGGCAGGGATGAGGATGAAGGCTATAAACCCCAAAATTCAATGAGAACAACCCCGGACCCTGACACCATGCTATCGCGGGTCTGAGTGGACCCTAAGACCTGACGGGCGACGGGTCCTCCCGGACCCGTCGCCCTCATTCAAACCCTCCTCGCTCCGCTCGATGGGTCTGAAACCCCGTACAATTTCGTGGGAACTATGCGCTGCTTGTGAGACTTGATCTAATCAATCGATTCATTGATTTGTTCACCTGGTTCTCCTCGACGCTGACCTAGGTGTCGTATTGGCACACACGATCCGAGGATGTCTGCTTTCGTTCCGACCTGGATGAATTCCCGATTTCGTCCTCGAATCATCCTATTCTACTTTTTCCCGGTCGTAGTCTCCGACTAGCTGAACCTCAATCGTTCTGGGATTAGGAGGTCGTGTCTTCTTCGGGATGTTCAACATCAGGGCTCACGGTTCCCCGCCTCATTGTGGTTGCTGCCTGATCGCACTCTGATGTCATGAGCTCAGCTCCCGATTGTCTCTCCGCAAGTTTAGGCTCAGCGAGATTAGGCTCCGCAAGTTTCAAGCTCGGCGATGTTTGGGCTCCGCAGGTTCACTCCTCACCTCGACTGGACGTGGTTGGCCTTCCTAGAATATGGACCTCCTGATCGGCGCATCGAACGCTCTGCACGCAGTTGGACATGGACTCGAAGAAACAGGACGGCGCAGAAAGGAGAGCGCATCGGGAGCCGCCGTCACCACCAGCAAGCGGTGAATCACTTGTGATCAGGAGCTAGAGGACGGGAAAACTTCACGATGATCGGTGAGTTTGACCCTGATAACATGACCCCCGCGGTTGACCGGTAACAGGGAGACGAGCCGTGATATTCACACTCGTTACGCAGGTGTTTTGTTTCTCCATAAGATGTTTGAGCAGAACTTGTGGTTTCCTTGAGATTACGACCCTGGAAGAAAAGAAGCACTTACTATTTGCGGATTCGCTTGGATTGATACCATTCAGAACGTGCATGAGAACGTCCTGCAAGAATCGTCAGAGTGTTGAATAAGAACAAGGGACATGTATGATCCTCCAAATACTAGGTCTATACTGATACGGGGAAAAAACAACCATGGGATTATTAGACAATGAACACTTACTTCCAACATTGTTGCCTCATCAGAAATTTGAATATTCTTGGATGACTTCAGAATTGCCGGCCTTTGTTCCACGGTATCAACGTCTTACGCTGCATAACATGAAAACCACAGGCAGAAAAAAACAAATGAAGAGCTGCAAGGATTTGAGCACCCATGAACGGTAACCCTAACCCCGCACAACAGAATCGCATCCAAGGTTTTCAGTGAATTTGCAGAATAAGTTTATGGTTGTTTCTGTTAGAAGATACATGCTCTCACCTGCGTTTTGTGGAGCTCAGGCGTGGAATCATTTATGAAACGCATGCACCTGTGAGGGACTGTCGTGTCCTGGTCATGCGATCGATCAGTGATGGTTGTGCCGTGCACTATCACAAAACACGCATATCAAACAATAGGTTCCTGCAACGACAGTAGATTCAAACATGATTTCGGTACTGAGATTCAAGAGACAACTTCGGTAACCATGGACTGCTTATCGATGCGAGAAGCTAAACAATACACACAATGTTCAGCTCGGTTTAACATCAGTTTGATAACCTGCTCGTGCATCATTAAAATAATCATGATTGGGATCATTTGTAAGTTGACATTAGAATTGGCTAAAACTGGAACCGTTGGAGAATTGCCAGTTTCGAGTGGTAACCTCTCACGTCAGCTCGAATACAGTCCTCTCCCTTGATAACATCCGGCCTTGTGCCTGGCACATCGAGTGACGAGTACGCAACTTTATTGCGATACGGTCCGCAAGAGCAGGGGATGGTGGGCGACATTATTGACCTGACGAAATCAAGCAATCTCGTACACAGCTACGACTACATAGAGCACCAGGAGCATGTAACATGATTAAATGTAGATTGAGTAAAAACGAGACAGTAGATAATTTCAAAGGAAGAAACAAAATATCACGTGAGACGCACAACATCACGGTTATCTGCGGAGACGATCAGCCCCGCCATCAGCACACACCCGCAAGCACGCCGCCACACCCTTTGTGGCCATCATTCAAGTGAGTCAAATGATCAGAATGAGCCCATCCACAATCATCAGAAACAGGGCAAGTTGCTTATGTCCAGCATCGAATTTGCGAGGGCATTATATTATCGCACATAAACGAGAATCAGCGGAGGCGGACTGATTACCTTGACTCCAAAGCAGAGGTGTGAATCTTGGCAGACGTAATTTCAAAGGCACCGATACCATCGATGGTTCCGAACGGGAATTACAATCACTGGATACTACGCTCGGCATCTGGTAGACCGCATCTGGTACATACGATGCTCCGCTTCTTCAGACTCACTTCACTCGCATCCACAATGAATGACTCCACCTCATTACTCTCTGCAAATTGTCAAACAGGAATATTAAAATGCTGCCCTTCACGTCGTTGATCTCATTCAGAAATTCCAGAAAATATTCACATGAAAACGTTGTTCAAGGTCGGTATGCGATCGTGGGCCAGTTCTGTATCCTGGGTGCACTCCCCTAGTGACGATTGAAAAGTCTTGAGAAAGTCCACTTCAACAATTAGCCATGTTTGTGAATGTTGAAATCAATTCAGCATATGGATACGAATGTTACCTTTTGAAGGCCGTGACATAACCAGCATGTGAGGTACGTCGGAAGGTTTCCTGAAATTGCAAACGAAGTTGCACGAAGGATAGGATTTCGTACGGGTGTACACGACAACTCCCTGTGATGATTGTTGGCGAGGTGGTCATTCTCTTGAGTTTCAGGCTTAAATTTTGAGGAAAAAACAAAGGGATAAGACATCCGTGTACGATTAGCACATACATGGAACATCTTATCAATGCAAAGACAAACCCTAAACTAAATTCAAAATGTGATGTAACCCAGCACATCACCCATGAAAAGCATAAAGGTGGGCGAGCTTCAAAATCTCAAGCACAACGGCATCAGTAGCGCTTGTGCTCACCATGATCACCTCGCTGCATGCTGAAAGGTATTCTAACCTTTTTCTGTTGTGGATGCATGTTCAGTGGTACCAGGGTCCTCCGCTGCAACGTTGTTGATCAGAGTCCAAGATGCACCAAAGCCAGAACTGTGGAAATTGGATACACCTGAAGAGAGAAGACCAGATGAAGAGCGGCAAAAACTTCAGCACCCATGAATCCTAACCCCACGTACAACAGAATTGCATCCAAGGGCGATATCTTCACAGCCCTAAAACCCTGAAACATGAAGAATTGCTACTTCGAATCCGAACAAACCCCAAAGCAAACAAGAATTCGCAAACCATGAAGCCACCCGAAAACCTGAACAGGCACTCAAACTCCATTGAATAAATAACCCGAGACCCAATCCCATTTCACCAAAACACAGACTCAAAAGATTCACCAAAACAACTCAGCCGTATCGTAACTGACATGCCACGCGCCCCCAACAACAGCCGTGGTGGCCAGCACCACACTCGACTTCACGATCCGATCCGACACAGCAGGCTGTGCTTCTGATTCGCCTCCCCGCGACCCCACCCCGCCATTCCCCGACGACGTGAGCGTGGAACCCTCTCCTGATCCGACACTAAGTTACTAACCCTCTGCTTCACGTAGATGCCGATCCATGCATGGAGCAGCTTCAGTGCCTGCTTCTCAATGTTCAGCGCTTCAGTGGGGCCTTGGACTAACTTACAATGCACTAACTTAGCATCGCCCTGAAAGGTGTAGGAGGATTTCATGTATTGTACACTCTTAGTCCCATATGACGTTACTTGATACTTAACCATTCTTGAGTGGGGAACTCTCAGTAGGTATGGGGAATGTTAACTTAGTTGGCATGGTCCTGGACTTATTTTCCACCTGGTTGCATTTGACATGGTCTTCTGAAGCCAGCTGGTGCAATCAAAAGGGGAAATTATAAAGTTATAACTATGTAATGTTAATGAACAGTAAGTTGAATTGAATGGAATTAATTTTTATGTTTCCTATGTTGATTCTAGCTTCATATATGGAAACATAAGAATCACTTAGCATTTATGTAGAAGATAAATCAACAAGGAAGAGAGTACGAAATTTGAAAAATTTCTTAAACTTATGTTTTAATATTTAATATTTTGCAACATCGAGGTGGGACGCAGTGTTATCATTAAAACAAATCATAATTTTTGAATATTGAGAAGACGAAGAATTTTAATTGGTGGTGAGTCATTAGCTACATATGTAACATCTATAAAGACCAAGTCCAAAGAATGTTGAATTTCATACGTTCATTTGTATGGGTGTAGCTAATTGCATGATTGCATGAGGGAAAGGAAAAGAAATGGAGTTCGTGACGTACGAAAAAATAATAAAGTGTGGCTTACATATTTAGTGGTCTTACTTTTCCCTTTTCTGTTTTCTGACGTTTTTTCCTCCTATCCATCTCATCCATAATTAGCACCCAGACAAGGGTTCAAAAACAGAACACAAACTAGAACGTACCTTGTGCAATTTTTCTAGTAATTACTAATATGCAAAATGACTCCATCCTAGAAACTTTTCGATGATTCAATGATTCATTCAGGTTTGAGGAAGTCTATTTGCCACTAATTATAGATTAAAGTATCTTCATGTATTTGGACTGATTTTACTATTAACCCCTAAAGTTCCTCGACTATGTTTCGCCAAAAAAATGCTCCAAAACTGCCATTTCCGATGTAGAAAGCATGAATGACTAGACATCATTAACTCTAACTCTAATTGTAACATCCTCTGCTAGATTATTGTAATATATAGCTATTTTTTATTTTATTTTTCAATATAATCAACCGCAGAGATTAGAAGATAATAGCAACTAAAATTTTAAAAAATGAACTTTTTTGACAAGATCATTGACTAGGTCGACGCACCCTAATTTCGCTTTTCCTGGGTTTTTTGCATTATGGATTCTGAGGGTTTTGGTGCAGACTAAGTTAACTAATTGCATTTAAAAATAGAAAACTCAGAAGTCAAGTGTAGCATGTTGAAAACGATATTTTTATTAGGTTCAATACATAAGGATGCTAGATCTAATTTCTTTCCTAGAAATTCTATTGTTTAATAAAGTCCTAATCCAAACAGTCAAAGTAAACATTGACATCCATATTTTGAGTGAAAGAAAAGGAAACCTAAAATATTGTCCATTCTAACTTTTATGAAGGGAATAAGATTTTATTTTTTATTTTTTTCAATACAATGCCCAAAACGGTGAGAAAACTTTGATATTTTGTAAAGTGAACATTTTGTACTCATGGTGTATTTTCTTTGGAAATCTCAAGGATGACCTCATGAATTACTTGTAGAACTATACTCGAAGGTAGTTGATGTATTCAACATGGCTGTCCAAATTGCCCACCGAATAGTTTTTTCCACTTCGGGTACCATAACTATTTTTATGAATATCCAATTGAAAAGAAAAGAAAATAAATAAAAAATCATTCCCTCAAAGTTCTTGATATGGGGGACCCCAGGCACATGGAATGGGGATCCAGGCACATGGAATGGGGACCACATGCCCTTGGACTCAGGTTGTTACTCTAAAAAACTTGAACTCACAGGCAATGATTGGAAACAAGAGGTCTAGAATTTAGTTTAATAGACTATATATGTATGAAGATTATGTATTCCTAATTACAACCCTAAAAAGTACATTTAAAAAAGTAAAAAGTGAAAAAAGATGGACTGAGACCCAGGCACAGGGACTGGGAACCCCACGCACTGGGACTGGGGACCCCAGGCACTGGGACTGGGGACCCCAGGCACTCGGATTGAGGTTGTTACTCCAAAAAACTTGAACTCACATGCAATGATTGAAAACAAGAGGTTAGGAATTTAGTTTAATTGGCTGTATATTGTATTTCATTTCTTTAGCTGAGCTATTTGTTTTTTAAAGGAGATTTAATTACCTTTATCTTTTCATTTGCTTCCCTTGATTGACTTACTTTTTTTTCAACGTGCAACTAATCACTTTTATTTATTCATTTGATTATTTTAAATGATTAATTTGTTTTTTTAATAATATTTGATCACTTTTATATTTTCATTAGCTTTTCTAATTGAGTTATTAGTTTTTTTGGCATGCAAGTAATCACTTTTAATTTTTCATTTCCTTCTTTTAATTGAGACATTTCCTTTTTAATGTGCAGCTAATCAGTTTTATTTTTTAATTTGCTTCTTTTAATTGAGACATTTGTTTTTTAATAAAAATTGATCACTTTATTTTTTAATTTGCTTCTTTTGACTGAGAAGTTTGTTTTTTTATGTGCAACTAAGCACTTTTATTCGTTCATTTGTTTTTTTTTTTTTATTGGGTCATTTGATTCTTAATATGAAGGTTTGACATCGTTAGAATCAGGAAGAGATAAGGAGTCTAAAAACCTAAAGCTTTTTGCGAAATAATGAATCCTAAGAAAGTAGGGGAAACTATTTCCCCTAAGTTCACCCTAATTTATCCTACGTTCCCCCTAAGTTCACCCTAAGTTCCCCAAAGTTCCCCGCAGCTCCCGTAAGTCTTCCCGAAAGGCCGCTTACTTTGAACTCAGGAAGATCAAATGCCGCGCCCAGGTCAGAGACGGACGGCCACCTGTGAATGAAGAACAATGGATTCAAACAATGACTGATAACAGATGGAATAAAGAAAATTTAAAATAACGAAAAAAACTGAAATCAATAAATTAATTTTCAAGAAGATTTAAAATCTATACCTGCTCGAGTGTTGATGAAGCGCCACTTCAATCAGCTCGGGAATTATCGAGCACCAAAGGTTCCAAAGACGATCACCACCTGCTTCAAGCATAAAAAATGCCTAAACATACCCTGGATCCTATACCATGGAATAACAAATACGAATTAATATGGATTAATCACTTTAATTTATTCATTTGCTTCTTTTAATTCAGACATTTGTTTTTTAACAGAAATGAAGAACTTTTAATTTTGTCATTTGCTTCTTATAATTGAGTCATTTGTTTTTTAAACGTGCAAATAATCAATTTCATATTTTCATTTGCTTCTTTTCATTGATTTGTTTGTTTTTTAACGTGCACTTTATTGCCTATACACTTTATTAACAATACATATATGTTCACTAGTCATAGACTATTGCTTTGATATCGATGCATGCATTGAGATATTTGGGCCCTTCTGGAGACCAAAAAAACAGCTATTCTAGGGAAGTACAACCGTTTGACGTGACTGGTTTCTACCTCTTTGGCTCAGGTACACACATTTGTTGTGGAGATACATATCACATATGTAGATCCTGCAGATCCAAGTTTTAAATATTTTGTAAATATACAAGCAGCAAGGAGTAGTACCATGCATATCCATATGTTACATTTACTGTTTTCTTTATTTTTAATGCAAAATTTCCACACAATTGAACTCAAATTTCTGTTCTGATCAATTTGAAATCTCTGATTTAATTTTTGAAATGCTCTATTTCAGTTAATTGTTTGATTCCCGGTTTTTTATTACAATTAAAATACCATTTTGGTTGATTATTTTTTAAAACAATTAAAAGCCCATTTTATTGAATGATTAATTGTCCAATTGCAGATTTTTTTTTTTTAAATTTTTTTTTTACAATTAAAAGCCCATTTTATTGAATAATATATTTTTTGTACTAAAAGCCTATTTAATTTTAATTTTAATTTTTTACAATTGAATTACCATTTTCATTTGCATAATTAATTGTCCAATTCTCGGTTTCTCTTTACAATTAAAAGCCCGTTTTATCGGATATGATTTTCGTATTGAAAGCCTTTTTATATTCACCACAACACGTTTTTTAATATTATTTAGTGATTCATGTTTAAACATGCTTTAGACTTGGAAACTATTAATATATAATTTTCCAATTAAAGCCCTTTTATTTTAATCCCTCTTCATTTTTTAATATTATATAGTTTAGATTATTAATCACTTAATCCAATGAATTTAGATTTTTAACCGTGATTTTAAATTTTTTAAATTTAATTTTTAAGTATTTTTATCATAAAATGCGTTTACTGAGTCAATCCGAGTAAAATAGACAGGAGTTGTAGTTGTCGCTGCCGAGGATCGAACTCTAGTCACAAGATAAGTTCCGATGAACATGGTACCGTTGTTTGCCGTCGCTGCCGGAGTTTGAACTCGGATTCCGTTAGGTACAGGCGGGGGGCACTTTCACTGCTGGCCACCATGTGCCATACCCTCTCCCCGTCCCCTCAAGATACCCGAGGCTGAAGGGTATCAATCGTCTCAGGCGCCTTTCGCCACTCTTCTCCGACGGGGCCTCGGCAATTTCTTCCTCTGTTACAGAGGAAGGTACTTGCGACGGCATCTTTGTGGCTTCGATTCATCCTTTTTGCGATGTCCACTCCTCTGGAATAATGCTACCTCCGTTGAGTCATTCGCTTCCCCTCTCTCACGCCTGGTGCTCTATACGACCGCAATCTTCTCTCAAAAACTGGCTAGATCTGCTCTTCCTCTTCCTCACTTTTTCCATCACTTGCTATCAACAATAAATATGGTTCATACGATCCTTTGTTACAATATCAATGAATGGTTATCAGGTTCTCTTTGTACCGTCTGATCTCATAGTACGCTGCGTTTTATCTATGCAAATGAGAGATGTCGTAGTGGAGAAGGCAGTTCAGACAACGGTCAGTTACTAACACGTACGGGACATCACAGACGTCCATGTGACATCCTTTCCAATAAACGAGAAATGGTTTCCAGAGGATTCGGACAAATGGACTGGAAATTAGAAGCGCGCAGTGAAGGTGGCATCGTGGAAACGATTGAGGGAGCTCGAGAAAATTACCGTGAGTTATCCAGAGGACAGAGAATGGGCCATGATTTCTAAGTATGACAACATATCACAAAATGAGTTTTTCCTCAGAGGGTGTGTTCTCGTTCTGGACCCTCTTAGAGCAATCCAGAACTTCGATGTACTCGTATTTCGATATCATTGGTACTCTTGCAGTTATTGAGCTTGGTTAATCTTTGCCAATAGAGGGTTCAACATGTGTCTAACCATTTCGTGTTGTGCTGTTCATCGGGGTAATCAGAGATATCTATTGGTATGGAATTTCACGAAAAGCTCTGGGAAATAAGTTTTCTCGCCTTATAATAACCGTTCAACCAGATCAGTGTTTTTTCTCAATGAGTGAGGGTCAAAATGAGAGGTTCTACGTAAAACTGCAGTCTGCTTGATTATCAGCTGTAGAGGAATACCTCGTGGCCCTGAAACACATACCACGGATCCACACCTAAGACAAGGGCGCAATTCAAAAAAACGCAAATGAAAAACTGCTCGGTCTGAGCAACATCTACTAGACTCCCATGGTAAACCCTCCCACACTTGCAAGAGCCAAGTCGAGAGCTTGAAGCTGTGACAAGGATGCGTCGAGGATGCGGCTCTTCTCCCGATACAGCTGCTCCGCTGCGGTGAGTTCTGCGTGGGACTTCGACACTTGCTCCCTCCGTGTCTTCATCTCTAACTCCCACGACTCCAGCTGAGTGTGAGCTACCGCGACGTTCTCCGCACAAGAGCCGACAAGCTGCTCACAAATTTTAATTGATGTTTTTAATGCAGACTTCTGGTCGTGCGCCGTTGGAGCACCTGCCTCGACTCTCGCTGCGTTCAAAACCTGTCGAGCTCGCAGAAACTGCGCTACTGCTCTTTCGTGATCGCGGGTCTTCTCTGCCACTTTCTGCTCTACCGACCGCAGGCTCTCTCGCTGCTCGCTCAGGCGATGTCGAGCTCCGAAACCGGTCTCGTGAGCTCGGACCGAGCCGCATGCAGTCGGGTGCGTTCAAAATTCAATGCGCCTAGGACGTGCGGAAGGAGCACCACCAATGCGGCCACTGCTGGGGCGCCCAAGGTGAAAATCCCAGATGCGCCCGTGTTGCCTTGGACATGGCCGGTGCCTACTCCATCTGCCACCGCTGGTGCTTGCAAGTCGACGTCGGTCTTCATGGGTTCTGTCGCATCTGCAATGTCTCCAGCTCCACCGGCTTCGCATGTCGTGGGACGATCGACCCCGGCAGTGATCCCTCCCGACTCGTTCAGGTACTTCACAATCGACGCCGCCAGTGGGGATGCCCGCTGAATCAAGTGCATGAAAGGGATTGAATTTCAGAAACGGTGCAGTACCTTCGACGGCAATGGCAATCGACATCTGTAGGTCTATGGCAGAGAACGACATGAGAAAGGGTAACGTGGTGTAGCAAGGGGGAGAATTTACGAACTCACCGATGGATGCAACAGAGGCATGACTATTGGCAGGGCAGGAAGCGGGGCCTCCAGGGACTTGTACTGTTCGAGGATGCGGGGGATGCCTGTGAAGCTTTGGTGCGGATGCGTCGCGCGAAAGGCAAAATCCGCCCAGTTTACCTCTACACCGAGCGCCTCCACCATCAAACCCCCGGCAAAGTGCTTCGGCATTGATCCGCTCACTGGCCATGGCAATTGGAGCACCCTTGAAAACAAGTCCCGCACGTATACACCGTACTCTGGAATACCCTGATCCCTAAACGAGTAGCCATGGCCAGAGCTCTCTCCCCAGTAATCCGCGAGCATGCTCTGGCTGGGCATGTATGCCGTAGGGGTCACCGTCGGGGTGACACCGCGACTGTGCAGGCGCATGAAGGTGATGAACCATTCCAAGGAAGACGGTTCCACCGAAGACATGATCACACTTCCTTCTGTCACTCGGCGATCGAACAGAGGAGAGATGAAATGCAGGATAACACCGACTTCAAATTGAGAGAGAGAACGCGGAAGAGAAGAGACTCCAGAGTCCTACAGCCACGACAAACCCGGACACTTGCTTCTGCCAACTAAACCGAAGGACAATCGAACGCAATAAACTCCATGCTCAATCGCGTAGGATAGGTCGATGCCCTCTCTCTCTCTCCAATCAACCGAACAGCCAGGACAATCGAGCGCTTACAAGTCCTGACTCGCTCCCAGTCTCAGTCCGCGCTCCGCCTCCTGCAAGTAAATCAATAGACAGTTGAACAGAGAACAAGTCGAGAATCTCCCTCGCTCAAGTCCAGACTCTCGCGTAGGGGAAGTAAATCATGAGGGGACTGAAACGTGAAGAAGAGCAGACAGTGTATCGGGCGGACTCGGCAAGAAACAAATGCAAACAGCGGAGCTCCCTCTGGACGATGGGAACAACAACGAGGAGCAGAGAGAATTGGGGAAGAAGCACCCTCTCCACTTACATGAGGTGGGATGGAAATTTCTGGAAACCTGGGAAATCACGCCCTGAAACTGATGTTTGGGAAAAGGTGATCGGGGACCGGATCGACTGTGATGAGTGCATCAGCTTGTGCTCATTGCATTGCCTGCGATTGAAGACAGCCATGGAGTGCGCCAGGATTGCCGAATCCTGCCATGTTTCCAAGCCATCACATTAGCTTTTTTCAGAATGATGATCAGCAGGTAAGTTACTAGTGCCACACTGTCTGGTATCAGATTAGTGAGATTCGAAGTGACTAGAAGATCGGATTAGTTATACTGACTAAGACTACCGTACATGGTCACGGAACATCGCAGTATGGAAGTATGTGTCATTTGGGAGGTGAATGAATAGGACACACAAATCAGAATGCTTGTAAATACCTGGACTTGGATCTGATTCGTCAGCAAAATTAATATCGTTGGGCCAATCAGCATGTATTGATCGTCGAGCGGTCACGTGTTCGGCTGACCCCGACTGTTTGCTGCCATGTCCTTCTAACCATGATGACACCCTGAAGCATATTTAGTGATCCAAATTCAACGTTTCGTTAGTCGAACGTTTCCAGTACTCCCTTCACTCTTCTCATAGTATAATGTTTATCACAAAGCAGGGGAGACGCGAACGTGGAATCTAAGAGACTGGCGTGTATGTGGAAACTTGACTGGTCTGATAATGATTGATCCGAGTATGTGGATCACAACTCATGGTATAAGAACAGAAATCAAAGTTACTCCGATCCAGTTCCCACTCAAGGCACGTACCATACATGTATGTGCTTCGCATCTCGTAATCAGAGGTACGTGGACTTCGCCATCAGCTCGTCAAGCCCGCTGTTGCTCGTCACGGAAATGGTAGCGAGAAGGGGCAGTCCCCATGGGGAGATCCTGAACTGACGATGCCTCGACTGCCTCCTGCCAGAGATTGGCACAGGAACACTGTTTTGAGCACCACATTATCCTCCGAATGTACACAGCAATTCACAATGCTGAATGACAGAACACCCTCTGTATCACAAGCGTATACGAGCTTCCAACCTACCTTCTGTTGAAGAATTATTGGATTCTGCAGGCGGGACAGGAATTTGAATAATTTTGCAGAACATATCTTTCAGTGATTTATTCACCTGCAAAAGTACTCGGACAAGTCATATTTTACATCGCCTCAACGGTGGAGTAAAATAAATGCTTCTATATGGAGATGAGCGGATCCAAGTATTATCGAGCATTTTGCTTCGAGGTGAAAACGTCAATCAAATATCATCACATGTGTATTTTCACCAATTTAATCACTGCCTGCCCCAGTGCTTATTTCGTCTGCCTGCCCCAGTGCACGAAATAAATCGGGAGTAGACGTGATGATCGAACTACATTTAGGCTTTACAAGTTCATTATCTTGCTGCGATACTAACCGTTCGTAGACGAAAATCGAACTTCACTAAACCATCAAACGTAGCAAGTGTTAGTTCCTGGTAGCGACGTAACATAGTCTGTCCATCATGAAAATTGGAGCTAAAGGTGTTGGCTGTTGTTGGTACCCATTCCTGGATGTGTACTTTTGCATTATTAAAAGGGAGTATTAAGAGCATCGGGAGTGCTACGTACCCTCTCAGTGAGTTTTAGAGACGGCACACTGATATTGATCCATGCCCAATTCTTTTTGGTCCCGGCTTGGCTACCAAGCATCAAGTTGTCAGGTTCATTCGGGGAGCTTGCAACTGTAGAATCATCACCACCCCAAAATACGACAATGAATTGCATTCACCGTGATAATCAGTGCACTCCGCAAACCTTGTGCATCATAAGAGCTAGACAACTTACTTATAAAGAGCTCCTATGCGGACTGTTCGAAGGTTATAGCGGTAAAAGATTCAAATCCCATGTTCAAGAAACGATACAATTCAACACTGTTCTTTATAGTATTGTCATGTATAACCGCGAATCATGGTTACACCTTTGTCTAGCAACTAGAATGTCTAGAACCTAAACTTCAAGCCTAATCATATCATGCAAGTTAAGCACCATTGAAGGTTACGGTAGATGATTACCTGCTCGCAAGGAGCTGGGTTGCAATCCAAGAAGTTTCCGCGAAGATAGTGAATTGGCAGGGCTGACTCTCATCACACCTCCGCTGCACCAATAATTGGCAATTAGAAGGATTCATGAACTCAACAATCACTGTAACCTTCACAGATACACATTTGCTACGGTTATCAAGCTAGAACTTCCCTTCGAGCGAAGAAGATTTGCAGTGACATAGATCAATAAACACCACTGTGGACAGAATCCATAACTAACACCAAAATCTCCGTAAGAACTAGGTCGCTTCCACCTTTTAGATTGCCGCGACTGACCTTTCAACATCAACAGCAAGAATAACCTCTTGGCTACGCCGCACCGAAGAAAGGAGCAATGTAGAGCTGTCAGCCACCCGTGGATTGGCAATGAGATCCGCACAACAGAGACCGGGGAAACCATACTTGTTCGCTCGCTGCACAACTTTGACCTGGAATATTTTCGCATGATAAGCGTGCTGAACGATGGAAGAAAATGAGGGGAGGATACGAAGCTCGGTATGTCCAGCATGTTCTACAAAACAAACCATCTGGATCAAAGCTCGTCAAGTCCGCTGTTGCTCGTCACGGAAATGGTAGCGAGAACGGGCAGTTCCCATGGGGAGATCCTGAACTGACGATGCCTCGACTGCCTCCTGCCGGAGATCGGCACCTGAAGACTCTTCCGACCCACATTTCTCGTCCCTGCCTCCCGAATCTTCTTTCCGCGCCTCCGTCGATGCCTGCCGGCAGACTGATATTAAAACGCGAACAAAAGCTCTGCTGCTGACATTCCGTGCAGAGATACGTGGTCGTCGACGTAGAGTATTTGTACAACCAAGGCACCTGAAAATTCAGATCTCTAAAACCTGGAGATGTACCTTCTTCTGCTGTTCCCTGACATGCGTGATGATTGACGTGGCATCTAAAGTCCGAAGTGACTTCATCGGAGGCTCTGGGGCTGATTGAAGTACCCGGCGTAAACTCCTTGCTCACATCGTAACCATCCTTGGAATGAACGAACCCTGTTGGAGGGCCTCCATAAGAGCACCGCGTTCTGACTGTCACAATCATGTACAGAAGGAATCTGAAATGTCAGCGATGACACCGAATACAAGCAGGTCGTACCCACACTACATCTCCCATCATCGAGACCTCCGCTGTTTCGTCACCGATCTAATTGGGTCATGTGTATCTCCCCTGACCGGTGCGTTATGAAGCCGAACAATTCCAAGTCTGGGGAAAGCAGTGAGATCACTAAACTCTCTCGGATGGCACGCTAGGTATGCAAACAGAGAAAACCCAGCCACCACGGACGCGACAAAATCTACCAATCAATCATGGCACAAATAGGATGACGATCCTGTAGGTGGTAATTAGAAAGTCGACCTTTCCCAAATTGTCCGAAATGCCAGACGTGGTTGCCGCCGATTCCAAAAATGATATCACTTCCGAGCGCAAGGGTTCGGTGTCTGAAGATACAAAGATTGAGAGTGCAAATTCTGTTCGACCACATTGAGGTGCGAGCAGAATTTTCCATTGCGGTGAGAGGATGTCAAGAAGTACCTGGATTGTATAGCAGGCGAAGATGTAGAGGCCGAACTCTCCACTGATGCGTCGGAATCGCCCCCCCCCCCCCCCCCCCCCCCGGGCGTGTTTTGGACGGCCTCTTCGTAAGAGCGCCGACACCCCTCTCACTAGCTGCATTCTCTCCCTAAACCCTCCCGCCATGGATCTCTGCAAACCAGTAAGACGCACACGTTTTCGGACCTAGACCTAAGTGGGATACACGATCCCTAAACTCTGAAGCGAGGACGTCCAAGCGCAGAAATGCTGTGATGCACACCAACAGGAATTGCAGCTCCCGTTGATGCCGGTAATCCCTGCAATTCCAACCCTCTCCCTAAAACCATCGCAGCAGCGGAAGTTACGAGGCCGATTCCCCCGACATCACTACCTAGGCTTACTCTCCCTCCGAGGCCTCGAAAATAGTCGAGGTAGCATTCGATTGCCAGCGAATGAAAAGTGATACAGTCGTGGGTGCATGGGTTGAATGGAAAGAGAGGGCATTTCCAGACAAATAATAAAAACTCCCCTTTCATTCCAAAAAATCCGGTCAGGGTATTACAAAATGAACCCGTCTATACCACTGAACCCTGAGTGACAAGAAAAATAAAATAAGCAAATCAAACAAAACATAAGACACTACGATGAACAGAAACCGTTTTTCAGAAGAACCCTGTACCTATCTTTGATAGCTGTGCCTGACCATTTTAACAGCAGCCCGTTACTTTCTGCCCTAATCGTTGTCCATTTATTTCCAAAAGTGATGACCCCTTCCCAAATTGCAGCATCCTCTTCGGCACTGAAGAGAGGTGGACGGCCGCTACCCCCCACCACCCGAGGCGCCGGGGGTTTTGGTTCAGGGAAGGGCACGATTGGGTGGGTAGGCGCAGGAAAACCTCTAGCTTGCTTCTTCCTTCTCGCCATGGTATCCGCGCCACCTTCATCGGACGAATCATCGGTACTCTCATTGGCACGTTTTTGTGATGGAGGCAGGCTTGCCCGAGCGGAAGACGTTGGAGGGGTTCCAGATGACATCCTATGCTGCTGTAATCGTTTTCCGACTTCGTACGCCGCACTTGTAGTCGCTTCACCTTCACCTGTTGGCAGCTGCGAAAGAACTCGTCGGAGGGCCTCGGCGGCCTTATCCAAGTAGTCCTCCCATATCGTCGCTTCATCGCTCATCCGCTGGATCGCCTCAAGGATGCCCGGAAGATGCACCTCTGGTTCACCGGCGCCTTCTTCGACAGTGGATGCCTCTGCTGGCTTCTCGCTGGTGATTAGCTTCTCGCTGGTGATAGACGCAACAACCCTCGTCAGTGCTAGTGGACCGAAACGAGGCCATACGTCTTTAGTGAAATCCTTCAAGCATCTCCTCACATGTCCTTGAACATAGGCCTCACGTTCTTCCGTTCCATGGAGATTCCATATCTTGGCCTTCACATCATTGGTAAGTTGCTTCAGTTTCCCACTCTCCAAAGGATACTGGCAGATGCATGGACCCCACTCATCTTCGCGATAATACTCTTTTCCACTCTCCACAAGGGTATCCTCGAAATTGCTCAGGTGACGATGTGTCAGCACGAGGTCGATTGTTTGAACCGTGTCGTCATGTATGTCGGTCAGAGTCCTAATCAACGACATCTGCTTCAATCTCAGCACCGACTCGGGAAAAGGATGTGCAAACCCCTGTGCCATGGCGTCGATCACTGTTGCTCCGGATGCATGTTTGTAAAAAAACTCCCAAAACCAGTTGACAATCACCCTCTCTGATTCCATGGCAAATGCCCTGGAAGAAGGTGCCATGTCGGAGGGAGGGGGGGGGGGGGGGGGGGGGAGGGGGGGGAGAGAGAGATGTGGGAGAGAGAGAGAGCTGGGGAAGAGAGAGAAAACAATGGGGGAGAGTAGGGGAGTTGCAAACAAAATAAATGAAAACTCGGAAATATTTACCAATAACCAGACCAGACAAATAGATTTATATAGGGGGGTTGTTTCCGAGGATAAAGTGAAAGTGGCTGTCAGTTGGACAGCAAAAGTCAGGGTTAACCCAAGACCTTGCTCCAGTTTCCAAATTAAAAGTGGGCCCCTTTTAATTGGTTGGGATAAAGCGAAGGCCACTGTCGGTTGGACAGCAACAGACAGGGCTAACCCGAGATCTTGGTTGCTTCGGCTTCGTAATTAAACGTGGGCCACTGGGCCCCTTTTAATTGGCCTGGGGAGGCTCGGCCCCCACACTGGTACCCTCGCGGGATGAGTGTGGGGCTCATCCGACCCCCTCCTCATCCGAGGCTGAGCCTAACTCTAGTCAGTCTGCTCCCCGTTCCCGTGTCCGCTCCCCCATTCCCCGAGTTCCCATCTTCCCGCTTCCCCCCTGCCTCCCGTCCCGCTCGGAGTTGCTCCCCGCCTCGATGCCCTGTCTGCTCTCCGCCTGGAGCTGCTCCCGCCTCCACGCCCTGCTCCCCGCCTCGCACTGTCCGCCCTGGCTGCTCCCCGCCCCGGCGGCGTCGCCCTGCCCGTACAGCCTGGGTCGTTGCCCTCGCCTGGTCGACGTCGACGTCGGCGTGCTTGTTGTGAGTTGTGAAAATTCTTGTAGCGTGGTATTTTGTGGTGTTTTTTGTTTTTGGGTCTCGTTCTTTCCGTGGTTCTCTTCCCCAGTGACAGTTCGAAGATTTGCTGAATTGATTCTGGTCGAGTGTTCTTCTATGTGCTGACTCTAGTTTTGCGGATGGGCAGAATGGAAATAAAGAGGTACTGAAATCGCTCGTGCGGGAATAATTCAGGAGGAATATGCATGAGACTAACCCGGAAAAAATTGAAGAGCAAAAACAAGCGTAAGTTTGCTCATCCTGAATCTACTGTAAGTGTTAGCTTCCACCTTAATCTTGTCATCGTAGGCTGCTCTCCTAGCTGTTGCATGAGTATGGTCACGTTTGTTTAGCACGGGCGCTGAGTGTTTTGATATTTTTTCCGTCGGTGAGTTGAACCCTATCCCATGATTTCTTGCAGGGCTGCACGGGCATTGTTCAATCACATGTACTATGAAGCAAGTCGCATGGCTTCAGAACAAGCTGAGGGTGATTTGATAAACGAATTGCTGCTAGGGTTGCCAGAACTGGCTCGCAGGATGACTTTACGAGACGAGGACAACAGACCCTCCAGCTGAATACGGAAGAAGTGCTGCCTATTGAACTCTTTCATTTCAAGCTGTGAAGAAAGCGGACGGGAGTTGGTTCAATTTGAGATAGGAGCAATGCTATTTCATTCCCTAATTTATATTAGTCAATAGCAATCATTTTAGCTGTCCTTCTGGACGTTAAACCAATATTGTGGGGTGCACAATGGCAGTGTCGACATAGGAGCAGCTTCTGTCGTGGAGTTGAGAATTGAAAGTCACTTATTGACCCATTGTTGCACGTTCAATTATGAACAATTTTTGTACAATATGTTCCCTAACTCCTGGGCCATCTGTTCTTCTGGTATTGCTTGCAATGCTCAATTTGTCAAGGTCACCGACACATTTGAACTGTGATCTGAATTCGTTCACTGAGAGAATTGAAACACAAGTCCTTGATGCTTGATGACACGTATTGATCTCCTGCCGGCTTTATCCATGTCTCAAGTTGCTCACATGAGGTAGTATTTCAAGTAATGATGCTTTCCATATTTCCATCTACATTTGGTTTATTCAAAATTATTGATTTTGTATGTTACAGTCATCAGGCTTCGGGTATAGTTGAGCAATACCCATCATGAAGCCCAGATAAGATTTATCACGAGAATTTGAAATTATCGTCAGAGGAAGCATACATAAACAATTCTCACTAACTCTCTACACCATACCCATCATGAAGACCTTATGAATTGTATCACAACCTACGAAAATACCCATCATAAACCTAGTTTGAATTACATCACAACCTACGAAAATACCCATCATAAACCTAGTTTGAATTACATCACAACTCTCCGAGCAATACCCATCATCCCCGAGTTTTTAAGCAGAAAGATTTATCTCTGGTTGCCTTTTCATGGGTTAATGGCACACTATGAGATTGGGCCAATACCCATCATAGCCCCAAAAGAGTCATATCACAAAACTCTGAAACAAACATCAAAATAAGCACACTAGGACATACTTCCTAAGTCCCTAGACAATACCCATCATGAACATGATTTTAAATCCATCGCCATCTTTAGGGTTTACTCATCTTGGTATTACCCATCATAGAGCAATTTTAAAATGTATCACGATCTCTAGGATTTTGAAATGCATCTTGTTTTCTAGGAAATAACCTATCATGGACTACATATGAGACAAATTACAACCACATGGAGGAAATACCCATCACAGAGAAACTTTAGAATACATCACAACTCTTTAAGCCATACCCATCATGATTGCATTTCTACAAAAAAACTATATCTCTGCTTTGTGTGATTAACCCTAAACACCTATAAACCTAGGAAATAAAAAATTGTTAAATTGTTACAACAACATGCTCTTAAAATATAAACCATTCATATGTTTTTAATCCATGCAATAAAATAAAAACAAATAAAACTAATGAGTCAAAGGTTTAAAACATACCCCATCCAAAACTTCAATGGTGCTTGACTTACAAATCTCCTTTGGAACCACAAGTGATATCCACTCCAATTCATGTGCACAAAAATGTTTAGGTCCTCTCAATTCATTGGAAGGCAATTTTAAGTTGCAATTATTCCTTTAAATGGATGTGGGTTCATAAGGATGAGTGCACGATAAGGCCAAAAAAGCCCCATTCATCCACGTGTCAAGGTAACCATGGGTTCGAACCATGGGTTACCTACTTGGATCATGATGGATGAGATACCGAAGGGACCATCCATGGCATTCATCCGGTAAGGTACCAGTGTGAGGGTCAATTCTCCCTGGCCTTTTAATTGGTTGCACTTCACATCTGGACTTCACTTCGCATAAAGGCGGCCTTCATCCAGTCCAGGCTCCTCGTACGAAGTTTCTAGAGAGTGAAGGGAGCTGTGGGGTTGGGTGGGAGCCTGGGAGGTGATATTCCCGCAGTGCGTCCTTCCCAGTGCACATAGCCTCGCCAGGCTGAATCAGAGGCTGATCCTGTAGAAAAAATAGGCCGACTAGGTCAACTGACTGTACTCACTGAATGAATGGGGAATGAAACCGCCCTAAGGAAGCCAAAGCCTCGGAACCCACTCATTTTTTAATGTTTTTTTATATGTTCTGAATAATGTTAATTAGCTGATTTATACCCCCCCCCCCCCCCCCCCCCCCCCCCTCAAAAAAAAGAAGGAAAAAAAAATTAGTAGTTAAATTTTCTGAAGTTTAATCATTATATTTATGATTTTCCTAAAAAATAAAAAACTGGTTTGATTAATTGGATCGGGTGTGTATACTTTGATAAATGAATTTGTATAAATGGCTTTTTATGCATCCTTATTGGTTTGATTTTGATAATGTTGAGTCTCATTTATTTTGAGTATTATTTGGATGAATATAAGGGCCATAAAACCAAACAACCAATGAGATCAACCCTAGCTACCTCGTGATCGTCGTTTTGAGTGAACCCTAAAATTGCTTAACGGGCAACGGGTCCTACCGGACCCGTCGCCCTTATTCAAACCCTCCTCGCTCCGCTCGATGGGTTTGAAGACCCTTATATTTCTCAGATGATTTAGTGAGAAATATATAATTTATTTTTTAAAATTTAAGTTTACTTTTTTTTTTTTTAATTTTAAATTTAAGAATAAATAAAAAAAAAAAATTCCAAATTTCCCCCCAAAGGAGCCGTAACAGTACCTAGGCTGAAACTGTTTTGTTTTGTTTGTTTTGTTTGTTTGTTTTTTTTTTTTTTTTTTTTTTTTTTTTTTTTTTTTTTTTTTTTTTTTTTTGTTTTTCTTTTCTTTTCTTCATCTGATCCCCCATGAATGTCCGCCTTCATCCTTCAGATTATCTGATCAGTGAATTCAGAATCCACTGACGGGGCCTATGCGCACTGCGAGGGCGCACTCTCAGAACCTGTCCTCTGGGATTGGCACTATCATGTTGTCTATCATCGTTTCTGATACCTTTGTTTTCGACATGTCCACCTTTTTCTTTTCTTTTATTTTCTACATATTTTTTATATTTATTTTTATATCGTTGATCAGTTGTTGCGAGAGCTTTACGTTGCCTTCGGATATTGAACAAATGCCCAAGTCCCCAACATACTGCAGTCCTGTTCGTAGCACGCGCCTCAGAGATTGGTGTTCCACACTCTATGCTGTACAGCTGATTGGAGAACTCGTGTACATCTCAAAAATGTTGAAGAGTAACTTTCATGAAAAATCTACATGATTTTACATATTGTAACTTGCAACATTGCGTGTTATGTAAAAGTCACATGAAGGTTACACTCGTAACTTTCATCCATTGTGATTATCACATAAATGTTTTGAAAATAAATGTTACAAAATCTTTGGAGATGTTTCATATAATTTCTACGTAATGTTCATGTACATGTCCTACGTAAACAGTTATGAGATCGTGACATGAAATTTATGTGGATGTTCCAAAAGCAGTTGACGCGTAGATGTTACAAGAATTTCATGTAAAAGTTCATAATGGTATATAGTTTACACGCTTGTTACATGCGTGTTGTACACATTTAAGATACACTTTCTTATACAAATTCCATATAACATGTACATAACAACTTCTCATTAATAAACAATGAAAATAATAATTTGAAAAATGATGGGCTTCTGTGATAATAATAGTAGATACATTATACATAACCCCTGAGGCTTTATTCACTTATACCATGAACAAGGCATACTTACAAATTTGCATTAAAAACGAATAACGATCAAATCACTTCTCACAAATCTACATAATCTGGTACTTATGAGAACAAAACTGTACTACTGCAATATGCTAATAAAACAACCCTCACTCGATGGGAAGCTCACCCAAACCTCATTAACACGGCCCAAGATCTTGAATGGGCTGCTGTACTGAGCGATGGTACAAGCATCCTCACCATCATTTGGCTCCAGATCAGTGATGTTTGCCCATTCCGAGTTCTGAAGGCTAGCCTCCAGCTTCTGATCGAGGCCAAGTTCGATCACAGATGCAATGAGCCGAGAGTAACTCACTCGAGTAACCAGCTTCCTTTCCGAGTCTTCCGTGTTATGTCTCAGAATCTCTATGCAGAAGCCGCTGCTGGATCTTGAGCTATGAGCCTGACCTCGTACATGTGTTCTCCCTCGCCGCTGGCTGCCATTCAACAAGGTATGTCAGCTCAATCTTTGTCACGTCCAGGTTATAATGTATAACATCGTAATATAATTCAGAAAGAAGTATGTATTTTTGTGCTGAGCGACCAAATCACATCCACGTAGGGATTTGTAAAGCTAAAACTTGAAGACCGAGTACAGCGAGATTGGTAGGAAATAGCGAAGTCTTCAAATATGTGCAAGCATGACAGAAGCGTTATCTAGCAGAGACTGTGAAGAACAGATCAGTGTTCAAAAGACGTACCAATCTCAGCGACAACTCCAGGTCCAAGACTCCAAAAAATGATTGGAACTTCGGCTGCCGATCTTCAAAGCCCGACAACTTCGGGTTCTTCGCTTCAAATATTAATGTAAGGCAATATCTGCCCTGTCCTCTCACCTGCCAATGAGTAATTACCAGCAAGAAAGAGAAGGCCGTACTTTCTTACGTTAGCACTTACAGATCATATGTGCTTACCCAAGGGTGAGGATAAGGATGAAATGTAATGTACCTCTTCCCGAATGGATTGTAAGCATATCTCCTTGTAATACCTCCAGCTTACTCAATCAGAACAAAACAAAACGTAAATCACAGTCATTTGATTGTTTGTCGAGCTCAAACCTGTTCAAGTTTGAAGCGAGAGTATGGAAAACCACTAAGTAATCTAAAAGTAGTTTTTTTTTTTTTTTTTTTTTTTTTTTTCCAAATACTCTCACAACAGATATCTCATTCTTCCCCTCGATAACTCCGAATGAATGCACGAGTTAGAACCAAGTTACAGATAAGTGCTAAGTTCATTTTGGTCAAGAATAAAAACCACTTTAACTGATTAAAACCATTGGATACCTGGCCATATCTGAATCTACGCTCCAAAGCTTCCTCGAGATGTCGCTCGTCTCCGTACCTGAAGCGAGTGACATCACTCCTGACCTGCATTACAACCGCACTCTTGTTAACTCCCGAGTGTATAAGCCAACGACAGCAGGAGCATCTTAAGGAAATCGTTCGAGGTTAATGACCGGAGTATTGCTGCCTCTGTCTACCCTAAACCCTCGTCATTCTGGGAATAGCTATGTTCACATGTGAAGCCATGCGTTTTTAGTATCTTTCAAATAGATTATTTCCCGAACTTGAGAGGCTTCAATGTACCTGAGCCAAGATTTCTGTAGCTTGCAATGAGCATCTCGGAGCTTGAATGCATCTTCCTAAGTGGTACAAGGTACAGGCTTCAGCTCTGCATACTGCGCACCACACCAATGTTGAAACTACTTTTAGATGCCAATTCGAAGACTTCCTCAAACATCTCAGTGTGAACTACCTGCGTGATGCCTCCATGCATTTCCCTAGAGCATACCAAATATTATGGCTGTGCTTTAAAAAGTATGAGTTTTCTAGAAAGGGAGATGGCATTCATTGAGATCCTCGGGACAAGTTACATACAAATCAAGAAGTAGAGCAAGTAAAGCGATTCATGAGTTGGAATTCTGAGAACAGGGAGTGTACCTTGAGAGCGGACCCAATGACAGAAAGAGGGAAGCCATGGAGAGGAGGTCACGAGCCTGCGAGCACGCCAGTCCAAGAAAAACTTTGGCACTGATCCTCGAATGAAACCACGGGCCTCGACGTGCAGCGGCGAGCGAACCTCATCATGGGGTTTAGCATCGGTACGCGGCATACATACTTCGTTGTGGTTTGTCCCCTTTCACGACATCCTGGCATGGTTGACAGCAGTCGTGCTCTGTATCGTCTTGTATGAATACTAGGTCGGAGCACTAATTGTCAACCTAGATTCGACTATGCAGGTGACCGACGAGAATGCCAATGCAGATGTTCACGACTCAACTCATCTGGAGATGAAGGGTAAGCTTTTGCTATTTCTGGCAGCATGTGATAAGCTCCATGCATGCATATGTTCCCTCTTCCAGGGAGACTGGTTGCGATATGTTGGGCCTTTTGGAGGTCTGGTTAAATTGTGCGGCTAGTTTCGTTTGGGTCGTCTGCATGTTTTTGAGACAGGGCTTTGAGTGTGGGTGATTTTTTATTCGTCCTTTTCTTTTTTTCCTCTTCTTCGTTATGTTTTTTGAGAGGAGGGATGGATGGTTGGGTGGTGGGTACGGTCTCTGTTCGCGTAATGATGGTTCCCCTGAGCTCTCCTTGTGAGCGAGCCTGTCCGGTTTCATGGAGAGGGGACTCTGTTCTTTCCCCTCTGTCGGTTGTGCATGTGTGAGCTTTGTCCCTGTGCTGTCCAGGTTGTTTCGCTTGCTGATCGGCCTTCCGGGTCTGGTTGATGGTGTCGATTGGCTGGGAGAATCTTGTATTGTTCTCGGATCGGTGCATAGCATGTGCTGACATGGTCGGTTGGGTGTCGCAGAGCTTAGCTGCATGGGATCATTGAGCGTCCAGTTGGGTGCATCGTAGCGGTGGATCACATTGGCGAATTCGAGACCTCTGGTTTGGTTGCAGGGACAGGGAGGTTCGAAGGTCAGCGTGTTTTCGATGAGGATGGCGGTAGATGGGTTGGGGGGGGGACGACTGAAGGGGAGGGCGGAAGAACTCGGCGAAGGAGGCCCGTCCGAGAACGTGGTCATCCTCTCGGACACGGAGGAGAGTGCCGGCACGCCTCTGCTAGGAGTCGTCCTCCTCTCCGATTCGGAAGATTCGGACGCGGAGGGGGGCACCGGCCCCCCTCTGGACGCAGTCGTCCTCCTCTCGGATTCCGAAGATTCGGACGCGGAGGGGGGTACCGGCCCCCCGTTGGACGCAGTCGTCCTCCTCTCCGATTCGGAACCAGAAGTTTCACGTTCGGTTGGGGGCACCGCCGATGCTGGAGTCAACGATAATGAGGATGGCAGGTCGAACATGGTTTCTGAGCACCTCCTAGATGAGAGACAAGGTCGACGTGTTCTTGACGGAGCATTGTCAAAGCTCCTCGAGGTATTCCCTCATGTATGCCAGGACGCGGCTGCCGCAGACTTGTCCTCGCAGCTGGGGAAGACGTCACCGAGGACGGCTTTGGAGGATGTGATGAACCGCTATCTCGAACACGGTGTTCCGGATGCTGAGATCGTTCCACGGGAGGAGCCAACGCCTGGTAAGATGGAACCTCGAGACATGGTATTTGAATAGCGGGCAGCAGGCTCATTGGAGTAGTTTTGTCACATCCCCGACCATTCCCATGCAGAATGGACAAGGATTGAGACTGTGCGAGACCACCTGTACTGTTATGACACAAATTTATCATGTTGTGAGTCGTGCTTGCGTTCCTGTCACAGATCTCCCTCGCGCCATCGAGCATCCCACGAACCGACGGGGGGAGGGAGATGATCATGGAGTCGGGACGAGTACCGGCAGTCGCGTGGAGGGGCAGGTGGACATCGCTCCAGAGGACATCGCTCCAGAGG
Source organism: Ceratodon purpureus (assembly GCA_014871385.1). Classification (NCBI taxonomy): domain Eukaryota; kingdom Viridiplantae; phylum Streptophyta; class Bryopsida; order Pseudoditrichales; family Ditrichaceae; genus Ceratodon; species Ceratodon purpureus. Next base: position 18,673,589 of record CM026427.1, read on the forward strand.
TTTTGCCTGCTGGCATCGAATGTGGGTGCTGTTATTCGGATTCCCGATTCGAGGAGATGGTGCAGGTCAGATTCTCTGCAGAGGTTCCTTGCCACCTTAGTACGGTGGGGGTTGACATACTCTGTGTTCCTTGCACAGAGGTGCACTGCAGTAGGTACTCCACTTCACCATACTCCCTTTCGGATTCCTAACTTTTGACGTGGGTTTTTTCAAGCCTCGCAGTGCGCAGAGGGGCACCTCTTCTGCTTCACCTGCTTACGGCGACGGGTCGATGAGTCCGCGTTTGGCGGGGCGCAAGCATGCGCTTCTCTTCCCTGCATGGACACAGGTGGCTGCGAAGACTTCTTTCCCTGGTCTGAGGTACGACGAGGTTGCACATCGGACGGTTTGGCTCACGCTCTAGATAGTTGTTCTTTCTGGGCAGGCGCCCTCGACTCGGGCGATGCATTTCAGAGAAGGATGCACTGGGGCTTGTCACTGAACAGATGGAAAATATGAATCGTAGTCCCGTTTCTTCGTCAAAATGATGCACTCGTGTGGATTTTGTATATATCCTCCAGGTGAAACGAGCGTTGCCTCCCGATGTGCTTGTCAAGTACGAGCAACGCCAGGCCGAGGATGCGGTTCTACAGGCAAAGATTCCAGGATTGGTGAGCCCTGCCATACTCGCTTCCCTTCCGTTCTTTCGGGAAGAAGAAGTTATCATCGTCTTACACAGCACGCGCTCGATTTCCGCCGCTGCTGTTTACATGTGAGAGCTGCTATTGAATACTGTCGTGATCATGTACAGGTGTACTGTCCATTTTGCAACACGCCTTGGCAGGTAGATCCCGATTTGGTCGACTTGGAGTGTGCGAATGAAGGTTGTCGAAAGGTGAGATCAGTGGGTCCGAACACAGTCATTTGGACCGGTATGGAGCTGTTTTGAGTTCTTTCGGATGGCCCGATGGGTCGCAGCCAGGTTGCAAGCACGGAGAGTGCTCCATCGCGTAGATGCATGTGCAGTCCCTCGAGTCGCTCTCTTTTTTTTTTTTCCCACCCTATCCGTCTGGCTGGGCTAGGCCGGGTAGATGTTTCTCGACACTGAACGGTGCTAGCTAATGCATGCACGTTCGGTGGCCGAACAGGCATCCTGTGTTTTTTGCAGGGAGCCGAGTCACCCCCTTCTACGATGCGAAGACGTTGAAAAGGTAGGTCATCGCAGAACGTCTTCAAAGTTTCTCGACTTGTTGGGGTTAGACATTGATGGGGATTTTTATTTTTATTTTAACACGATTGAAAGGAGATGGACCGTACCAGGCATTCTTCGGAGCCTGGGATGCCGGGACGTACCCAACCACGAGAATCCAGGGTGACCTTTCGATTGCAGATACCAGTGTGTGCTATTTCGAGCTTGCATGTCGTGAGGCCGGAATGTGCATGTCTCGTCCTTGAGATATCGGCCCCTCCCGACTCACGACAAACGTCATCTACTCAAAGGCATGCGAGATGCCCCGGACAGCCTGCTGTGCGGCGGTGGTCTGTGTGTCGGCGGAAGCTGTTCGTCGGATCAGGTTGTCATGTGCTGGGATTGAAATGGAGTCAGTGGTTCTAGTTCTGTGGTTGACGCACGTGTTGCCCTGTTCATATCTACGCAGGGATCAGAGACGGCATCGAGAAGAGCCATTGAAGAGGTAGTTACATCGTGGCTCTCTTTATCACCGGTTGGCTAGTTGATCTGTGGGGACTCGTCGCACTATGTGCCAGATCTCCCGTAGGAACGATGCCTTGTCTGCTACGCCGACCTCTCGCTGTCCCTGACCTGTGACAGTAGTTACCAGTTTGCCGGTTGTTGTACAGCGGATTTTCAGAAACCGAGCTTGATATTCGTTTGCTGTGCAGCGTATGACGAAAGCCCTCGTACGAGTATGCACGGCTTGCAAGGCGGAGGTGTTGAAGACCGACGGTTGTAACAAGGTGGGTGAGACAAGCTCATGGCTGATGTTCGACGCGATGAAGAAGTCGACACCCTCTCGTTTTCGTCTTCGAAGGTTCCTCCTTGTTGACTCCATTGCTGCTGTGGGTTGGTCCTCAGGTTAGGTGTAGGTGTGGCCAAACCATGTGCTATGTATGCCGGCAGCCGATTGACGGAGGATATGGACACTTCTGCATGGTACACACTCATCGCTTCTCGACGATCGTTTTCTGGTCTGTCATGAATGTCTCTCGTTCGGATCTCCCTCCGTCACTTCCGAGTCTATCCCCTGAATGCATTAAGTTGGTCCGACTTTTAGGTGGGTTCATCGTTTCGCTAGTTGCTTTACTTCTTCGGACCTGGAAGGGCAGCGGGTGTGTCTAGGGTGCCTGAGGAATCAGTTCGGCATCAGATCTGCGGAGGGTATATGCGTCTGTCTCGTCTCAAACTCGGGGTGTTTACTTGGATGTGAGTGCAGCATGATCCCTCTCCGTTTTCTCCGAATCGTGGAAAGGAGTGCACCAAATGCAATAGATGTTGTCTTTGGCACCAGGTGCGTGCCGGGACCCCCCTGCCAGAAGGTTGAACATCTGGTTGGGTGTGTGCATGTGCTGTATACGCCCCCTTTTCCTTCAAATCCCCCCCCCCCCGTGTGAGTTGTCGTTGGTCTGCCACGCAGAGAAAAAATTGTGTGGGTTGTCTTCACAGCCCTCGAAGGGTCTCATTTCCCTAATTCGCGATCTTCTGGTTCTTCCGAGTTGACGAGTCTCCCTTCACCTCGTTTGGCAGGAAGAGGAGGACGACGTTGCTGGTGCGGCGAGAGAGGCAGCTATGAAGGAGGTGGCACAGGATGATCCTACTATCCTGAAGCGGACTATTGGACCCAGCCTGCAAGGAGTGCCCCAGTTCAAGAGACATAGGTTCCCGGCGCCATGATTGGTGTTGCGGGTCTTGTAACGGCCTATGCCAAGGAATGTATGTAGCAACGATGTCCGTAGTTTTTATTTACTGAGAGAAATGGTAACACATGGGGTGAGTATGTTTTTTCTGCTCCTGGACCCCAGGAGCAAAAGAATTTTTCGTTCCACGCTCTCACATGCAAGGCGTGATTTCCGTAGCGACGGATGCCCGCAGGTGCCTCTTCGCGACAGTAAGTCTGTCCTGATGATAGAGACCAACATTCATGTTACTTCTGCCTGACTCATCGAGTGTCACTTCTGACTAACGCTAGATATATTCCAGACTCTGACATACGGGAACCCACTCTCAAAAATCATCCGGGTCGATCTCTTCGCAGCGCCGAGGATGCACACGCACACACGCACACATGGACACCGTGAGTCGGTGGCGCAACTCGATGCTTGGCAGGCACCGTCCGGATCCACGGAGAGATGAGCAGCCCAGGGTACTGTCCGAAAATTGGGCTTACAAAATCGCCACCATCTCAAAACTCATTCAGTTCAGTCGCAGATTGATGCACGTAGAAGAACATGTAGGCCTCCGTCGTGCTGCGGAGAACTGACTCCTCTAACGTCTGTAGAAGAGCAGGAGCACATCGTCAGAACCTCTTCGAACAAGTTCACAACCTGTTGACCGAATAATTATTCTCAGAAAAAAAAAAAAAAAAAAAAAAAACCTGGAAGTGGATCAGAGAGTTCTTACGTCGATGTTTTTATCGTCGTCGTATCTATACCACCCACGCGCTCCTTCATCATAAACGTCGGCGACAAAATGGCCGCCGCCCGCACCTAAGGTCTGATGGCATACAACCGCACGTAACTTGTACGAGGTGCTCACATCGGCACTTGGAGGCCTTTCCTCCGACGCGGTATTTGGATCCAGTGATCCAGGTCCAGGACGCGGAGGCAACCCAGGGTGCAAACGCCCGCTCTGTGGAATACGAGTGGTTGGCGTGGTCTCGTGGACCTCGGAACGGTTTGGGCTCCAGAGCTTTTGCTTGTCGTCTGAGCACCACGGTCCTGACGAAGAGAAACACTTTCGTGAGTGATCGAGGCGACTCTAATGAAACCATCGAACCAGGATAGGAATTCGGGCTAGTAATTGTACCGTCGATGATCGAGAGACGCCTTGGTCCCGGCTGTATTTCACCGGGCATGGAGGGGTCAAGTCTCGGATGTTGGTCCCGGGAGCAACAAGGATGAATGAAATCTTGAGAGGAGTGAGATCGTACCAATATCAAGCACTGGGTCGAACGCCACAGGTAGGGCGATCTTTCCACCGTGAACTAACCGCTTCAACTGAAGCACGAGCACGTGTGGGAGTTTATGAATCTCGAGTCGTGACCTCGTGACTTCCGCTCCACACGCTCCACATTTTCGGGTCACGGAGGTCTCCTGCAATCATCACATTCACCCAGGACATCCATGGGGAAAACAAACATAAAAAATGAGGGTCCGCCTCTACGTAGTTGTTGAATACACCGAGATGGTCTAAAACCCAGGGATATACGTTTAAAAACCCTGAGCGTTACTGCCACTGTGTGTGAGTTCCGCATCTGGGACAAGTATCTGATCACCCTAAACCCGCTGTGCGAGAATACGTCAGATGCGCACCTGAAAATAACTGTCCAACAAGGATCCCAGGCCGCACTTCCAGGGTTTGTCAGTCCTGCAGGCGCCATCACCCACAAGTTCGTGAATGTACGATCGACTAGGCCGCTCCACTCGCACGGATCAAAACAATCTCTCCAAAGGGACGGGGCATGTCCGGGTGGGAATGGAAGCACTCTTAGATATGGCGACTTGCGAATAAGGATGGAAATGTCGAAAACAACGAAGGGGGCAACGCGGATGGAAAATCACCTGAACCCATCCTCTGGGAGAGCCAGACAGATGCAGCACTCGAATTCCTCCACCGACGACGCGTCCTCGCATCCAAGACATGTGAGGTTATTCCTGACATAACAACTGCATGGTCACGGAGTCGACTTGGTTAGAAACCCGGGGTGTGCTCGACAGGACAGCAGGCCAATGAGATGATTGACGACTGGACTCTGGTGGGACGCGTCCAAACCCAGTGACTGACCGGAAATTCTGTGTCGCTGGGCACACGTCTTCTAGCGTGGGCGGATCCGCCTCGGTGTTGTACTGCCTTCCGAGTTCGTCCAACGCGGACGCTTCTTCCGCTCCCCCGTGCTTCCCGAGTACGGATGATACCTCTCGCCCAACTTGTTCGATCAAGCCGGTGAAAAACTCATGCGCATCCTGCACATCATCACATCGGAGGGGACTTGGATTGAAAGTTCGTCCTAGGGGGGTTCATTTGCAACGTACAGTCCACTGCGAAGCCGGGATTTCAACTCAGCCTAAACATTGGGCCACGAAATACCTGCTGCGTGGAACCCGCAAAACTCCTTTGGCGCTCCTCGAACACACGCTTCAGCGCTCCAGGATCCACAGTCTGGAATATGTTTTTGGAAGACTTCAGCGTACTGAAGACTTCAAGCAGAGCAGGACCGGTTCGAACATCCGCAGGGACGGGGTTCTGTAAAAACGTGCCGTGGGTTACAGGCCGGAATGGCAATCACAAAAAACATCTGAACGAGAAGCGGGTGCCATGGACCTCCATGACGCGGACTGGAAAACACCCACCTGCCGATCATTTCCAGCCACGAGTGGGCCAAAGAATCGCTCCATGCCATCGACAAAGGTAGTCAGATGATAGAGGCACTGGATGATGGCGTTCATGTAGCAGTTGCTTTCATTGTTGATTAGCCTGAGACACCAACAGGATTTGTTAGTAGCGTACAAGTTGATACACAGACTCGTAGACTTCAGTCCCCTTGCTCTCGAGCTACCTGTTGATTTCTACGGAATTCTCATACGTGAGATTGATGAGTACGTGATTGCGCGGTGCCACACTTACCCACGCGATCTCCTGTTGAGGTTCAAACGGATTTCCTTTTGATTTCCTGGGGGGGCGTAGCGGTAAGGCCGAACCAGCTTGGCATCCTGATTTCCTGGGGGGGCGTAGGGGTTAGGCCGAACCAGCTTGACATCCTGATTTCCTGGGGGGGCGTAGGGGTTATATGATTGCCGAACCTCGACATCCTGATTTCCTGGGGGGGCGTAGGGGTTATATGATTGCCGAACCTTGACATCCTGATTTCCTCGGGGGGCGTAGGGGTTATGTGGAACCTGGACATCCTGCTGCGGAGGACCCAACCTCCGTTGTGATGCACCGGACGGTATGTACGTATTCGGGACACTTCTCCCCAAGGGGACGCTTAACTGTCGACCATCCTTCGCAGTCGAAGGACGAGAGCCCCGTGCAGGGGCCTGTGCTCCCTGCTCCTGGACAAACACATAGGCGCCAAAGATTAGAATCCGTGTTTTGCCTGGAACCCATGGGAGGACCAGACCATCGACCCCTGATGGAACTTCAGGTCACACCGTTCCGGATCGGCTGGGAATTCAAACAGGCACAGACTCAGGGCTGAATGGAACTCTGGGCGGCATGTCACGCTCCCTGTACATGCTCGATAACTCACTCTCGAGCTTCTGGTACACCTACTGATCTCTTCGAATGTTGAGTTTCGCAAACTGGAACCCTCTACAAAAGCCGCACTCCACTGCACGTTCACGACGGTAGTCCCCTTCACGAGCCATCACCTTGCCCCGAACAAGATCGTAGCACGAGGATACTATCAAACTCTGCACCTGGGAAAACCCATGCCGAGAAGATGGAGAACCGAGCTGCTGATTCAATCTCATACGTTCTCTGGTGAGGGAAACGGATCTCACGATCGGGGAGACGATACGAGGAGCGGAACAGATCCCGCGGCCACCGGCCCCGATCCGCCCCCCCCCCCCCCCGGCGGTAGCAGGGCCCGACCATGTGGACATGGGCGCGTGCGCGCGCACATGGCGCCCATGGCCCCCACCGGTGCGCATGTGAGCCCGCGGCCACCGGCCCAGATCCCCGCGGTAGCAGGCTCCGACCATGTGGAGATGGGCGCATGTGAGCGGCGGGCCAGTCGCAGGTGGGAGCAGAACAGAGCAGGGAGAGCGCAGGCACTGGATCGGGAATTCTGGAAGGAGCAGGCTGAGAGTGCGAACTTGGAGAGCGAGAGGAGGCGGCGGCAGCAGCAGCCGCCGCCCAGGCACAGGGCAGGCTGCTTCGAGGCAGGGTCGATGCGAGGAGGAGAGGAACCCCACTGCCCTCCCCTTCCAGAGCTCCAGGATGTGGGGGAAAAAAAAAAGAAAAAAGAAAAAAGAAAAAAGAAAAAAGAAAAAACCCAAACCGTGAGCAAGGTTCTAATCCTAGGAACGGTGGATGATGGTGGTGTACGAAAAAGTGGGGAGACGTACTTGGATCGCGTTCGTTGGCGCTGGTGTAGGTGCCAAATGCTGTCGAAGTGCCTCCATGGTCTTCCTCGCTGAGGATGGTGGGATCTTCGTCGCCGAGGATGGTGGGATCTTCTTCGCTGAGGGTGGCGGAAGATGGTTTCGGGGAGGGACGTTTGAAGGGGGAGGTGAAAGTGTTCGGCTAGCTGTCGCGTTTGTACAAAAAAAAAGAAAAAAAAAAAAAACAAGAAAATAGTAAATAAGAAGAACGTTCGATGAAATAATAAATGACAGGATACCACAAAATAATACATAACTTGGAATAATTCTGTGTGGGTCTGCAGGTAGGACCTAGGTCCCACACAGTTGTTTGTTACATTTATCGAACCCAGAGCCGTTACAAGAAGGAGAAGGCCCTAAACGATGCCTCAAGTTGATCGGGATTAAATCAGCCTCTTCAACTCATCCCATGATTTTTAATTAAAAGATAAAAAATAAATAAAAATGAAAATAAAGAGCTGGGCCAACAAAGAGGGAAAAGTTCCAAAAAACGTGTTATCGACTAGTTGAAGATTGTTTTTTTGGTATACAGACCTGGGCCATATTCGTTCGGCTTCCGACCACGTCCTCCCAGGATCCGATCTGTCTGGGTGAATCGGGTGATGACATCCTCCTGTAATTGCTTCACCTCGGCGATTCTCCTCTTCGCTGATTCGTGTTGTGCTTCTAATTTCTCCTTGGCTGCTTCGATCCGCTTCGCCGTCTCCTTCGTATTGGATCCTGTCTTGGCCGGGGCGGGTTTTCCACCGGAAGAATCTAAACCTTCGCGAATTCGCTCCAGTACTGTAGGGCCAAGCAACTCCCCACAACGATAGACGAAATCCGTTAACCTTTGCCCACATTCATCCCCTTCAGACAAGGCACGCTTCAAGTCCTCGATTTCATCTCCCACTTGCTCCCACATCAAGGTTCCCTGTTCGTATCCTCCACACCACGCACGTGATTCCTCCACGACTGGATCGGACGGCACGCCAAGGAAATTACCTAGATCTTCCAGAGCTGCACCCACTGCCTGAGGGTCGAAACCCCGCGGGTCATCCCAAATCAGGTCGCGCAGCTGCCTGACACAATATATTTGATCCAATCGACGAACCTGGCCAGATGGAAAGGGATGCGGATACCAAGCTTCCACACTATCCAGGATCGGACGACCATGGGAGTATGTCAATAACCACTCCCAGAACCAACAATGGATCATTTCAAGTCCTTGGTCATCCGCCATCTGGAATGAAAAGTGACCCTGAACCTTGGTTCAAATAATACAGTGAGATATAACAAGTCCAAATATATTGTTCTAGACGAAACGATAAAACAAGGAATATGTAGTGAACCAAATAAACCAAATGAAAATATAATCTTTTTCCTGGGCTGTACACTCCATTATGTACAGGAATCCACCTCCCGATTTAGAAAAAAGTGAAAGATAGAGTGACAGGTTAAAGTACAGCCTCGTGTTAAAATTAGAATGAAGCTACGCGAAGAGTCGGAGTTACTGAATTAAACCTAGGAAGCTCCAAAAAGCGCAAGAAAACCCTGGTCCAACAAAGCAAAAGAGAGTGTCGTGGACTGGAATAGGTTCCATGGCCCCGGAAGGCTGCAACGTACCCTTCCCTCCCACTAACCCAAAACCCAACACCATCTAGGGGAGCCATGGACTCCAGAAACTGATACTCCAGAATCTCGAGAGAAAAAAATAAAAATAAAAAATAAAATAAAAACAAATGACCAATGACAGGGAGGTTCTCGGTTTAGAAGAGCACCAAAGTCGATTTTCGGTGTACAAGTCCAGTGTAGTTATCCTCGATTTCCGCTTAAATTATATGAATGATTTTCTACATCCGAATTCTTCTACTTGGATAATTCTGAGTCTCATTTATTTTGAGTGTTATTTGGATGAATATAAGGGCTATAAAACCCAAAAACCAACGAGGTCAACCCTAGCTACCCCGTGATCGTCGTTTTGAGTGAACCTTAAAACGTAACGGGCAACGGGTCCTGCCGGACCCGTTGCCCTTAGTCAAACCCTTCTCGCTCCGCTCGATGGGTTTGCTTTATGTTGCTCATATTTTATGAGAAATATATGAATCATTTCTAAAACTTAATTTGATTGATTAATTGTTTTTTTTTTCCATATTTTTCCCATATTTTTTTCCATATTTTTCCATATTTTCCCATATTTTTTCCATATTTTTTCCATATTTTTCCATATTTCTCCAAAGGAGCAGTAATAGTACATAGTCTGAAACTGTTTTTTTCATTTGATCCCCCATGAATGTCCGCCTTCATCCTTCAGATTACCTGATCAGTGGATTCAGAATCCACTGACGGGGCCTACACGCACTGCGAGGGAACGCACTCTCAGAAGCTGTCCTCCCTAGGAACGACAATCTTAAAAGATATCGTTCCGAACTGTTACTCAGAAGAACAGGTTGGAATTTTCAATTGGTATACAAACGAAAGTCGAAGACTCTGGATTTTAGATCCTGTCAGTTCAATTTGATTCGCTCGTACTGCTACCAATATCTAATTGTAGAATTTGAAACTAACAATGAGACAATTTGGTTCACTCGAACTGTTACCAATACTTATTTGTAGAATTTGAAAGTAAAAAATGGAAAAAGTCCGCTTAAATTCTGTTACAAATCATATCATCTAATACTTATTTTTTTATTTTTTAGCAAGATTTGTTGGACTGATTTTGAAATGAGATGATCCCAAACATTGTCCTTGTTGGAATTTCCAATATTCTTGAATCAAAAAAACACTTGCATCAAATAATCCATTTATAATTGAAGATTTATTGATTTACAATTTATGGGTAGATTATTTGTTTTCCATGAAATAATTTGGGCGACATAAAGCAAAGCTATCCAGCATTGCGTTGTAACTTGGGTTGATCCCATTGGATCTTGGGTTTTATGGCCCCTTTATCCATCTCGATAATGCTCAGAGTAAAAATGCCTAGATCGTATTAAAAAAATAAAATAAAAAATGAGGGTGTAGAAGACCATTCACACAAGTCGATTCCTCAAAGAATAATCACTTGATCCGAATGATCATTCTGCATTGGGTATGTTTAGAGAATCGTGGATTAAATAGTTCACTTTCTGAAATTTTACTTTATTGATGTATTCATCTTTTTTTTTTCTTTTTTTCTTTTTTTTTTTTGTGTAGGTAGGGTGAGTTGGTATTTTTTTGGATGCGTCGTGTTGAAACAACAAGCAAAAGCTTTGCATGAAGACCCAGGTAACTCTCTCGAAATTGAAATTTGACCTTGGCCCTTCTGTCCATATTTAATGCGCCGCTGGTTCGACCCGTCATGTGATCCTAGCTTCTCCCGACGCCGGGGATTCATCCGATTCGCATGACGCATCTGCATGCTCCAGAGACCACGGTTGTGAGAAGGAGCAGCGTGCAAGTGACTGATCAGAAGGTATTATGTGCGCTCCTTCCGGTGATTCATGTCCAGCTTTCTGGTGCTTAGTTTGGGTTTTCTCCGGTCATGGTGTTGTAGGGTTTTGTGCGATACTGAGTGATGAATCAGATTGTGTGATCATTCAGGTAGGACCATCAAACGACGGTCGTGAAACAGGCGACCGGAAAACCAGCTGCATTCTGCGTGGTGCGGGGTGGCGAGGGAGCGGTTCAGGGTCTTCGTTGTGAGGGAATTGGTGACTCGGTTCTCAAACCTGAGGTTATGGGAATTGGCGTGGTGCATGGGGTTTGAGTTTTGGTTGGAGGGGTGGTTGGAGGAGTGGTTGCAGGAGTGGTTGGAGGAGTGAGGTGTGTGTGTCCAGATGAACAGTCGGCCGCGGAGTGTTCGACGGCGGCGGGCGGAGAGGGAAGGTGGTGGCGGGAGTGCGAGTCGGGAGGATGACAATGCGCAGCGGAGGAGGTTGCGGGCTGAGTACCGGGAGCTTCAGCACAGTATCCATGGTGTGTCGGCTCATTGTGGAGTGAGTTTGTCCCGGGTCCATTACTGAAATTCCACCTGCCCCCCATACTAGGATTGTGCCGGTGTGTTTCATTGGTTGGGAGGAGTGGTCGTCTGTGACGTTGTCGGTGTTTTATTTTTTATTTTTTATCTTTATTTTATTGTGTGATGGCGGGTTGGGGTGTTTTTAGATGTGTTCATTGGATGAAGAGGCAATTGGAAGCGCTTACACGAACAAGTTTGTGGATATTGTTTCGATGATGGACGATCAGCTGGTGAGAGGTTGTTTTTCCCGTTCAGTTCAGTTGTCGCGGAAGAGGTCTGAAGTCGGTGACAGGCGATATTCTTGCATGCTGTTCCTCGGAAGTACAAGTGAGGCTCATTTCTCGAGTTAGGCTTGGCGTAGGAGCGGCTAATTGTCTGCTAGCTGCTTGTGGTGACTTCCTCGAGATGGTCGCCTCGAAAAGGTGTCTGCTAGCTGCATGTGGTGGAGATGATCTTCCAGTCCTACAATTGTGTGATTAGCTTGCTCCTTTTTGCTCTGTATTCTAGTATGTTTGGTTTGATAGCTGGGTCCTTGTACCCTTCGTATTGACTGAGTTGGGTGATACAATCCGCAGTTAAAAAACCCCGGGAGCAGATTGCTGATGCCCAAGCTGTTCTGGGCGTTACGAGTCATTTCGTGGAATGCATGAAAGATGCGAGGCGTAAGGGTGGAGTTAGTCCTGCCACATTTCTGGGGCACATCATCAGGAGATTTAACATTCCAACAGCTGATCGCACTGATGATGCTCCACATGTTATTGATTGGGGGAAGTTGGGGATGCGAGTTGTGGCATATTCAATTCTGCACCAGGTCTAAGCACCATGTAAGCCCCCTGATTCCCTACTTACCTAGCTTACATTTTTAGACAATATATCCATATGTTGGCGAAAGTATGCGGAGTGATGATTTGTTTTTTGTTGTTCATTTATTTATTTTTTATTTTTTTTGGTGTGTGTGTGTGGGGCTTGTTATAGGCTCAGAGCCGTGGACATTGAGCCCACCTCGGAAAACTGGAGTTCGGCGATCCAGAGTCAAGCCTACTCTATTCGCCCGAGCTGAGGAGGTACTGTAATTTTCTTTTGTGGTTGCACATGCCGGATAGAGTCTATTTTTAATCATCGGAAGTTGTTGAACAGATAGCACTGTGCGCAGGTTTCTTCTCCTTTTTTTCATTTTCTATAATTTTACAATTTATAATTTATAATTTTATCTTGTTTCGACAATGTGGAGCTCATGTTCGCAATTTACGAATCCATCGGAACATATCCACGCAGTTCTGTAACACATTCACGCAAGATTTATCGCCAGTTTAATCCTCATGAGATTAGGAAATGCATTGGTCTTTCAGTGACTTGTACATGATCGTAAGTACATTCAGAGAAGTAAGCGCATGTGGCAGGCACCAGGGTCCAAGAATCTAGAAAGCAAGACCTTGCCATGTTGTCCGTCTCTGTAACGTCTATCTCAGCGGCGAGCACTAGGCCGGACAGATTCCATGGCGAGAGTAATTCTGCTGGCCCCCTAGCACGACAGAGGAAACAGCCGAGTTGATCACCCCTGAAGCTTTCCATGCATTTGTACGTGAGGAGGAACGTCCAGGAGACGGTACACAATGGTTAGACGAAATGGAAATTGAATACGTTGAATAGCCATGGCCATTTATTTTCCACATGCTGGTTTGAGCACCCTCCACTTATGGTACGTACTGTCGATTATCTCATTCCGGCTTTTTCTATTGCCTTTCACCATTTGATTGTGAAATCGCTGACGGTGTTTCGAGTCATCAAATGAAGCAGTTTGTGATCGATGCGAACAAGGTAATTATGAGCGTGAACAATCCGGAGACCCGTCACTGTGGACGACGCTGAGTTTGAGAAGAATGAAGTGTACGCAATCGACATCGTGACCAGCACGGGCAATGGTAAAGTATGTTATTTTTACCTCAGTATCCGTTCACTGCTGTATTCTTGCACAATTTGTTTGTTGATCCTTTTCACCGAGTATCTTGTTTAAGAGTGATTCTGGATCACCGTTTAGAAAGGGCAGGGTCTGTTCCACATTGTGGTGCTTCAGTAGTTCTGGTATACTGCACGGGTTCTCCTAGCGGCGCCCTTTTACGGTGGTCCTAAAGAAATATTGTGGTGTCATAGTACAACTTGCATACTCAGATGGTGTTTTCCATCTATGTTCCCTGAAAGCGGTCTCCAAATTCCACTACACCATGAAAGATATTTTTATGCGATGCGAGTTTCCTATACCTATAGCCCTTGAAATAGATGTGTCCATGCTTTTGACCTTTTGCAGGTGAAGAAATGGGGTGGTTATTTTATCCTGAGCTTGCTTTGAGTTTCAGGCATTGACATGGTAGCCTGTAGTCTTCTTACATCAAGTCTTAGGCATTCATATTTATTCCGTGCTTGGTGCAGCCAAGGTTGCTGGATGAGAAGCAGACCACTGTTTACGAGAGAGCTGTGGACAAAAATTACCATCTTAAGATGAAAGCATCTAGATTCATCTTTAGCGAAATCAACACAAGGTTCCCAAATATGCCCTTCACTGCGATGTACAACTGTTTTTCATCTGCTGGTTTTCTTAATGACGCTTTTTTCTTTATTGAATTCCTCTATCAATTATCATTACATTTCGGATCTGTAAGGAGTCGTGTATGGTGGCTGAATTGCTCAGAGGTTTGGAGGAGAATCGGACACGCATTGGACTTATGGACTGTGTAAACCACGAGCTGCTTCAACCGTACCCTGTTCTTCATGAGAAGCCTGGTAGGTTGCCATTTGATAGTATGCTGTCGGCTGACTGTGTCTGCATTGACTTTTTCTGATTATGTTATCAGAAGAACAATGTATCGTAAAATGCATGCTTCCACATGTACACTGCCATAGTAAGTTTTGTGATCCTAAACCTAAATTTCCTCCTCGTCTACTTGGCAGGGACTTTTCGAAGGCGGACATAGCCGGGTCGATAAAGGCGGTTGAAGATACAGAAAAAATTTCTCCTCCCCCGAAGCCTTACGGTGCCGTCTCTCCCCTACATACATTCCCGAATTGAGAGTGTTGATATTATGAACAGCACAGGACAGACAGCCGTGGGCGACGGCCGCCACATACCCGGGATGATATCCTGAAATGCTGCGTGATACCTGGAGGACACGGTTTTAGTCTGGGTATTAGTTCCGGGTCTATCTACCCGACCATGATATCCGGCTGGTGTATTCGGGTCCGGATAAGCTCCCACCACCTTTCAAATCAGCCATGCACATTAAACATCCCCATGCACATGCAGTATGCACAACTTTGGGGACTCTGTGATTATTACCGCCGACAGTGACTCAGGTCCCCTGGTCCTGAGCACTCTTCATATGCCATTGTGAGAACGGAATTGACATTCTAATGGACCCTACCAGTCACAGCCCAGCCCAGGAAGATCAAAATCATCATCAACTACAAAACCCTAAACCCTAATCTGTAAGTGGGCTACATCAATTCTCTTAGTCTGCTAGACCCCCGAACGTCCCTTCCTTCTCTCTTAATGACTTCAGATAATGAGTGACGCGCTTGTTCCTCATGAAGGTGAGCGGTTGTTTTTTCCCGTCCAGTTCAGTTTGTCGCGGAAGAGGTCTGAAGTCGATTGTAGATGTATTACCCGGAAGGGGATTTGTGAATTGCCGACATTGGTTAACAAATGAATAAAGGTGAGCAACACCGTTATACCACCACAATTCAATTTTATGCAACGGGGTGCTAACATTGAATCGACAGTTTCTTTTACAACTCGGTAATTTAAGTATAATCGTTTTTGGAGGGACTAAGGACGTAGCGTGCTCGGCTCGTCTGCAGATTTCAACATCTGCCGGCATTTAGTGAGCGACCACTTCATGATATTGCTACATAGATAGCCGCGCATGAGGTTCGTTTAATTCTATCCTCATTGTATTCCATGTTATTGCAGAGTATCTCCCTTGTTTGCTTTCCGCGGTCATAATCCATTCATTGAATTAGTCAGATTACATTCAATTTCATTTTTTATTTTATCTAGGATTCATGACCTAATACCTGGTACTGAGCACCCTAATTCCGTGATTTTATGTGACTTGCATGGAAGACTGACCTCGACTTCTTACTTGACAGGCTTCGTGGCCCCATGATCCCTCGCGATATCTCACTCCTTCTCTTCTGCGCAGTCCAGAACCATTATCTCAGTTCGTCACCTGTCAATGCAATCATCAAGATTGGACACGCGATGTCCTAGACACGATAGCCCTAGACCCAAAACTGATTCGCCAGTTCCTGTTGTTTGCTGTAAACCGCAGTTGATGCGACCCCTAGGCTCCCATTTTTCGACTCATGATGTCTTCAAATCTGGCAGAGAGATTTCTCATGTACCATTGGCGGCGGCTATGATATCCCCCCCTTCCAGCATTGGTGTTCATCTTCCACAATCTGGTTATTGAGGTCCAGTTCTCTCGTGAGCGCCCTCCATTTCACTTTCTTCTCTGCTCTTCTTCATTTCTCCTCCCTTGGCACTCTGCTCTTGCATTTCTGTTCCTTTAGCGTACTTCACGATGCCTACAGTGGTTCCGCGCCAGCCGTGCTCCTTCGCATGGTTCCGTGTATACATGCAACTGCCGGGCAATGGCATTGTACCCATGGTGACCCCCAACGAACTCATGCCATCGCGAGAAATCATGGCGATGTATTGGGGTCCGAAGACATCCTCTGGTTTTACCTTCCACAATCATGGAAGCTGGGAGTTTGAAGAATATGTTCGTGAATTGTACTCGAGGGTCCTCCAGCAGAAGTGGCCACAGAACTCGCTTCTACCGTTCCACTTCGCGCGCGGACTTGTTGCCGAGGCCATGGATCAGGAGGTGAACTGGGCCGAGTTTGCCGTTAAAGTAACTCACCCTCACCAGTGGCGCCATTCCTCTGCACCCCGTCTTCTTCCCGAGTATGCCGAGCTAACTGCACCCCTCCCGCCACTGAAGAAGGTGATCCCACTCCCTAATTTCCAGGTGCGTTTCCCACTTTCCTGTTTCAATTCCTGATGTTAATGAAAAGAACACCATCGTGGATTTACTTGTATCCCATTCAGTCCCAATTTCATAAGTGTTGTTTCGTGAAATGTTCTGGACCTTTCGGGCGGTAGTTTTGTAAGTTCTTGCTAGAATGGAAGTCATTGCCGATTCCTAAGAATTTATCCGACCAACGCATTTTTGGTGGCCTCGGACATTGCATGCCGGTTGCCTTACGTACTTCCCCATTTTTTTTTTTTTGTAAGCTAAGTATCGGAATTTCGTGATTATGTAATTTTGTGCATCGTATTTGAACTTGACTTAGATTGTTCTGTTCTATTGCTTCCTCCGCGGACATTTTGTGAATTCGTCGTGCGGATTTCTAATTACATGCAAGAGGTACAGTAGAGGTGGATTTCGTTGTACAATTACGTCGTTGCAGTCGTCTTCAATTTTTAGCGACATTTTGTTCGCAGGGACCGTGGCAATCTCTGGTTATGGCGTAATGACCTAGTAGTATATTTCATGGGCCCGTCGTGGTTGTGCAGGAGCAAGTTCGTTCACGTGAAAAAGAGAACGGATCATCCGGCATAATCCCGAGCACTCCGTTGAACCCGCTGGCACCAGCGTCTTCCACCGCCGTTCCAGCGAAGATGGAACCAAATTTCTGGTCCCCTGCTCTTGCGACACCTGGGAGTGGAGCTCGCATGTGTGGTTCCGAGTTGCTCGAACTAGATTCCGCAGTACTGTCTGGCCTTTTCCGCCTACGTGGGGGTATGTTAAATCTGGTCGATGCAGAGAAAATGCGTCTACGAGGAGATAGGCACGCGGCGTTTGGACCAGTGGCAAACCTCTCACTGAGCGTGGAGGAGGCCAGAGATCACTTCAAGCATTTGAATGAAGAACTCGCGGAGAAGAAGGATTCTTATGATCGGGCTGTAGAGGGATACGAACAATCTAGGGCAGTGATGGCTGCATTTGATCGAGAGGATGCAGACCATGCACCAACCCCGGAGCAGATTGCCGAAAAGAAGACCATGCTCAAGATGTGTGAGGCACTCACGAACTCGTGCTACAAGAGTGTGCAGATAGCACGCAAATGCGTCGCCACTTGCGAATTCCAATTGAAGAACCAGGGCATGGTGGTCTTGAAGGTGTCGAAGGAACTAGAGGCCGCAGAGGCGCTACACCGCAAGAAGTGTGAGAATATTGACTCCGAGATGGACGAATTCCATGCCGTAGATGTGTTCATAACGCACCTTACAGCATAGTGGCATTTCAGTATACAGATTTGGCTGATGGCTTTGGGATGTTCTGTACATATAATAGTCGTCAAGACTTACATTGAACAACCACGTTTATTCTGAGAAAATTTCCATCGCAGACCTTTGATCTTGACTTACTCTGATTATATCTTGATCATTTCGGGTGCTCTAACAGTTCAAACGTTAGTTCGGTACAAGAAAAACTCACAATATGTAATACCGGTTTGTAATTGTCAAGATCAATTGTGCGACGTGTCTGCGTGTTTGTAAATTGAAAATCTGAAACTTCGAAGACGATGTAGCCAAACCAATAAGAAACAGCAAACTTCGTGGAACTGGCGTCAACGAGGAAGATGATAACCGGAGACTGCGAAATCCGGGTATAAGAGAGCCTGAGGTAAGTAAGGGCAAAATGCGGTTACCGCAGAACCCACAGATAGAGTCGGATGATCATCTCACATCCCTTCGTGAACAATGAAAGTGGGCCATGCTCAGTCAAATAGCGAAGGTTTGGTATAAGAGTCTACCTACGGCACTGAATGAGGGTAAAACCCTTTCGATTCTGTCATTCCAAAAACAGCGACGCCTTAATCACCTTTGATGAGAGCTGGTTAATTAGGAATCTCCTAGGAACCAGAACTGAGCTTACAGTTAGGTGGATGTAAACCTAAGTTAGGTCTATCTGAGAGTGCAATTATAGATACGTTTATGTTGGCATCAGCCAATGTAGCTTTCGACTTGGAAGGTATTGATTCCAAGCGTCGTGGATAGTACGAACTAGGAGTTTGAGTAGGTGTGGCGTGACGTGATGGCCAGATAACACTGTTTTGCTGTGACGAGGCTAGGAGGAGTTTTTTGAGACAGGGTTCAGGAACTGACGCAGGTCCTCTTTTGCACATTGTGCTGTAGTCTAGTTTTGATTTAGCGATTTGAACTTCGAATTGCTTTTTTTATCGGTTGTGAGGTTATTCGAGCGCACAGTGTAGAAGCTGGTAGTCTTCTAATCCAGTTGAGCAAGTTCGGGAATTCTGTCGTGCTGCAGCAGAGTGATAACTAATATCCCATTCAAGCCGTCGCTGACCTGTTTTTTTTTTTTAGATTTTCATATTGAGGTTCGTATGTACTTCATCTCCGGAGTGTTTGGAATCTGCTATTTATCAGCTCCGTTGTCATAAGAAACCAAATTTGAAAACAAATACTTATCACATCATTTCTATTCTTCTTATAATCCTCATAGTCAACACTCTTTTGTTCGGTACGTAGTGATTAATAGTGTCCACATGTTGTAGAAGAAGTTGATGAGACAAATTGATCAACAGGTGCAATTTCAAGCAAGGCTCGTTCTTGAGCTGCTTTGTGATTTGAAGGAAATGCCCTAATATACAGTGAAGGACTATTAGGCCTGCATAGCGGCTTCTGGTGTGGATTAAGCACCTTCATTGGCACGAAGCCTGGGTTTCTCCACCACATCTTCCTGATAGCGAATTTAGCTCAAATGAGTTCAAAGTTTGGAGTTGTTGAACTAAACCCGATAGGCCTCTATTGATGCAGGATGTTGCGGCAGCTTTCAGAAATGGCTGTAGTTCATGCCTGTCATGGAGTCAGCCGCTGGGTTATCAGCCCCTGGGTAAGTACTCTGTGCCTCGCATTCCTTTCAATGTTTAGAGCCTGCGTGGTACATTATTAAATGGTGAGTAGTTCCAGGGCTACAAAATATCTTTCAGGTAACAGTAGAAGTACTCGACTAAGCTCAGGATTTTGGTATTTGGAAGGATCAAAGGTCTCTCAAGGAACACCCACGCTGCCTCTATACCAATTTGTTTTAATACAGACTTCTGTCCTAGATATTGGTCCTAGATATTGGTCCCGTGTAGGAAAAATCTGTGAAAGACAGATGAGTTCACACAATTGCGAAAAATCGTCATTCTCTATCTTTTATGTGGCAAAGAAATGTGTTTTTTGGCATCTTGTCCCAAAAGAATAGCAAGTTCTGAATCCTCATGCAGAAATTCACCGTTCTTCAATCCGCCCTGTTGCAGTTCCACTATGAATCTACTGCACGATTTGTGGGCGGTAACTGGTCATGGCATTCCAACCTTAACCAGTGCTGCCTTTATATATAAGTCCACGAAACATGTGCCCTCGAGATGTATGCAAGATAGGTTGTTATTGATATCAATAGAAAGAAGGATTTCAAACAAATTTGTATCGCCACAATAACCAGAATTTGTCTCAGTACTGTATGGTACGTATTATGAGGGCTCCTGTGTTGTAACCTATTACACATAGATTAAGGAAGCCTGCTTAACAATTTCAATATGATGAGATAGAGGACGGTTTTTTTTTTTTTTTTTCCGGTGCAAGATTGGCACTTCTTGTTGGTCCAAATCTCCAATGAAGCTATTTCAACTTGTCACAAACTGTAGTTTCCAAATTCAATCGTTTGGGATTGAACTTGGGCAAATTTAATATATCTAACATATCTAAGAATACCATATAAGAAAGAGACAAACTCGTGATAAATAATGCATTCATTTTGATTATACTATGTGAAACATCCCAGTCATTTGAGGGCCTAAACCCCCAGTCATTTGAATTGAGGACTATTATAAAATCAGATTCTCAATTCTCAATTCAACAACTAAGGATTCTCAAGCCACTGCCCTGGGGTGCCCGAGCTAGTGACCTGGGGTGCCGAGCCCAGTGACCTTGGGTGCCCGAGCTAGTGACATGGGGTGCCCAGCCGAGTGATCTGCGGTGCCTGAGGAAGTGACCTGGGGTGCCCAATCCAGTGACCTGGGGTGCCGAAGCTAGTGACCTGGGGTGCCAAGGTCTGTGACCTTGGGTGCCCAATCCGGTGACCTGGGGTGCCAAAGTCATTTGAATTGAGAACTATTATGAATTCAGATACTCAATTCTCAATTCAACAACTAAGGATTCTCAAGCGAGCGACCTTGGGTGCCCAATCCGGTGACCTCCGGTGCCAAAGTCATTTGAATTGAGAACTATTTTAAATTCAGATTCTCAATTGTCAATTCAACAACTAAGGATTCTCAAGCCAGTGACCTCGGGTGCCTGAGCCAGTGACGAAGGGTGCTTGAGTCAGGGACCTGGGGCGCCTGAGCCAGTGACGAAGGGTGCTTGAGTCAGGGACCTGGGGCGCCTGAGCGAGTGACCTCATGTGCCCAATTCAGTGATTTAGGGTGCCTAATCCAGTAACCTGGGGTGCCCGATCCGGCGACCGAGGTGCCGAAGCTAGTGACCTGGGGTGCCGGAGCCAGTGACCTGGGGTGCAGAAGCCAGTGACCTGGGGTGCCCTATCCGGTGACCTCGGGTGTGCCCAATCCGGTGGCCTGGGGTGCCAAAGTCATTTGAATTGGGGACTACAGTCAAACCTCTATAAGTGTTACTTGGATAAGTGTTAAAACTCTATTTGTGTTATGGAGATTTTTGCTCCTTTAAAATTAAGACTAGTAAGTGTTATGTGTTAAGTGTTATGTAATGTTAAGCTCCTAATTTTACCTCGATGAGTGATAAGTGTCTAAAAAGGGACTTTTGTAAGAACCATAGTTTGAAGAGAGATAACTTTGAGGTCAAGCAATAGTTTATAGTTTCCATTTTAGAAACAAATTGATTGGTACATGCATTATTAAGATCATAGAGTAAAAGATCATATATTTTAAGTTCGTAAAGTAAAGATAAGTAAATATAATTAAAAGATAAAGTAAATATAAAGTAAAGATAAGTCTATAAAGTAAAATATAAGTTTATAAAGTAAAAGATAAGTGTTACTATTCCCTAAGTGATAGCAAAAAGTATGCTCCCAACCGTTAACACTTATCAAGGTTTGACAGAATTATGAATTCACATTCTCAATTCTCAATTCAACAACTAAGGATTCTCAAGCCACTGTCCTGGGGTGCTCAAGTGAATGGCCTGGGATGCCAGAGTCACTGACCTCGGGTGCCTAGACCAGTGACCTGGGGTGCCGGAGCCAGTGACCTAGGGTGCCCTACCCTATGACCAAGGGTGCCGGAGCCAGTGACCTGGGGTGCCCAACTCAGTGACCTAGGGTGCCCGAGCCTGTGAGCTGGTGTGCCAAACTCATTTGAATTGACGACTATTATGAATTCAGATTCTCAATTCTCAATTCAACAACCAAGGATTCTCAAGCCACTGACCTGGGGTGCCCGAGCCGGTGACCTGGGGTGCCCAGCCCAGTGACCTGGGGTGCCCGAGCCACTGACCTCGGGTGCCCGAGCCACTGACCTCGGGTGCCCGAGCCGGTGACCTAGGGTGCCGAGCCCAGTGACCTGCACTGCCCAACCTAGTGACCTGGGGTGCAGGAGCATGTGACCTCGGGTGCCCAATCCGGTGACCACAGGTGCCAAAAATCATTTGAATTGAGGACTCTTATGAATTCAGATTCTCAATTCTCAATTCAACAACCAAGGATTCTCAAGCCACTGACCTGGGGTGCCCGAGCCGGTGACCTGGGGTGCCCAAGCCACTTACCAGAGGTGCTTGAGCCAGGGACCTGGGGCGCCTGAGCGAGTGAGCTCATGTGCCCAATCCGGTGATTTAGGGTGCCTAATCCAGTGACCTGGGGTGCCGAAGCTAGTGAGCTCGGGTGCGGGAGCCTGTGACCTGGGGTGCCCAATTCGGTGACCCGGGGTGCCAAAGTCATTTGAATTGAGGACTAGAGTCAAACCTCGATAAGTGTTACCTCGATAAGTGTTAAAACTCTATATGTGTTATGGAGATTTTTGCTCCCTTAAAATTAAGACTAGTAAGACTTATGTAATGTTATGCTCCTAATTTTACCTCGATCAGTGATAAGTGCTCTTTAAAGGGACCTAGGTAAGAACCATAGTTTGAAGGGAGATAACTTTGAGGTCAAGCAATAGTTTATAGTATCCATCTTAGAAACAAATTGATTGGTACATGCATTATTAAGATCAAAAAGTAAAGGATCGTATATTTTAAATTCATAAAGTAAAAGATAAAGTAAATTATAAAGTAAAATATAAGTCCATAAAGTAAAACATAAGTTCATAAAGTAAAGATAAGTGTTGCTGTTCCCCAAGTGATAACAAAAGGTATGCTCCCAACTGTTAACACTTTATTATGAATTCAGATTCTCAATTCTCAATTCAACAACTAAGGATTCTCAAGCCAGTGCCCTGGGGTGCTGGAGTGAACGGCTTGGGATGACAGAGTGAGTGCCCTCGGGTGCCTAGCCCTGTGACCTGGGGTGCCCGAGCCGGTGACCTGGGATGCCTACCACAGTGACGTGGGGTGCCCAATCCGGTGACCTGGGGTGCTAAAGTCATTTAAATTGAGGACCACTATGAATTCTGATTCTCAATTCTCGATTCAACATCTAAGGATTCTCAAGCCACTGGCCTGGAGTGCCTGAGCCAATGACCTGAGGTGCCCAGCCCAGTGACCTGGGGTGCCCGAGCTAGTGACCTGGGGTGCCTGAGCCAGTGATCTGGGGTGCTTGTGCTAGTGACTTGGGGTACTCAATTCAGTGACCTGGGTGCCGAGCCTAGTGACCTGGGGTGCAGGAGCATGTGACCTGGGGTGCCCAATGCAGTGACCTGGGGTGCCCAATGCAGTGACCTGGGGTGCCCAATCCGGTGACCTGGGGTGCCAAAGTCATTTGAATTGGGGACCACTATGAATTCAAATTCCCAATTCTAAATTCAACAACTAAGGATTCTCAAGCCACTGAACTAAGATAAGCAAGAGAGCCAGCCATCGACGGCGACCTAGCTTTACCCGGATGAGCATGCCGCTGAATGCAGCATTTGGCGCCAGCGCCATTGCTAAGTCTGCCAGATGAAGTCAAAAGAGCGAAAAAGGCTACTGCTCAGGGTACGATTAAATGAGTCACGTGATTGAAGTGCCTGTAGAAAGTAGTATTTAAAAGGTGCGACGGCTCAGAATCATGCTCTGAAATATGCATATAAGCCTTTCACGATACATTTTCAGCATTTATAGCATTTCAATATACTCTAGGTGCATTTATAATGGCTGGAAGCAGCTCTAAGAGGGCTAGGAAGAATAGTCCATCTCCGTGCGATTTGTGTTTCTCTGATGACGCTGTGAGGGTTGCTCTAGAAGAACAAATCCACACTCTTGAAAACTCTCTGCGGGATAGGGAAAGGAGTATAGCGGCACTTCGACATGAAAGGGATGAAGCTGTTTCATTACGTAACATCAAAAACAGGGATTTGGACATAATTCGAAACGATTTCCGTAAAAGTCAAGCCTTCCATAGACGACTAATTCATAGTTGGATTGCATTGACCTTCGACGTCAACGATAATTTCCAACCTCATCACCCACTATTTTCTGTGTGGTCAGCTCGCAACTGGAAACCCGGAAGTGTTCGTCAACTTGTGGATATTATTGAAGGCATTCGATGAATAAGTTAGGATGATTAACGTCAAGTGATATCCCAATTAATATTTTATTTAGAGCAGTTCGCATTTTCTGAAGGCGGATTGAATACGCAATTTCCAATGAGAAACATTACAGTTCAATAAAAAAAATATGTTTAAAGTTCAAAAGTTCGAATTCAGTGAATTTAAATCGTATGTTTTCTTTTGAACTTTTTCTCTTTTTTTTTATTCAGATGTTGACTTTACTCCACAGCAAAACCAAAAAAAAAATTACCATCGCACAACATGAGAAGCCAAGAGCCCCCGGCTCTTGTTACCTTACTCATCGTAAACTGTCCAATGATTATGTTTCTTATGTTATTGGGCATTTGGCGCCGGCGCCGGCACCGAGATCCGCTTCAATCTGTGATGAACCAGTATCAGAAACGAGCACCGAGATCCGCTTCAATCTGTGATGAACCAGTATCAGAAACGAGACGACGAATGAGTAATGAAGGAGCAATCAAAATGAAGAAGGGTCGTCCTCGAAAGGTCATGGGTTATAATTGGTGTGAGAAAGGGCAAATGTGACAAATGAAGGGTCACTTGAAATCCAAGAAGTATATGCGTTAGTTTCTTTTGTAATCACTTTGCATTTCATTTAGAACAAAAATGTCAGCTAGTTCAGGAAGAAGAAAAAAAAGATCCAGAAGCGGATCTCTCACACTTGTGGATTGCAATGACGCAGTTAGAGATGCTCTGGAGGAGAGAATACGAAGATTGGAGATAAGCATTGATGACGCTGATCGAACAGCAGCTGTTTTAACACAGGAGAGAGACCTAGCAGTGCAACAAAAACAGCAAATAGAGCAAAACACTGAGAATATCCGGGTCGAGTTGCGCAGAAATCACGAGCTGGGGCTTAATATCACATTAAGATATACTGATATCATTTACAGAGTTCAAAATATTGATCCAGATTGGCCGATTCCACGACGTCCAGGTCGGAATGCGCAAGATCCGACAAATGCAGAAATGCTGCGATTTCTGGGGATTCCCTGAGGGGATTTCTGGGGATTCATACGCTGCCGGCTCCATAATATCAATGAAGATGAGGATTCATTATAACAACTGAGTAATATTTTATTGAATGAAACTGAATGGATTGTGCAATCCGACCTGGTCCAGAAAGCTATTTGCAGGGGATCTGGGTGTCGTTTCCGATTGGGTGAACAGCAGTAAAAAATGAGACTTTTGTTGAAAAATGAGACGCGAAGTGTCATACTCTTCAAATGGAGCCGGCGTCATAACATATATGTCTGCCTTGAAAGGTCACAGTTTGGTACTTTTGTTTCTTGTGTTTTTCTTCATTGGTGATAAAGGTACCATTTTGTCGGAAAAAAAAAAGTAAAAAAAAAAAGTCACATTATTCGTATCTTGACCCGATACAAATATTTGCATTTGGAACAGACTTAACTTTCGAGATTGGACTTCGGGAATCATATACATCTGGAACTGCTAATGCTGTTGCACAACCTTATGCGAACAAAAATGGTCAAAATCATTAATTTAGAACTGGTGATAGTTTTATGTTTGTGGTATGCTTGACATTTGCGGAATGTCTTATATCTGCGGATTTTCAGATATACGGTGCATCAATGGGGTTTTCAGCAAAAGCTAGCAAAATGATCAAAGTTATCCTCTTTGATAAAATTAAAATGTCATAGATATCGTGTAGCTATAAAGTTTGCGTTCGAGACTTCATACAGTCTGTCAGCGAGATTTGGAGAATTTTATGAGCACCTGAACTCACTATCGACGTAAGATCTCAAAGCTTGATCATTGACTCAACCAAAAAAACATATCTGAGTCAAGCAAAAAGGCAAATCTGTCTCAACCAAAATCAACGTTTCATTTCTGTTGTTGAGGTTCCAACATAAGACTACCACCTTATCATACGATTATATGGCAATAGGGCTTCAATTGTATGATTCCATTGATTTAGTTCTTGTTGATTATGTTTTGCTCATTGGCATTCTACACGCTGGCGTCGCTTTCCTCGTTTTCTGAGCTGTATGGTTCATATTCAGAGGCCGAGACCTTGTAGTTATCCCCACGAAGTTTTCCTCCCATCATTTCATACAACATGTGGGCAATTTGACGACCTTGTTCTTCGACGCCACAGCCATAATGTATCCGAACCGGTCTACCAGTGTTTGGGCACTGAAGTGGCACTCCGCATTCTACTCCTTTGTGTCTTTCATTGCAGCGACAAGGCAGAGACCTCACTATACATCGATTAAATCCCATAGTGATTCGCTTCTGACGCCGTGAATCTTTCCTCCGAATCTTTAGCCCAGACCTTTGGAGGATCCCAACGCCTATAAATATTATTGAGAACTTCTTCTGGAAGTGGAGGAAACAGCTCTACGATGTCAGCCCACAACATTCCGGGTTCGACGTGCTCGTGAATTAATCGTGGCCTACGGCGATTTTGGCGTACATATGTCGGATAAATTGCTCGTCGTCTGGTTGGAATACGGCGCCGACGCCTCCCATCCCTGGATGGCATTATAATGTCCTGTTTAAATTCAATTACAATATGATCGTATCAATGAGAACATAATGAAACTAATAATAATTTTACTTTAAATTATGTTGGCATCATTGTCGCGAATTCAAAAAACCAATACAATATCAAATATTATGTTATATAAATGTTAACCAAATGTATCATACTTTCTTCTCTCCCTCAAATGTTAAGCACTACAATCGGATGTGGCAGTTGTGCTCTTCGCAGTTGACGATCACACTGCTCTCTACGAAATTTGCAGAATTAAAGATAACATACCATATATATTGCTCTCAATGTAGGTCTCATGTACAACTGGTCTAACTAAGGCATCATAATACTGCATAGGTAACATCAAGAACTGATGTCTTGATCAGGTGAGTCTCCAAGAAGCACTAGTCACTCCTGAATTGAAGGCCAAGAAACGAATTGGAGGAAGTCACTTTAGTACGAAAAGACTGTTGATGGCTAGTCGGATGGCGAGAGAGAAGAGGAAGAGAACCGAGACTTTAGATTACTCGTCTGCTGCAAAGGTTTTAGGTGTTGTACCAGAGAATATTATAAAGCAGTCGAAGAGGGGTGCTGGAAAACACGCGAAGAAAACAATCTACATTTCAGGAATCCCAGAAGGACTCGCCAGAGGTATCTAATGGATATTTTAAATTTTTTGTCGCGAGATTGCAAGTGAGTCCCTTTCCTTTCCAGTATCTTTATGAACAATTTTACCTCATTCTTCGCAATCGCCCATAGACTCATGCAGTTGGTGGTTCAGGCCAAGCCTAAAATGATAATTCAATTTGTTCTTGGCACGGAGGACTTTAAGTTGATTTGACGTTTTATGTTTGTATGATATCTTGTGCTATGCAATGTTTTGATTATTATCACTACCATAGCAGCCTCGACAAGGCTACCCTATACAGAGCTCTACTCAGTCCGTTGCCTCCTCCTTAGTTAACATAATTCGTCTTCATCCTCTTCTTTCCTCGCGGTCTCCTTGTTCTTACTCCCCTCCCGGTCGCTTGTTCTGGCACTCCCCTCGCGGTTTTCTTGTATTTCTTCTCCCCACGCGGTCGCTTTGACCTACTTCTCCCTCGACCAGTTGTCCCTTTGTTCTCAATCGACTGTAAGGTACATACAGTCAAAGGGTAATGCTGATTTGCTCATTCTGTACGTTATTCGCGATGTTGTTTGGGTGGTCGGATTAAATTCTAATTAGGTTATTCATCGCCGATGCAGGAGATGGAGACCCAGTCCGGGCAGAAGACTCCCACGTCGCAAGGTATGGAAGAGGAGGACGATGCTAGCCGCGGCTCCAAGGAGCAGCAGTCGGGTAGTCGCGGAGCCATATACCGCAACCCTGAGGACGACGACGAGGTTGAGATGGAGGATACCGACGAGCAAGGAGTGGACGTCAACGACGCAGCGCAAGCCGAGAAGGAGGATGCTCTACCCGAAGGTATTTTCAAACCTTATGTTTGAATTTTGTTGCTGTCTGCGGCGGAGGGAATAAGTTCCCAAAAGCTATGCCGGTGCCGGCGACGCCTTCCATGGCAACCGCGCGCATTGCACTTGCATGACAGTGCGCAAGTGTTGTGCCGGAAGCATACCCAAGAAGGCGACGGCGGTACCGGCATCGCTTTTGGGGCACCAATTGCCTCTGCCTCCAAGGCACCTCCTTGGGTATCTTTTACCCTGCCCTTTTTTATCTGCCCGTGAAGTCGTCGCCGGTACCGGCGTCGCTTATTTGGAGACTGAAGAGGTAAACCCGATGATCGATATTGGTACCGGCTTAGGTTTTTGAGTGTTGCCTGATGGTTTTTGGGTGTATGGTGCGTTGGGTGGTTGCCTTGGTGTTCGGTTGTGATTGCGCTGTGTGATTGGGCCGGTGGGGTGGAGAACCGTGGGCACACAGGAATGCGTCGCCGGTACCGGCATCACATTCTGGGAACTCAATTGAATTCTCCTGAGGATTTAAGGTTGCGCCCAGAACCAATGCCGGCACGTATGTAATGGTGTCTATGTTACCCTTGCGGTTTCATCTCTTTGATGACTATCACTTCTTTGTTGCAGATCCATTGACAGAGCGCGAGGTGAATCAGATGCTCCACGACCTAGTTGCGACCCACACGGTCAACACAGCGTCGAGGTTGGAGAGACTGAGATGGCAACCAAAGAACAAAGGCCGGCTCTTCATACCCCTTTGCCGGATGATTTCGTTGCCCGTGGTTAGACCCTACTTGAAGAATGATGTATCAACTCTGCAGGTTCACTTTGTCAGAGATGGATACATGGAGGGCAACGGCTATTTCTACGTGGCTCTGGAGGATAACCATGGACACACATCTGAGGTCACACCTACTATTGAAGAATCCTGGTCAAAAGAATGGAAAGAGGTGAATGAGAATTTCGAGGCGATGCTGCTTGCAGACGATGATCTGAAGGTCTTTTCGAAGAAGATGTTTATGGTTTGGGATGGAAACCACAGGTTGCAGGCTTGGTTGCCGATAATTGAGCAGTTTCATGCGGGTGACATTAATTGGCATTTCCAAGTTGAGAGCGTTGTCCTCGACCCGAAGGGAAAAATTTCATCGGTGCTCACAGCCCTTCATGAAGTGAACTGGTAAGAAACGAATTATTTGATTTGTCTTCAAAGCTTAGTATACAGCTTTATGTAATACGATTTTCATGAAATTCATTATTCTGATTAAGCAGGAGGAATCAGAAGTCGCATATTTCTACAAACCTTGTGCACAGGCTCTATCGAATACAAAACATAGCTCCTCAGCCTGTGGAGTATTTCGAAGGTCTTGTTTCTCGGCCCGTCATCGACGCTGCAAAGAAAAAGCAGTCTGGAAAGAATCGGACTTGGTATACACTATCTGTTGAAGCCCTGAACGCGGTCTTGCATCAGGTGCGAAGTTTTATGACCCCGTATTGGTTAGATTTAAATCCGCGGATATATTTTAACTTTAAAATTGATACATTTGTTTCTTTTTCATTTACTGCAGCACGAGATCGGGGAGGCAGCCCACGCAGCCCAACAGCGATATCAGCTGGCAAATCCCAACCCAAGCCAGTGGACCGATCGTTCAGCAGATGAATGGGTCACTAAGGCGGTTCAGAGGGTGGAGGATAAACTAGCCGGGGAACTTAGGAAGATGTTACCCATTGCAGATCCGAAGCACTCAACGAAATTTCTTGAAGAAATCAAGGTGCACTATGAGAAGGCTGATGATAAGCCTGAGATGCAGCAGGAGAAGCTGTGGATGTTGGCGACCTCTGCGATGCCAGCATCAATGATGGTGAAGTGGCTCCAGAGGTGGAACTCTTCGGAGGCAATCAGGGTTGCCCACAAGTTTCCGAAGGCCGGTTTTTCCGATGCGGTGTTTCTGCCATGGCTACATAAGGCCACATGGTGGGCTCAAGTGAGTAACTATCAATTTTTCGATCGATTGATTGCATTTATCCTGTTATCTGAGTGAATACTATTAAGGTTTGAAGGCACCGCCGGTACCGGCCGAGCTTTTAGATGACTAAAGCAGTCAATGAGCAGCTCACTGCTTGTTGACAGATTAGGAGCTCTGAGAGCACCGCCGGTACCGGCGGTGCCGTTCTACCATTACTCCTGTCACTCTGAAGGTCATCAAAGCAACCTTGTCGATGACTGGCCAGGAGCTCGAAAAGCACCGCCGGTACCGGCGTTTCTTTCAAACCTCCAAGGAAGTCATCATCCAGGTCGCTGAAGCAACCTGCTTGTTGACGTCCGAGGTGGTCTGAAAGCAACGCCGGTACCGGCGGTGCTTCTGAAGAACCATTTTAGTCAATGAGAAGGCTGCCAATTAGGCTTCACATGGACTCTAAAGGTCCTTTAAGGCGACCGCCGGTACCGGCGTTGCTTTCAGAGCTCCCGATCAGCAAGTTGATAAGCAGGTTGCTGCCTCGACCTGCTCGAAGACTGATCTGGAGCTCTGAATGCAACGCCGGTACCGGCGGTGGCTTCAAAGGACCCTCAGAGTCCATGAGAAGGCATTCCACTTTGTTAACCCTTGGACTGGAAGGGTTCTTCATAGGCAACGCCGTTACCGGCGGTGCTTTCAGAGCACCCGAGAAGTCAACAAGTCGGTAGTCGACGTTACCAGCTCATTGACTAACCGGGCGCCCTGAAGTCACTGCCGCTGCCGGCGGTGCGATTGAAGCACCCTTCGTTTCAAAGAGATTGCAACGCGGAATGCCCTCTGTGTGACCGCAAAGGTGCTTTAAGCAGGCTGCCGGTACCGGCGATGGAATCTGCAGGCAGTGCAATTCGTCCGAATTGGTTTCCGTAAATTCTCATTGTTATTACCGTGTTGCAGTTGGCGATTGAGGCCGAGGAGCTTTTCAAGGGAGTCATCACCGATCTCGGGGTGCAAGTGGATTATACACCGGATAATGGAGACCCGATTGATAATATTTTTGACTACGTTGAAGCAATGAGATGCCAGCTCTGGGATACTGCTTTTTTTAGAGAGTTGAATGGAGACCTTGTCCATAAGAACAAGAAGTCTGACCAGCAGCCTAATTTCCAGCCTGCGGTCCGAAGGATCCTGTATCGCTACTTCAAGTACATTCTTCTGCCCAGAAAGGCGATTGCGAAGGTCCCTCCCTTTTTCCCGAATTACTTGGATGTTGACAGCGCAGAATGCATGTATACAGCTGCGATTCTGAAGGCATGGGATCCACAGCATTATGAGAGATGTGGGTGGTACATGGACTGCCCTCCAAGGAAGTGTCCGGCTTTTGACGTCGCACTAAGGGACTCCATTCAGCCCGAGCTTGCCAAGATTCCCAAGGCTCCTCCAATCGCAGCTTCTCAAGCATCTCCTTCTGCTCCAGGAGTTGGAACGTCAAGGGGAAAAGGCGGAGCGAAAGCAAGAAGGAAGCGTAAGAGGAAGGCAGACGATGAGGTGAAGGACCAAGCCGAAGAGCAGGAGGACATTCCGGCGACCACAGCTGCAGCCAACAAGAAGGTCGAAACCGGACCGGCAGAGTCTCATCCTAGTGCCGGCACCCCGGATAGACCTAGAAAGAGACTGCTGCTCGGACCTTCTTCAAAGGATGAGTCAGAAGAGTTGACACCGCCATCAGTGAAAGCAATGTCTGCAAGCCAGGCAGTCACCGCAGCAGGGACGCTTTCTCAAGTTCTCATTCTTGATGAATCGTTTCATTCAATGGTTCAAGTCAAAGAAAAGACCGGCCAGTTCCCTCCCTCCTTTGAAGCCATGGTATCGTTTCTTCAGAGGGTAAGAGACCATTTAATTAATCAACATTTTATAATCATTAATCGTAAGCATATGTTTATTCTAAATTATCCTTTTGTTTTTTCAGGTTCGATCCAGTAAGGAATTTTTCTTCGCTGGGAAGGTGAAGGAGAAGCCAGCCGTGGACCTGGTTATCGCCGAATACCCCGACGGCTTAGTAGTTCCGGGTGCTTCATCGCCCCCGACAGAAGTCCCTTATTGGAACAGTAAGGTCGCTGACTTCGTTAAGTTCACAATTGGCTTCTGCGGGCAGTACCTTCACGATGACGGTGCTCTACTTCTCTTCTACCCTGACTGCAGCAAAATCAGGAAGGAAGTTTGCGCATTTCTAAAAAACAACGATCTCCAAGTCAAGGGCGAGTGGCTCGTCTACAACTCGCTTCATATGACACACCCCTCGGACGCCACTAAGATGGTACCAATTCTATTCTGTGCTTTAGTTCTTATATCTTGTTTTATGCTTCAGCTTAAACCATAGTACTCTTACTGCTTGCGGGTACCGGCGTTGCCTTTCAAGCAATGTTTTGCCAACTCTTTGCAACTGAAGTAGGGAAGATGGACCTTGCGTGGCACAGCCTGTACCGGCAAGGCCTGTGTAAGTATGGTACAGCTAGAGCGGGTTACGGCGGAAACTACGAGGTCCTCTAACCCTTTGATGATCACTAATTCCTTTGATTAACCCTGTGCAGACTCTCAAATCAAAGGCTATTCTGCTCGTGCGTTACTATGCTACGGCAATTGACCGGAAGCCCAAGGAATTTGTTATTCGAACTCCGCCAGAGTTCAAAAAGATAAACCTGGCCAGAGATGATGTCATCC
The DNA here is from genome assembly GCA_014871385.1 of Ceratodon purpureus. NCBI lineage: Eukaryota > Viridiplantae > Streptophyta > Bryopsida > Pseudoditrichales > Ditrichaceae > Ceratodon > Ceratodon purpureus. Next base: position 18,706,257 of record CM026427.1, read on the forward strand.
CAAATATTTTAACGAAAGACACGGCACTCAAGCGACAGGGAGAAGTTTACTGGCGGGGTCCAAAAGAAAAAGCAGTCTCGCTTATGAAGCTTTTCATAGGGGGCCTTAGTCCAGAGAATGGCATCGTATGTGACCTAACAGTTGGAACAGGTTAGAGGATAGTTTCTTCCTTTCTATATATTCAATTCATTTGATGTTTCTTCTTCTTGACTAGCATGCTATATGACTGTATGCAGGAGCTTCTATTTTGGCAGCTCAGGCATACAACCGTGCAATCTTGGCGTTAGAAAGCGACAAGGAGATCTTTAAACATGTGCTTCAACCTCTCATGGCGTCGTCATCAAAAGCAGTGGCGAAGGAGGTGCCTCAGACTCAAGAGCTTTCAGATGACGACGATGTCCTACCAACTGAACAAGGAACCGTTGGTCTATGTGAGTAAGTTGTATTTCTTTGTATGTATGACTTCGCATGTCTTGATCGAGTGTCGTTATGTTTATTTCTAACAACTTGTTTTTTTTTCAGTCGACGACTAACGAATGCAACGGATTGGAGGTATTTCCGGTCCCCTACCTCATCAGACATGCGACTTCCGTGTTACATAGAAGACCAAGCTCAAGCCTTAGCTGAATACTCATCGCATAGTTCTAGTGCATCTCCTAGTCCTCGTTCAAAATACGATCCTACAGGATTTCGTTTTATAGATCACAGTGCAGTTGAAAGTGAGGACGAGTTTATTCCTTGAACATCTCTGACATTGGGATCGTATTCTTTGAAGCAGCTTGTAATACCTCTAACTTATTATTACATTTTTGCGGCCATTACCATTGCTATATCATTCATAACATCTCATTGAACTACAAGCACTCTCAACTCATTTCAGACTTGTAATGGATGATTCAGTTCAATTCAGTTGTTTATATACCCTCGGCTTAGACATACTACATACTACATAGTACACTGTATTTACAATCAACGGTCAGACATGGTAAATCATCTCATCGAATCTATGAAATACTTACAAAAAAATTGCAGTAATATACATTGCAGAGGAGCCAACTTCGTGTTGTCATCAATATAAAGTTTCCTTTGTTGCTCAGCAGAAAATTTGATAGCTTCTGCCTGAATACTCGTTCTAATAGTGTTTGAGTACAATTATAATATAAGATGATATAAAAGGATAAGGAATGGATCACGGTTTTTTATAAGTTCAATTAAAATATTAGAAATCCCTCTTTCTTCAAGAAAGTTTAAAGCTCCAAGTGCTCTAGTTTTGGACGCTTTGGTGGTTGATCGTCATCGTCAGGTTCTCTTGTCCGCTTCCGTATTGGAACCCAGTCGAATCGTTTTTCCCAAATTGATGCCGTTTGTCCGCATCCAACTCGGTCCAGCCATATCCCTTCATTATCTGCTTTCCATGCGCAATCTATACAGTCGATAGGCATTGAAACGTGGTTCACTAGAGGAGGTTTCCATATTTTAACATCTCTACGATATGCCATACTCCCCAGGTCTTTAAATTTGCATATCCAAGGCGAACTGAGTAAACGCTCGTCGGTGCGTGGATTTACGGATATGTAAAAAAATCGTTCGGAGATGTGTGCTCGAAGTCGTCCTGGAATTTTCACAGTATTCATTGGGGCATCCATAACTCCAAATGTAAGCAATAATTCATCATCGAGATCATTGAAAATAGACACTCTATACTCTGATAGAAATTCGTGGTGGTCCTCGTCCTCCTTCCATTGCTTAAAAAGCTTGTACTGATGTCTACCGCTAAAAGGATGGAACTGAGAAACATACAGGCCATCTCGTTCAATATTCCATCGACACAGATATGTATCAGGGCTGGGACCTTGTTCACAGATTGGACAATTGTCATCGTTGAAATTTGCATCTTCGTGCCGCATAAGACGAGCATGTGGATGCTCCCAGATGCACATGTAATTTATCACATATTTTATGGCACAATTCCATTCGCGGATTTCGTATTCAAAATCACAAAACAAATTATCTTCAAAATCGAGAAGACCGCGGCCAACTTCGATAGATGCATGAGCTCTGATTTGATCAAACACGACGTTTTGCTCTATTGGCACACCACGATCATATTGCTTTTCGAAGCAATCTAGCCATACCGTCTTGTGCATATTATTTGTAATTTCAACTGGTGACAATACATTCTGTATAATTTCCTCATCAAATGATTGTACTTGTCGGAAAATTGTCAAAACTAAGATATATAATAGTGCAGAAACGCGTTTAAGTCTATGATTTTCCATGCTAGAAAATAAAAGTGAAGATTAATTGATTTCTAATATAGCTTATGAGATTCAAAAATGAAAAGCTCGAAGTTTATTTTCTTCAAATCTTGACAAAAGATGTTCTGCAATGAGCGTCTGCTTCAATCACATATGATAACTTTTCAGTACCTGCTAAACCTTTTGACTATCGAAAAAGGTTTTTACATAGCAGTTACCATATTTCAAAGTTATCCAGTATGGATACATGAAAATCCAAGCGAACTTTCAAATCTTGAAGACACTGAATTCTGACCACACTGAGCTGTTACTGGTTCTCTAGTATTTGTTTTGAAGTATGATATATCCATTAAAAGATATCGATAGATAAGAATTGCAATCATGTAATTAGCCCGAATGCACATATAATTCAAAGGCTCAATATATTCAGAGATGACTACTCATATACATTCACGAGTGAATTACAATCATCTCTGCACTCTTATTCAAATGCAGATGAAGCACGACTATTTTTCAAATTTATGTTTTATCTTTATTTTCCTTAAAAAATCGACTGCCTCTTTGTTTACCGTTTCTATCGTATCAGAGACAGTATCAGAATAATCGATTCCCTATTTTCAATCGGAAAGGTGTATGTAATAGAAGAAGATTAAGGCTTGTTACAAACTGTAGAACCCTGAACAGAGGGCATGACGTCATCATGACGTCAGCCCTAATTAAACTATGCCACCCTAAACCTAGAAATTTTTTTTTAATGAGGTTCAGAATTCCACGGAGTTACACACTCTTACTAAAAATATTCTAAAAATATAACCCCATCTTTTAAAATTTCCCACGGTCATAGGGTGTTTAATTAAATTCAATGGGTGTTCAAATATCAAATTTCTGCTCTCACATCTGCGCTCGCCGCTCTCCGCTCACCGCTCGCCGCACGCATGCTAACTTTCCCCAATTGAGGACTATAGTCAAACCTCGATAAGTGTTACCTCGATAAGTGTTAAAACTCTATATGTGTTAAGGAGATTTTCGCTCCCTTAAAATTAAGACTAGTAACACTTATGTAATGTTATGCTCCTAATTTTACCTCGATAAGTGATAAGTGTCTAAAAAGGGACCTAGGTAAGAACCATAGTTTGAAGTGAGATAACTTTGAGGTCAAGCAATAGTTTATGGTTTCCATCTTAGAAACAAATTGATTGGTACATGCATTATTAAGATCATAGAGTAAAAGATCATATATTTTAAGTTCATAAAGTAAACGATAAAGTAAAATATAAAGTAAAGAGATAAGTCCATAAAGTAAAACATAAGTTTATAAAGTAAAACATAAGTTTATAAAGTAAAAGATAAGTGTTGCTGTTCCCCAAGTGATAACTGAAAGTATGCTCCCAACCGTTAACACTTTATTATGAATTCAGATTCTCAATTCTCAATTCAACAACTAAGGATTCTCAAGCCAGTGCCCTCGGGTGCCTAGCCCAGTGACCTGGGGTGCCCGAGCCAGTGACCTGGGGTGCCCACCACAGTGACATGGGGTGCCCAGCCCACTGACCTCGGGTGCCGAATGCAGTGACTTGGGGTGCCAAAGTCATTTGAATTGAGGACCACTATGAATTCAGATTCCCAATTTTCAATTCAACACCTGAGGATTCTTAAGCCACTGACCTTGGGTGCCTCAGTCGGTGACCTAGCGGTGACCTAGGGTGCCGAGCCCAGTGACCTGGGGTGCCAAACCTAGTGACCTGGGGTGCAGGAGCATGTGCCCTCGGGTGCCAAAGTCATTTGAATTGAGGACTCTTATGAATTCAGATTCTCAATTCTCAATTCAACAACCAAGGATTCTCAAGCCACTGACCTGGGGTGCCCGAGCCGGTGACCTGGGGTGCCCGAGCCACTGACCAGAGGTGCCTGAGCCAGTGACCTGGGGCGCCTGAGCGAGTGACCTCGGGAGCCCAATCCAGTGATTTAGGGTGTCTAATCCAATGACCTGGGGTGCCGAAGCTAGTGAGCTGGGGTGTGGGAGCCTGTGACCTGGGGTGCCCAATCCGGTGACCTGGGGTGCCAAGGTCATTTGAATTGAGGACTAGAGTCAAACCTCGATAAGTGTTACCTCGATAAGTGTTAAAACTCTATATGTGTTATGGAGATTTTCGCTCCCTTAAAATTAAGACTAGTAACACTTATGTAATGTTATGCTCCTAATTTTACCTCGATAAGTAATAAGTGTCTAAAAAGGGACCTAGGTAAGAACCATAGTTTGAAGTGAGATAACTTTGAGGTCAAGCAATAGTTTATGGTTTCCATCTTAGAAACAAATTGATTGGTACATGCATTATTAAGATCATAGAGTAAAAGATCATATATTTTAAGTTCATAAAGTAAACGATAAAGTAAAATATAAAGTAAAGAGATAAGTCCATAAAGTAAAACATAAGTTTATAAAGTAAAACATAAGTTTATAAAGTAAAAGATAAGTGTTGCTGTTCCCCAAGTGATAACTGAAAGTATGCTCCCAACCGTTAACACTTTATTATGAATTCAGATTCTCAATTCTCAATTCAACAACTAAGGATTCTCAAGCCAGTGCCCTCGGGTGCCTAGCCCAGTGACCTGGGGTGCCCGAGCCAGTGACCTGGGGTGCCCACCACAGTGACATGGGGTGCCCAGCCCACTGACCTCGGGTGCCGAATGCAGTGACTTGGGGTGCCAAAGTCATTTGAATTGAGGACCACTATGAATTCAGATTCCCAATTTTCAATTCAACACCTGAGGATTCTTAAGCCACTGACCTTGGGTGCCTCAGTCGGTGACCTAGGGTGCCGAGCCCAGTGACCTGGGGTGCCAAACCTAGTGACCTGGGGTGCAGGAGCATGTGCCCTCGGGTGCCAAAGTCATTTGAATTGAGGACTCTTATGAATTCAGATTCTCAATTCTCAATTCAACAACCAAGGATTCTCAAGCCACTGACCTGGGGTGCCCGAGCCGGTGACCTGGGGTGCCCGAGCCACTGACCAGAGGTGCCTGAGCCAGTGACCTGGGGCGCCTGAGCGAGTGACCTCGGGAGCCCAATCCAGTGATTTAGGGTGTCTAATCCAATGACCTGGGGTGCCGAAGCTAGTGAGCTGGGGTGTGGGAGCCTGTGACCTGGGGTGCCCAATCCGGTGACCTGGGGTGCCAAGGTCATTTGAATTGAGGACTAGAGTCAAACCTCGATAAGTGTTACCTCGATAAGTGTTAAAACTCTATATGTGTTATGGAGATTTTCGCTCCCTTAAAATTAAGACTAGTAACACTTATGTAATGTTATGCTCCTAATTTTACCTCGATAAGTGATAAGTGTCTAAAAAGGGACCTAGGTAAGAACCATAGTTTGAAGTGAGATAACTTTGAGGTCAAGCAATAGTTTATGGTTTCCATCTTAGAAACAAATTGATTGATACATGCATTATTAAGATCATAGAGTAAAAGATCATATATTTTAAGTTCATAAAGTAAACGATAAAGTAAAATATAAAGTAAAGAGATAAGTCCATAAAGTAAAACATAAGTTTATAAAGTAAAACATAAGTTTATAAAGTAAAAGATAAGTGTTGCTGTTCCCCAAGTGATAACTGAAAGTATGCTCCCAACCGTTAACACTTTATTATGAATTCAGATTCTCAATTCTCAATTCAACAACTAAGGATTCTCAAGCCAGTGCCCTCGGGTGCCTAGCCCAGTGACCTGGGGTGCCCGAGCCAGTGACCTGGGGTGCCCACCACAGTGACATGGGGTGCCCAGCCCACTGACCTCGGGTGCCGAATGCAGTGACTTGGGGTGCCAAAGTCATTTGAATTGAGGACCACTATGAATTCAGATTCCCAATTTTCAATTCAACACCTGAGGATTCTTAAGCCACTGACCTTGGGTGCCTCAGTCGGTGACCTAGGGTGCCGAGCCCAGTGACCTGGGGTGCCAAACCTAGTGACCTAGGGTGCAGGAGCATGTGCCCTCGGGTGCCAAAGTCATTTGAATTGAGGACTCTTATGAATTCAGATTCTCAATTCTCAATTCAACAACCAAGGATTCTCAAGCCACTGACCTGGGGTGCCCGAGCCGGTGACCTGGGGTGCCCGAGCCACTGACCAGAGGTGCCTGAGCCAGTGACCTGGGGCGCCTGAGCGAGTGACCTCGGGAGCCCAATCCAGTGATTTAGGGTGTCTAATCCAATGACCTGGGGTGCCGAAGCTAGTGAGCTGGGGTGTGGGAGCCTGTGACCTGGGGTGCCCAATCCGGTGACCTGGGGTGCCAAGGTCATTTGAATTGAGGACTAGAGTCAAACCTCGATAAGTGTTACCTCGATAAGTGTTAAAACTCTATATGTGTTATGGAGATTTTTGCTCCCTTAAAATTAAGACAAGTAACACTTATGTAATGTTATGCTCCTAATTTGACCTAGATAAGTGATAAGTGCTCTTTAAAGGGGCCTAGGTAAGAACCATAGTTTGAAGGGAGATAACTTTGAGGTCAAGCAATAGTTTATGGTTTCCATCTTAGAAAAAAATTGATTGGTACATGCATTATTAAGATCATAGAGTAAAAGATCATATATTTTAAGTTCATAAAGTAAACGATAAAGTAAAATATAAAGTAAAAAGATAAGTCCATAAAGTAAAACATAAGTTTATAAAGGAAAACATAAGTTTATAAAGTAAAAGATAAGTGTTAGTATTCCCCAAGTGATAACAAAAAGCATGCTCCCAACCGTTAACAGTATTATGAATTCTGATTCTCAATTCTCAATTCAACAACTAAGGATTCTCAAGCCTGTGCCCTGGGGTGCTGGAGTGAACAGCTTGGGATGACAGAGTGAGTGACCTCGGGTGCCTAGCCCAGTGACATGGGGTGCCCACCACTGTAACCTGGGGTGCCCAATCCAGTGACCTGGGGTGCCGAAGCTAGTGAGCTGGGGTGCTGGAGCCTGTGACCTCGGGTGCCGAATGCAGTGACCTGGGGTGCCGAAGTCATTACCACTATGAATTCAGATTCCCAATTCTCAATTCAACATCTAAGGAGTCTCAAGCCACTGACCTGGGGTGCCTGAGTGAGTGACCTGGGGTGCCCAGCCCAGTGACCTTGGGTGCCCGAGCCAATGACCTGGGGTGCCCAATCGAGTGACGTGGGGTGCCAAAGCTGGTGACCTGGGGTGGCGGAGCATGTGACCTCGGGTGCTCAATTCGGTACACCTTGGGTGCCCAATCTGGTGACCTAGGGTGCCAAAGTCATTTGAATTGAGAACTTTTATGAATTCAGGTTTTCAATTCTCAATTCAACAACAAATGATTCTGAAGCTTGTGACCTGGGGTGCCTGAGCATGTGACCTCGGGTGCCTGATCGAGTGACCTGGGGTGCCTGAGGAAGTGACCCTGGGTGCCCAATCCAGTGATTTAGGGTGCCCAATCCAGTTACCTGGGGTGCGGAAGCTAGTGACCTGGGGTGCCGAAACCTATGACCTAGGGTGCCCAGCCCAGTGACCTGGGGTGCCCAGCCTGATGACCTGGGGTGCCCCAGCCAGTGACATATATTTGCTCTTTGGCAGGAATGCTCACTTCACTTCAATTTCACGAGGGAGTCCAACACAGTGACCTGGGGTGCCGGAGCCAGTGACCGGGGGTGTCCAATGGAGTGACCTGGGGTGCCCAGGCCAATGACTCCAGGTCTCAGTGTTTAGGCCCCGATGAGCTGAATCGGTGCAACCTTCCACTACTCTCAATCTCATCTTCCCCTGTCCGAGTTGCATCCTGAGTACTTCTTGCATTCTAGAAGTTGGTATTATTTTTTTTTTTGCTCAGGTTGATCCGGACCATGGCGAAGTCGAGCCCGGTGGCAGCGCTGCCGTAGGTGGTGGCGGTGCTAGTGGGGACCTGTGCGTCCGGGGCCTAAGCTCAACCTGCATGGCTCTGGCAAAATGGATCTCAATCAAGCCGTATGTGCAATTGTATGTCGATGGTGTCCCGACTGACCCGCCGGTTACAACCATGATCTGTGCGGATTTGATAGTTCTTTGAGGTACGTATATTTACGTTCTGTGCTAATTTCTTTAGAGGTGATAGAACCAGTAGATGATCGTTCAATCACATTATGTCGATATGATAACCTCATTCACATCTCTAGGCTCCCTCACTTTGTAGATCAGAGGATACGGCCTCACACACGGGAGTACGTGACATCCAGGGCTGGAATCACAATGATTTTAATCATCAGGCCTACCGAGCGTAATTGAGTCTATGAGTAGGTTGCCTCGAGGTATGTCTCCCCTCCTCCTCCACTTGAGATCTCCAGTGGCTTACTGCATAAACCTCATGCTTCTTCCTCTTTATCATATCTGTTTACAGAAGTCTTACTTGATTTGCGTGCCCTGAGTCTTGCTAGTTCTGCTTCTGAGTACCAGGTCTTGTCTCTGTCTCGTTTTGATTCGGCACTGCGGTCTTTGACTCACACAATGTCTTGCGAAGTCATTGCATGCCATGGAGTTTTGCAGGCGCTGCTCGCTGAAGTCGCCCGTGGTCCTGACCCTTGGGACTATTTTTGCACTGACCGGACCTGGGTCGCACCGGAAATTGTAACATTCGCAGATGTTGACCGAGCTCGTGCGGTTTGCAAGATGTGGAAGAACACGGTGGATGCCAATCCGGAGTATGCCGTCATGCGCCTGGCTCGTGCAGATTTTTCCGAAGTTGCGGGAGATAACTGGGTCCAAAAGGATGAATTTGAGGCGTTCCGCTTCAACTACTCATGGGGCATCCTGAACACGTCCTGGACGATGGCAGTTCCTTTCTCTGATGCACGCTACCGCAACCTGCCACTCGCGAGCCTCACTACGGAGGAGTTGCGCCACCTGCGTGAACGTCTTGCTGGTCCCGGGAATCATCCGATCTGGGTCTATGACGGCAGTAAAATTGCTCCACGTCCAGACATGTGGGTGGCACAGTCCGCACGCGCTTAGAGGCACTTCTGTTTTCTTTATGCCTTCCGAATCTAACATGTTCCGAAGTGTCTTTATCCATACTCGCGACTTTAACGTTGTCAGGCGGTGTACAAAAGGATATCTACTTAGAGCGTGCACAGGGGCGTCTGCGTCCTCCGTTACTGTACCGACGTATCGGTGTCATCGTCACTGTAGGGCTGGTGCACATGTGCAGCACCTTTTGCCTCTGCTACTATATTCTCTCTCTGTACAAAGAAGAATAGGGTAAACCAGGTGACATTAGTCAGTTGAATACGTAGTATGTAGTGTCTTAGTCCTCACATCCGAACACTTGAGTCTAGCTTAGTGGCAAATTTTGCAACTTTCCCCTAGCTGATACGAACTTTAGCAGGCCAAAGTATTTGCTGTGAATCTGTTCTCGATGCCGTTTTGTACCTTGCTGTTTTTTGTTATAGATATACAAATGAAAAATTACTACTGTATTGATTTTGTCTGTCCTCACATATATTCTTGGTTGCATGCTCTGTTTCATTGGAAAGGATTCATCTTCTCGAAGATCTAGTGTTTTGTTCTTTTCGCATCTGAATCCATGTATGTCGAGACCGGTGGACATTTGTCCATACGCAGTCACTGCCGGTGAAGAGCGTGGAATCAAAACAAAATGGAACATGTTGTTGTAACTTATGCAATTCGAGATGTCCGCATGCCGAATCTACGGAATCATACTTCAGCGCGTTATGTAGACATCTTAGACATATTCTCATCATCTCTAAACCCTCCAACGGATATGTCTCAATCGAAATCTACCAAAATGAACACCTAAACCCTTATTCGGCCACATCAGATCACCACATCGGACAAGAAGTGGCGCGGGACACATGTAGCAGAGGTGACCTCCGGCTATGGCCCCGGGGAATTGAAGGGTGGGGGCAGGGGACCCAGCGCTTACCGGGCGGGCAGCAACATAAAATTTGATTTTTTAAAAAATAAAACAAAATAAAAAAAAATTATTCGGGAAAAAAAACTAGAGGTACCCTAAACCAAAATTCAATGAGATCAACTTGTACAAGATTGAAGCAAACTTCATGCCTTGTACACACCCATAAATGGATTTTGCACAGCACACATCACAAGGGCGCGTTTCGAGAGGATACAACTCCGTCGGACCATCATGTACCGTGGGGAATTTGTCCAGCCTCTGAGAAACAGAAAAAAGAGCACGTCCAGAATAAGCTGTGTATTCCCGCAGCTTTCTCTTTCCCGCAGCTTGCCTGCTCCCGAGCGAGCTGCACACCCAGCAACCGAGCCATGTCAGTGAGCCATAAACTTCACGTTCGTTTCCTCCACAAACAGACCATGTCTCATTCGACAGCACGGCAAAGTCTTTAACTGTTGCAAAACAATGCAGAGCAGGTGTTGCAGTGATAATACCTCGACCTCGAGATTCTGGACGCGCCAGGTCATTCTTCCAGCCCCAAAATTTGTCCATTGTAAGCTCTGAACTGATCTCCGGACCTAATGTAAGTGATAAAGTCTGGACGAGGGTTTCCACGGATTAACGATCAACGTGTGAAATTAACCAGGGTCGGAGTCCATTCCGTATGTGTGACCATCCCGCGTGAATGCTGATCAGAACGACATGCTTGCATATACAGATATTGGATTACACGGAACCACACCCTAAACCACTACCTCCTGGACCGTTGTAGATCTCAGTTGTGAAGCATGTACGTTTTGGAGATGATGGCGGTTAAGGGGCTCTTTGGCGGGTTTGGGATCGTCTCTCCCGGGGTTGTGATGGACGAAACCGAGCGACGCCACACCAGCGAAACCCTGGCCACCACGAGGGGGGGGGGGGGGGGGGGGGGGGGCATGGTGCGAGCGCGATGCCGATTGCCGATGCGGATTGGGGAGCGCCTCGAACAACATGCGGGCAGGGCGAGGCCCAGGAAGGTTGTGGGGGTTCCCAAGCCCGGGGGGGGGGGGGGGGGGAGCGCCGGGTGATGTGGCCAGCCAGGAGGTACCGCGGAGAAGTTGCAGAGCATGCGGGAGGAGCGCGATGATTGCACCGGGGTGGTGCTGGGCGGGCGATCCCTCGTCGTCAGCGGCAACGGCACTGAGTCGCAGGGCAGGTTTTGGAAGGGCGTCCCAGGGGGCAGCACTCTGGTGCATTTGAGCTATGGCTGTCCGTGCCCTTATTCCATGCTCTCGATGTGCACGCAATGCCTGCACCGATTTCGCACCTGGGTGGTATTGTTCACGCCATGATGGGACACGGATCGATGTGAATGCATGCTGTTATGGGGTGCTTTTCACGTGCCCTTACGTGGTGGGGTGGTCGTTCTTCAGGCGACGAGGCGGGGGGATGCCGGAGGCGAGATCATCTTCGTTTGTAGGTGAGAGAGGGAGGGTCGGAGGGAGGGGGGTTGAGTGGTGAGTGAGTGGGTTTTTTTTTTTTTTCTTTTTCGGTGGGGATTGAGGGGTCGCGCTGGGGGAAGGAGCGGGGGGGGTTTCCGAATTTGGGATTGGATTTTTGGGAGAAGGTGAGGGAATGATTTTTTTTTTTTTCTCTCGCGTGGGCGATGATGGCCTAGGTTTTAAGAGGATGGAAACATGAATTTTTTGCTGAGTTTGTGGAGAGAAGGGATTAGGGGCACGGGTGTGTTCGCTCTGTAATGTGTATTGTTTCGACCGGTGAGGTGATCAGGGCGCGCTCACTGGGAGCCATGGGGCGGAGCGCAGCGTAGGCGGGCCCGGTGGGCTCCGAGAATGGGAACGGAGGCAAATGCAGGCGCTGAGCGGAGGGGCGCAGGGCAGCCAGGTCACGGGTGCGGGGCGGACGTTGGCGAGCGGGGAGTGGGTGCAAAGCAGCCTGGCGAGAGGAGGGAGGCCGGACATGGGGCGACTGGGGAGATGGACGCAAGGCAGGGTGCAATTGAGGCTGGGGGTGCAGGTCACTAAAGTGCATGTTAACTTTCTCTTAGGTGTGATGCCGATGGTAGTTCTGCTGCATACTGCTCGTTTTTGTGTCTGTACTCAGATGGTTGTTGCATGTGAGCTCATGTGATTTGCATGGATTTCATGGTGGGTTTTTGGTTTTGTGAAGAGCGGTGAGGTGACAGTTCGGGTTCATGGATGGTGGGCGAGGCAGGGATTTGTGTGATGGAAACGTGAATTGGGAGTGTCTGTGAACGATAGGCAGAAGGTTAGAGCAATGGAGCAATTTTATAGAGTATTTGAAGGACGTTGTTTTGTATGCTAAGGACAAGGGTTGTGAATGTGTAGTGCTAAGCCCTGACCCGAGGGTTATCACTGTGAGCTCTGATGAGTTCGCACTTAACTCTGTAACAACTCTCCGTGTTGGTTCTTGAGGAAAGTCTACTTAGCATACTCTTGGTATTGAGGAGGGCGTGCCTAGGGACGGATGTTGCGTTGACGCTAGAGAGCTTAGAAAATAGTATGAACATAAATTCCATACAGTACATGGTTGCGCCAGTTTCCAATTCGAGGACCTCGATCTGTTTCCGGGATCTGCTTTATGTTCTTTGTATTAGATGATTGGCACAACAATTTTCCTTTATACCAAGCCATCAGTTCTTACGTGTTGCTGTGCCAGCCGGTTGGAGTGCTTCATGGTGGCATCACGGCGCTTCTAGCAGAGACATTAGCCAGCTGGGGCGCTCAAATCGTCTCCTGCTGGGCCAGAGTTGAGGGAATTGATCTGACCGTCAGTCACTTGCAATCTGCGCCAGTTGGCTCTGAGGTGATAGCGAAAGCGGTTCCTCTTCGAGTTGGCAAGCGAGTTCAGGTGACTACATTGCTGATCCCCTCCAATATTTGATCCATCTGATTACATGCCCCCCTGTGGAGGCTCATACACTTGAGCATGTATCACAAATTTGTTACACTTCCGACCACCAGGGATGCACCATTTTGCCGTGTCATCTACGAGTTACTCATGTTTTACTGACCCTGGTTCTATTGGTGTACAATGTCCGGGAGAGGCGTGAGTGGGTTCTTGGAAGTAGGATGATCTGAAGGTTTACCGTGGACTTGCAGCGCGGACAGCTATTGGACAAATCGCATCATCCGCGCACACCCGATGTGAGGCTGAGGATATTCAAGTTGTCACCTTGCTTTGTACCAAGCGGGGCTGAGGTACATAATCTCAACAATAGCAGCTGTGCGGGTCTAATCCTTTTACCTCTGAGAAACCATGAATATTCGAAACAGTTTCACTTTTACAATATATCCTCATACTTTCGGAAAGTACCGGTCTCAGCAAAGTTTTTTTTTTTTTTTTTGTTTTTTGGAGCAGGTTGCTTACATACTTCTCTACATGCTTGCCGCTCAAGGAAACATCGGAAGTCCCTATGAGGTGCTCCTCTCACGTCCTTGTCATGGTATCATGCTGTTTTGGCACATATGTGTTTTTTCTCCACTGAAGAGCGGTCTTAATATCTTTGAGATTGGTTAGTTAACACCATGTGGACGTCGTAGTAGAAGACTTAGTAGTGGACGTCTTTTTTGGAACTTAGACTTGATACTGACTCCACAAAACATGTAATCACGAATTCATAATTTGAGTAGTCTTGCAGGCCCTCAGGCGATCCTGCCATCACGGATATTAACTGCTAAGTGGGTTGGTAACTGTGATTGTTTCAGGGGTGGGCCTCCAAGAGACGTCGTATCTGGAAGCATTGCTGCTAGGACCCCAGGTCTCGAGGATCTCGATAACTATGCTATGAAACAATGGGAGGTATGTTTCGCTTATTACTAAGATTGTTCAATTTCTACTACATAGGTGATCATGCTCTTGTACAAAGACCTCTGAATCTCGAAAAAGAAATGAATCATTCTCAAACAAATTTTGTGCTTGTTGTGATTGTTGTGTAAGGCGATCTTCGCTTTTTATGATTATGAACATTTTAATCGGTGCTCCAAGTGGTCTGCTGTCGTTGTTTTAAGATTATCAAGTGTTGCGTGTACCGATATGTTGTGCAACGGGGTTGGTGAATTTGTTTTACTGCGTTCGGAAATGCTTAATTCTACCGTAGCTCGCTACAGAATCTTAATCAAAATCATATGTTAGTTTTAGTGCTCTATGTTCTGGGAACTTGGTTGGATGATTTTTCTCATTTGTATACAGTGATTGGTTTAAGGTAAAACAATTTGGTCTAGGATTTTGTCGCCTTGCTTGGTACGTTCCAGGGCCTTCTAGGAATCCTCACTGCACATTTTGCGTCGTTGTCTGAACGTTGTGAAATCCAGGAACGGATGTGGCATAATGTGTTAGTACCTGGAACGGAAGAACTCCTCCCTCGATTTTGGCTGTAGCCCTTGGTAAGTTCTGTTGTATTCTCTGCATAAACCTTTTTTGTGGATCACAATAGTGAGGAACGCCCCAATCCCCTGCAGATGTTTTTTAAATTTTTAATTTTTTTTTTTTTTTTTTTTTAAATTTTTTTTTTTTTTAATGTATTTTTCAACGACTCTCAAGTCTGTACAATCATTGGTTGGATATCACTAAGCGTTGTGCTTATTTGAACAGGTTACACTAAATGGATCCTTCGATCACATGAATATTGATGGAACAAGGTGAGGCTCCTGCAAAATAGACTTTTTTTCTCATGAGTTTGGAGATTGAAGGATTCCAGAATCCAAGCTTTACTGCTACGATTTTGCTCAGTGTGTTCACAAGTTTTTAAGTTGATAGCAGTTTTTTTTTATTATTTATTATTTATTATTTATTTATTTATTATTTATTTATTTATTATTATTATTTTTAAAAAAGTTTTACGTGTTCACCATCATGCACGTCCTGTAGCTCAATACTTAAACATAAGTGAAGTGTATCCTTCGAGGAGCAAGTACATTTCAGTCACATTAGTTATGGAATTTATATTCTTTATGTGCATTACCATGTATTTCACCATCACTGCCTCTGTGACTAATGATGTGATGTACTGATGCGCAGTTCTTGGACTGGTTGTGGACTGAAAGGTGTCACCTCACCTCCATGGATAAGACAGGACCCAACGGGATTGGAGTTGTGAGCCAAGTCAGACTGGTCACCTCACCGATTTGCGTCCGCTGATTTGATTGACTGGTAATGGGAACGTCCCAAGGTGTCTCCTCACCATCAACAAGTGCACTTAGCCATCCATTCAGCTACCTCACAATCAGTGACCATGATCATGGGCTGTCACTTCTTCCGTGCCCAGCCGCCATCTCAATGACTCCGCGAATCATCTTCTTCATGGTGCTCAACCTGCACAGTATGAAGGTATGTTCACCTCTCCCGCCAGGCCTGCTCTCGCCCTTCATCGTCCCGCGTCGTGGAAATGTTGTGCTCTGATTTTCTGGTGTTGTTGGGTAGGGTTAGCTTGTCCTCTGCTTCCTGTCTGCTCCGTGCCGTAGTCCAGGTGCTTCACCGCTGACGGTGTCGCAGCGTCTCAGCGGATTGCCCCATTGTGCACCACATTGTGTGACCACCGATCGCTGAGTCCTCTATGTTGCGCAATTCATTGAAATAGGTAGCCCAGTTAGGCGAGTCACGCGGATTACATTACCCCCCTTGCCGATGACGTAGTTGATGTCGCTGTGTAGATTCTCATTGTATCTAAGCGCTGGAGGGTGGGGTCTGTTGTTCAGTGTATGGTGATGTGCAATAGGACCGTCGGATTTTGTAGACTCCTGGCGCTCTGTTCGCACGGAGCTTTACCGATCTTCGAGACCTTCGAGGCGGACTCGAGGTGTGCCCTGCTCCTGCCACAACCTCGGTCCGAGAAGCAAGCCCAAGGTATGCAGCTAGGTTTAGGGTTTAGTGTTTTTGCTGTTGGTGTGTGTCTACTCTTACGGTGTTTGTACTGAAATTTGTTTATTTTTTTTTGAAAGGTCTGCGAATCATCCCCTGTGTCGTTGATCACAGGCGATGCCGTCTTGTCCGTCTCCTTTTGATTGGTTTCCGACGGTGTCTGGTGGTTTGTTTCGAGTCTCGGGGTGGAATGATTCCCCGACTTGATTCTGGGATACATGCATGCCTCGAGGGCGTAGGCGGAGGGGATGTCTGTTTGTGAGAATCAATGAAGGGGAGTGCTTAATCTGGCTCAATCAACATGGGATGAGCGGCAGATAGGACCGTGTTGTTAGGTTGTCTGGTTTCTGCGAGGTGTGCAGGATTGAGACGGTGGGTTTTGGTGTGTGAGCTTTCACTCCACGAAGTTTTGGCTTGTAAGCCTCGGCTTTTTTGTATGTGCTGTATAAACCGCTTGTTAGGCACCTGGGTGGGAAGCATGGTTGAGTCGATGTCGCACGCAGGTGTTTGTAAACTGGGGGTTCTGTTTTGAAAAGAATAAAATTGTGGGTTTCCATGGTGCACATGTTTCGGTTCTCTGATGATTTCTTGTGAAGTTGTCGGTTTTGGTGCGTGTCTGCCCTTTGGGTCTGCGTATCATAGGATAACTGGTGTTGAGGGAAACCTCAATTCCGTTCTCGATGACGGGATCAGATTCAGAACGATTAGCATTTCCTTTCTGACCCTAGACCTGTAGAGGTGATTAGTCGTCGTTTTGGGTGGTTGTTTTACACGTGATGGAGAACGGATTCCTGCGTGTAGAGTACACGCTGTGCTAAATTCTTTGTATCGCAGATGGTGTCGAGAAATAGAAGAGTGCGTGGCTCGTCTGGTGGTGGAAATGCCCATTGGTTTCACACGGAGAAGGGCTTGAATCACGAAGGCTACATTCCTGGTGGACCAACGGGGGACCGGGACACGCTACCGGTGACCATCGTCGATGCCGCGAAGTGTGCTCTTCGGTGGGGACCTCGGAAAGGAGGGGCATTCTGGTACGCGACGTCTAAAAGGAGCGAGAGCCCTCGACAGTGTTACCGTATTGAGAAACTGTACCAAACGGTATATCAACGTCCCATTGGTAAGCAACGCTCAATCGGACTTGCGTTTGCTCGCGGCCTACTCGCTGAAAAGTTAGGGTATGCTGTAGACTGGGCATCTTTTGCGGCGAAGGCTTGCTCCAGAGGCCGGAAGCCGTTCTTGAGCTTTGAGGAGTACAAGCAGGAGTGCTTTTCCGCAGGCGGGAATTGGCCGGGCAATGAGTTGAGAGACCTAACCCTCGATGAGAACACACTGGAGGGAGCCGAGGATGACTGGGAGGTCAACGTGAAGCCGAGGTCATTAGACCAACGGAAGGTGAGAGGATACGACTTGCGGCGCGCACTCCCAGTGCCTCCTTCGAGGACAGTCTCGGCTCCATCATACAAGAACGACGAAACTCAGAGAGGTATGTAATGGTTCCTCTTTCGGTACTCGAACACGGCATTGTATTGACATCAAACATTGCGATTATAGATCTATTCTAACGAACTCCAATTGGCCCACCTCAGACACCTCGAACCGGAATGGCGATCACGGAGATGCTAGCACAGAGGATGAGGGGAGTGCCAACGGTAAGCCATGTGCCATGCCATGTAACTCTTCACGGATTGCTCCTAATTTGAAACCCTGATTTCTTTTGTGAAGAGCCGATTACGGCCATGGTTCCCCTGTTTAACTCGGTACAACCAACTCCTACACCGTTGTATTTTGTATGTGGCAGAGGATCGAAGCAAACAATTGAAGCCGGGGGGGAAGGCATCAGCTGTTCGCGGGTCAAGTGAAGATCACCCGATAAACCCAATACATCCTCGCCGTCGAAAGGGGAAGGAGCTATCTGGGATGGAAGAAGTGACAATCCTGGCAAGTAAGACGTCTGTGCATTTGAGAGCATTGTTTTAGTTGTTGTCTGCTTGACATACCCAATGGCTTCACACATACATGTGAAAACCCGTGTGCAGTGAAAAAAAAATGCAGAGAGGAAGGATACCAGCATATGAAGCCGTGCGAGAAACTTCACTACTTGCGAAACCTTGTGGAGGAGTTGCACGATGAAAGGGCGAGAAGACTGGCCGAAGATAAGATTCAAGACGAGTGGCTAACGGAACAGAGAATGAAGAACGCCATGCGGGACAGAGAAGACTTCATTCGCAGCCATACGTCTGGTCCAAAGCAAGGCCGTGCAGAACCGGATTCCGACTACGGTAAGAAGACTGGGATGCCTGAACTCCAAGTACCCTTTCTCGATTTCGCTCAGTGAATCCTCGAACTCTAATCTACCCCGACCTGATAGTTGTCATAGGATTTCCTCGTAATTTAGTGACGTTCTACTGGACATTCATGTGATCGCAGAGGATTGTCTTTCGCCCCACATGAGACTGAGGTCCACTAGGTCATTCACCAAAGAAATTCCAATATAAACACCTCAGTCAACATATGTAATGCACTAGGTAACCTTCGTTGATCTTCCAAGTAACCAAGACTCTATCATACTCTGACATGATTTTATTGCAATCTACGCAGAATACACGGGCTTTCGGACCGAAGTCAATACGGGGATCAAGGGACACTCTCTGGATGCACTGCTACACTCACTGGATAGCGATGCTTCCGATCAATAGTTTCCGAGAACAATCCAAGACATGGCAGAGCTTCTTCGTATCGTATTCGACCACGGGTGATTTCTTAATCGATGGGGAGTCGGATGGCTGCACTGGAAGTTGGTCTTTGAGGGATGCAGTAGGAGGGGAGATAATGGTGGCAAATAGTGTATATCTTCGGTCGGTTGTGTATGCGGATATCCCCCCCCCCCCCCCCCCCCTCTTTTTTTTTTGGGCCCTCCTTTTTTTTTTTTCTTTTTTCTTTTTTTTTCTTTTCTTTTTTTTTTCTTTTTTTAGTATGAATACGTATTTGCAGTGAAATAGCGTCAGCTACTCTCCGGTGACGATTGACCATTTTGATAACAGAGTACAGTACAGTTGAGCACACACACATACCGCAGTAAAGGAGCCATCCTCGTAAACTATGCTGAGCGTTGCTAAAGGATGCTCCAGAATGAAGAAGGTGGGACAATTATGTGACGGATCTGCGAGATATTCCGAAAAACTACACAAAAAGTTGATAAACGTACACATCATTCGATTACTTGCTCTCCTCGGCATCGCTAAGCACTGCTCCACAATAAAAACCAACATGAAAGTGATATCTCGATAAGATCGCAAAATGCACAGCTTGCGTGCCAAGTGCCCTCAGAAACTGACCAGAAAAGACGAGCTAGGGTGTTATCGAATTACAGAAGATATCTTCCATGTTTGCATCATCCTTGAAGGCTTCCGACATACAGATCTCAGCCGTGCATGCACCTAAAATACAATCGTACCCGTCACTCCAAGCGAGAGTAGGAACGGGTTGTCTAGGATCGTAACAAATACGCTTCAGTTTGGTAAAGCCAACTACTACCGGTATCGGTTACTGGTTCGTGAGGTTGGCCTGCTCATTGTCAGATGCTCCGCTCAACTGCCACAATGCCCGTTTTCTCGGTATAGTTAAGCAAGGCTTCTCAGTCACATTCTCTTACTCACAAACCTTATTTGGTACTCTACAAATACACGTTACCGCCAAGTAAGCACTTGCGGACACATGAGACAACACTTCTAAGAGATTACTTCTTGTACAAAAAATAATCTGATCATTCCAGAGAGTGAACGTGGTCCCATTACGGGACACTCTTTACAGGTAACAGACACCTCAGAACCACTTGCATATTCAAATTAGTCAAGATTCGTGAAACAGAATACTCGAGGACGGGCCAACGGAGAAGACAACTTTCACAATCATCATACTTCTTCGGATCTCGTGTATATGAGACTGGCACAATGTGAACAATGACTGCATACACGACGCACCATGCGGTTCGTGAACTGGCTACAAGAACGAATAAGTTTAAAGTAGAATACATCGTCAACCAACTCTGGAGAACAATCAGGAACACTAGCCCTGCAATAGTACCTGGAGTGCCAATTCTATATCACAAAACCATATATTTTAACCGCTGGTCTCTGTGAATACCATGGTTCAATGCCTACTCCAAAAATACCCTGGACCACGAGACTGCGCACTGGATGATAAGAATAAACCATGATCGACTCATCCACGATTCAAAGAACACAACCCTATGGTTCTTGAACTTCATGCCTTTTTCATGTATCATGAAGTGCAGGCCATGTTAAATTCCCATAGGACTCCTTGGATAGCCAGAGATCATCAGCTTAAACGAATGGCATCTTATTCAAAGCTCAAATTCTTGCTTCGATCAGCTCCTGCACTTGACAGGAAGGTTTGCTCTCTGACCTTCCATCCTCCATCAATTACATAATGCTACAATTTCCTGGACCACCAAGTGCATCGACTCCTGAGAGGTCGGGAAGCCTGCAACGAACAAGACAAATAATCGTGAGAAACGTATTGCACTCTCAACTTCTACCCCACCTAAGAACATCCCGACCAGCACACCCTCTCTGTGAATAGCCAATAGAATCCAAGTTCCAGAACTAGTACATAATCCAGAAAAAGAAACATATCCTGCGCGTGCACACACAAAATCCGAGATAAGACCACAAATATTGCGTTCACACATCAAACACGGACAAAGGGATTGAGACTATAACGATGGACTTTCTCCAAAGCAGACATGCGAATGTTCTTGTACAGGACCCACTAGCAGGAAGGATTTTGAAAAAGAACCTGACTTCCACCAGGAGCTTCAAACTGCTCAACAAAACTTTCCATATCGTCGGCTGTACTTTCACCCACAGAAGGAGCATCTATACTTTCTACAGTATGCCGTGTTTGTTCAGCCAACCTCTCCGGAGTTGCTGACGAGCTGGCCTCCGAGTTCGAACCCCTGTTGGTGTCGACGGTTTTGCCAGCAACATTTTCATCTTTCAAACCTTCACCACTTGACTTTTTCTTCAATCCTGATGCCAATGATGGTAAACCAGTGCCCAAACCCTGTACTCGTGAAGTAGGCTTACCTACCGCACTCGACTCAGAGGGACCAGATTGTGACACCGAAGCTGCTCCTGAAGGCCTGGAATAATGATTCATGGCTCGGAATCTCTTCCAAGTGGAACGATTCATGACGATTCTTTTGGGATGGTACTGTACAACCAAGTCGAATATACTTACTTGCGTTCGAAACCTACTTGCGTTCAATAACAGGCCGACAGGTATACAAATGAATTGAGAAGATGGGAAGGGAAGCATCATGTAGACTAGGTCTGCGAATTAAGACTAGGGCAGGTTTTGAAATTCCAGCTTATCAATGAATCCTCGAGTAGAATCTCGGTTTTTTTTTTTTTTTTTTTTTTTTTTTTTTTTTTTTTTTTTTTTTTTTTTTTTTTTTTTTTTTTTTTTTTTGCGTGTCTGGCATCTTTCGAAACAACTCAATCAAATGTGCAATATGGTGAGCAGGGGGAGAGGGTTATTGAAGGACGGTAGTGTCAACTACAAGCATGTCGGCCGGTGAGGATATCCACCAATTTTCTCTCTCCTGTCTGTCTTGAAGGATGAAAATTTGGCCTTAATCCCATTCCATGAGTTGGCTACATTGTAATTCATACTGAATAGCATCTTCCTTTGGTTTCAGGAGGTGGTCAGGGAAGAAGAAAGGCTCGAGGTACTTCTCCACCGTGAGCGATGACCCAGTTAGTTCCAGCAATGCGAAGCGTACTAGCAAAACAAAGTTTCTGAGCACCTTTGGTATGTTCTGAGCGATGACTCCTTCAATTGAAAATTAGCAGCTTATAGCTTGATCCTATGACCTCTATTATAAGATACATGCTAAGAATGACTCGATCTTTGCTGGATTTGCTGCCAGGAACCCCTGAACAGGCTGCTCAATATGCCGATGGAGTGTTGGTGAAACGGAGAGGGAACGAAGCGTGGACTAATTTCCCCCTCGGTTCCTACATAGAACTACCGTTGACGTTTCTGCCAATATCGAACAACTTCAGAGACAACCTGACTTATAAACGAACCAAACCTGATGTGGCGTTTTCTTGAGAACTGGTGCGTAGATCGAGATGATGCCCATGTCTGTGATCAAAGATGCCAGTGGTTTCCAGAAGATTCACGCATGCACGGATTATGGGCATGTACATTGCTCGCATTCTGATTAGTGCCATTTGTACACGTACCACTGTTGTTGATCATAGTCTTGAGGGTTGGGCCATTCAATGAAATTTTCAGCCTTTCCTTCACCTAAAAGGTTGTGCCAAGTCTCAACTTCCTCACAGCATGTGAATTCTGAATGGCGAACACTCGGACCATCCGAATCAATGTCATACAAAACTCAAATCAAGCTCATCTAAAACAGTGAACGATTAATTAAATATGGGAAACGAGTAGCATCGAGGTAACAGAGCCACCACATCCTTGCAAAATCAAAAAGCAATACATCAGCATTGCATCTGTACATTGCGTATGCACATTTTGGTACAAACGGATCATCCCCCCATTGAGTAACGTTAGACCCTTGCCGATAGAGAACTTCATATGAACCTGGACAGATGCTGAGCTACTGGGCACGATTTCCTCGATAAAAAATGAGGAAAAAGACAGGAGCGAACCAAAACCGCTCATGAGATCGGTCTACACATAAGGTTGACGCTGCAGCAAGAGCTGGCAAAACGAAAAATAAATAAAACCTTGAGCGCAGTACCGTCCCCTGACCACTTTCTCGAGACTGAATTCCTTTCACTATATTCTCAACTGATTGCAGCTAGGGGTGTTTGTAGAAAGTAGGAGGCTATGGTTTGAATCTCTACTGTACAAGATTAAAGGAAAAAATAGAAAAGAAAGATGCAAAATTTTCGAATAAGACTCACAAAATTGCTGCTAAGAAACCCGGAAGAGAAAATTAGCGAGCGGGGGTTTGATTACCCATCTCACTCTGCCTTATACTCTCTTTATCTCTCTCGGTGGCCTCATCTCCCGTTTTCGTGCGCATGGTTGTCTCCGATGTCTGAGACATGATCGACTTCTCGGTAATAGACAATGTTCGAAGTGGATGAAAGGGAAAGTGAGTTCTTCGCAGACAGACATGGATGCTCGATCGGCTGAGCGCTCGGTCAAGCAGCGCATGCTAATTATCCCTCAAATTATGGCCTCCAATTGGGCGCCTCTCAAGGCGACAGTACGCTTGCATCAGTATCGGAGATCCAGGGTTCGCGATCTCCAAGAGCGCGTGTATGGGGTGGCACTTGATAATCATCTGTGGGATCCTAATCTAATGAATGCGGGGAATTCGTGACCATAGGTCAGTGACAAAACTGCTCCTGGGCAGAGTCCGGGAAGCCCTGGCTGCAGAACTGGCTCGTCGCCCTTGTGGTCGGCCAATGGGTTTGAGGTTGCGAAGAAGGCGAAGTGGCTTGCATCATGGATGTGGACGGGTAGGTTT
Organism: Ceratodon purpureus; assembly: GCA_014871385.1. Classification (NCBI taxonomy): domain Eukaryota; kingdom Viridiplantae; phylum Streptophyta; class Bryopsida; order Pseudoditrichales; family Ditrichaceae; genus Ceratodon; species Ceratodon purpureus. The sequence goes on from CM026427.1 coordinate 18,729,833, forward strand.
GGTACACCGCACAGTTTAGGTCGAATGGACGCGCGGAGTTGTTTCCTGCTTGAGACGTCATCATGGAAGCTCCTTGAGACATGAACCGAGAATCATAGACGTTTCCTACCCGCTCCAATGTCTGTTCAACATCACAAATCCCGAATCTCATGTTAAAGATATGCTTCGAAGAAAATCTCCGACCGATCCCAGAAACAGAGACACAAGCTACAGGAGATGGCTAATCGTTTGGGATTGAACCATGGGCAAATTTAATATATCTAACATATCTAAGAATAGCATATAAAAAAGAGAAAAACTCGTGATAATTAATGTGCATTCAGATTGATTATATCATATGAAACATTCCAGTCATTTGAGGGCCTAAACCCCAAGTCATTTGAATTGAGGACCACTATGAAGTCAGATTCTCAATTCTCAATTCAACAACTAAGGATTTTCAAGCCAGTGACCTGGGGTGCCCGAGCCAGTGACCTGGGGTGCCCAAGCGAGTGACTTTGGGTGCCAGAGCCAGTGACCTCGGGTGCCTAAGCCAGTGACCTGGGGTGCCCCTGTCATTTGAATTGAGGACTGTTATGAATTCACATACTCAATTCTCAATTCAACAACTAAGGATTCTCAAGCTAGTGACCGGGGGTGCCCAAGCCAGTGACTCGGAGAAAATCCAAACTAAAAGTATAGAATTCAAGGTAGGAGTATGAGCACATACAATTAGTAGATAGAGAAGTGCATCAAGCCAACAACTTAAGGCTTTGCATTTCCGGTGTTTCATAGTCCTGAAAATCTCTTAGATTTTGCAAGTACTTCTCTTAAATAAATTTCATAAAGCACAATTCCAGAATGTGCATTAATTTTTGGAAGTTCGAATGTTGCAACTTCTATGGTTGACCTTGAAGTTTTTTACTAATTATAAATTCATTGTCAAGTGCACAAGGCACAGTGGAAGGTTGAGTTACTTCTCTTGGTTTTTAAGGTAAAATAGACACCCACACTAAAACTTGATGAAATATTCCAAATTTGTTTTGATTATTGAATTTGAACATTATGGATTTGTTGTAGATTTATTGTACAATAACCGTGAATATTTGAGAAATGCCAAACCAATGGATAGAAACATAATAATGTTGATTAAGTGAGAGATTGCAAAATTCGGTTACCAACAAAGGAGGTAACAACTTTGGAATGCAATTTCTTGTGGTATGAATGTTGGGATGTAATCTCTTTTGAATAGGACAATATGTATGTAAAGAACATGCTTAACAAATTTGATATTGAATAGAGAAATACCATAAGAGATATGCATTTTTGAATGACACGAGGTTGCCACAAAAAAATTGGGCATATCGAAATTTTTTGTTGCCCAACAATTCTCCTTGCATTAAAATTTATTTTCTATGCAATTTGTCATTGTAGACAAACAAGTGGCAAATTTCTTATTGGAATTGTTGGTTGCCTAAAAAAAATGATTATTTTTTTTTCCTACAACTCTTGAAAAAATTGGTGTATATTTTTCATGCAATCAAGCATGCCATCCATTAAAAAAACATGTAAATTTAGGCAAAAACTATTTAGATTGTAGAAATTCATAATAATCTACCAATTGACCCTAAAGTTGTGGGTCTATGATCATCAAAACCTTCAATACTTTACACCTTGTAAACTACATTGGTACACTCAATTACATGAGAATTGTTTTAGGTCAATTTTCACATCTACCACTACATGCCTTATGTGAGGGATACAAATTTTATCGGCTTTAATTGGAAAGAGATCGATTTTATGATTAAAATAAATAAATTAGCTCAAATGACTTCGACTCGATTTGATGACACATTACGATTGGTTGTGTCTTTCTTATTCCCCACTTCATGTCTTTGTCTTTTTGTCAATAAGTTTTGGGGTGCCCCCCAACATTACACTCTAACCTTGATAATGTCACCTTTGTTAGTAGAGCACCTTGATATTATCACCTAAAAGTTTCAATCCAGTTTTCTTAGTGTAAAACTGCTTTGTTGTTATCCCTGTCATCCTTGATAATGTCACTATTTTCCAAAATTCGTAGTGTGAGTGTGATATTATCAGATATAAATCAATTATACGTGATGGTTGGATGGATAGATTGTATGGATGGGCAGATTGTATGTACTTGACTACACTCTAACCTTGGTAATATCACTTTATGCACAAATCTTCAAAATGTGACATTATCAAATTTGTCACACTTTGTTTAAATCACACTTTATGGTGAAAGGGATGGTGTGTTATTATCAAGATTAGAGCATAACTTTTGTCACCAAAATTAACCTGTGTTTTTGTTTTGTTTAAATTTGGTAGGCTTGAAAACAAAATTGTTAAAGAGGTAAAATTTTCAGCTCCGAAAGTTCTACCCAGTTGAAGAGTGCCAGGCTAGAATGAGACGACACCAATTTGTCATCAAGAAAGTCCTTTGAGAAAATCAAAACTGCCAATTGATTATTGCTTGCCTCATTCGGTTTCAGATCTCACAAAAAATTGCAAACTCGCAGTATGCATGTGGTTCAGATTGAACGGTACGTACATATGTACTTAATTGTAAAATTACATTCTCCTAATAATAAAGCAGACAAATGAGAACAAGGCTGTCAGTTCCAGAACTCCTAGTCTCCTTGTCATGTATTAATACCCGATTCCCCCAAGTCCCGCTTCCCAAACCCCAAGCCCAGATGTAATCAAAAAGTCAGTACTGTGACAGTGCAACGCTTGATCTCTTAAAGGTTTCGAACCCGCACCCTCTGATACGCCCAGATCAATCGCTGTTCGCATGTGTTAACCATCTGATCACGTTGTTAATTTTATTGGGATCTTAGGGAACGCCGACGCTCCCAATGTTGGGAGCGTAGGCGCTTCCTTAAGGCCCCATAAAAAAAAATTATAGGAAGAAAATAAGGGCTGTAAAACCCAAAAACCAACGAGGTCAACCCTAGCTACCCCGTGATCGTCGATTTCAGTGAACCCTAAAACGTAACGGGCAACGGGTCCTGCCGGACCCGTCGCCCTTATTCAAACCCTTCTCGCTCCGCTCGATGGGTTTGAAGATCCTTATATTACTCATGTAAATTTCTGAGACCATTTGTCTCAAAAATAAAAAAATAAAAAAATAAAGAATAAAAAAATAAAAAAATAAAAAATAAAATAAAAATAAAAGTTGGGGCTGCCCAGTGAGAGCTGCCCCTTGCTCGAAGTCGGGTCCTCATGCCCCCGACCCCCCACTACGCCTGGCCCATACCCGGAGGTCACCTAGACTGCTATGCTCTTGATCGCAAGCCTTTCATTTGTTTTTCTCTTAAATGCAGGGGGTTTTCCTTGAAGTGGTAGTTCTTTCCAGGACCCACACCATACATGTAATGGATCAGCATCTGTTGTTTGAAAGTTCGTAATAAGATGTCTACCCCTTCCGTTTAATTAAAATTACGAGGGCTGGGAGAATGCATTCTAGTTTGATTAATGATGTGAGCTAAGTGGAGTTGTATGTCGAAGTTATAATTAAGCTAAATTGGCAATTGTGTCTCAGTTAATTATACCGATTACATGTCTGTCTGGTGTCTGCAGACACTCACAGGAGTTCGAAATTTGCCAAGTCCTGTGAGTCACTCGTGAACTCTTGGTACAAAAAACGTGGAGTTAGCTCGTAAGCGCGTCGGGGCCCGGGATTTCAAGTGTAAACGTCAAGCAACGATCCACATGAAGGTCAGCAAGGAGGCGCTGTCCACGGCGGAGGCCAGGTCCCACACATCACGTGCACGTATAGAAACCGAACTGGATGATCTCCGAGCCGTGACTCGTTTCCTCTTGCACCTAGAACCGTAATTACAGAATCAATCAGCGCAGGATGTGGTACACATGGTATTTAGATCGGCCCGATTCGTCAATTACAATTTCACCAGAAGAATACAGTTGAGTGAGTTTTTGAACCCGAAGTCCACAACCCCCGTTCTTAGATCGTTTGAAGTGCTGTAGTAGAAGACAGCCTATTCTCACAGTGAAGTTGGTCATGTCCGCACTTGAACATTCCGCTGTAATCTCAGATCGGGATTGGCTCCGAAGAACAACTAAAGTTTGACTACGGATTTTAAGGTACCATGACTTGTATCAGACCTTGACGGCTGATTGCCATGCATGTCTGTTCTCTACGAATCCGAAATTTGGAAGAAGCGGCGAAGCTTCTACGAGGCTGGGTCGCACTTTCAGCAGATACCCGACCTTGCTACCCTAAACCGGGGCTCGGACCGGTTTTCAGCAACTTCGGTAACTTTCAGTAACTTTCAGGAAGACGACGAAGCTTGGAGTTGGAGTCTGCTCTGAATTCTTGGAGAAGTAATCATTGAACGCCTAATTTTGGAATTTGAATCCTACTTCTGGTGAGGTGCGTCATGGCCATAGTTGCTTATGATGACACTGCTGGTTGCTTGTAGTCTCTCAAGGATTCGGGCGTGAAGCTTTGTGCAGTCCATCCATTCTGTACGTTGGCTTGAAATTTGAGGTCTAGATCACTCGTAGGGATGCTTAGCACTGTCAAACTTCAGTGCTGCTCGTCACTCATCTTGCTCTAGTGTTTTCACGTTTCTGCCGAAATGAGGTACCACCATCCAAGCGAGATGAAGAGGTATCTGGTAATAATGAAGGACGTCGTAAAATTTTACAGCTTGTACAAGATTGAAAGCAAACTTCATGCCTTGTACACACCCATAAATGGATTTTGCACAGCACACATCACAAGGGCGCGTTTCGAGAGGATACAACTCCGTCGGACCATCATGTACCGTGGGGAATTTGTCCCCCGCAGCTTTCTCTTTCCCGCAGCTTGCCTGCTCCCGAGCGAGCTGCACATCCAGCAACCGAGCCATGTCAGTGAGCCATAAACTTCACGTTCGTTTCCTCCACAAACAGACCATGTCTCATTCGACAGCACGGCAAAGTCTTTAACTGTTGCAAAACAATGCAGAGCAGGTGTTGCAGTGCAGACCATGTCTCATTCGACAGCACGGCAAAGTCTTTAACTGTTGCAAAACAATGCAGAGCAGGTGTTGCAGTGATAATACCTCGACCTCGAGATTCTGGACGCGCCAGGTCATTCTTCCAGCCCCAAAATTTGTCCATTGTAAGCTCTGAACTGATCTCCGGACCTAATGTAAGTGATAAAGTCTGGACGAGGGTTTCCACGGGTTAACGATCAACGTGTGAAATTAACCAGGGTCGGAGTCCATTCCGTATGTGTGACCATCCCGCGTGAATGCTGATCAGAACGACATGCTTGCATATACAGATATTGGATTACACGGAACCACACCCTAAACCACTACCTCCTGGACCGTTGTAGATCTCAGTTGTGAAGCATGTACGTTTTGGAGATGATGGCGGTTAAGGGGCTCTTTGGCGGGTTTGGGATCGTCTCTCCCGGGGTTGTGATGGACGAAACCGAGCGACGCCACACCAGCGAAACCCTGGCCACCACGAAAGGGGGGGGCATGGTGCGGGCGCGATGCCGATTGCCGATGCGGATCGGGGAGCGCCTCGAACAACATGCGGGCAGGGCGAGGCCCAGGAAGGTTGTGGGGGTTCCCAAGGCGCGGGGGGGGGGGGGGGGGGGGGGGGGGGGGGGGGGGGGGGGGGGGGGGGGGAGCGCCGGGTGATGTGGCCAGCCAGGAGGTACCGCGGAGAAGTTGCAGAGCATGCGGGAGGAGCGCGATGATTGCACCGGGGTGGTGCTGGGCGGGCGATCCCTCGTCGTCAGCGGCAACGGCACTGAGTCGCAGGGCAGGTTTTGGAAGGGCGTCCCAGGGGGCAGCACTCTGGTGCATTGAGCTATGGCTGTCCGTGCCCTTATTCCATGCTCTCGATGTGCACGCAATGCCTGCACCGATTTCGCACCTGGGTGGTATTGTTCACGCCATGATGGGACACGGATCGATGTGAATGCATGCTGTTATGGGGTGCTTTTCACGTGCCCTTACGTGCTGGGGTGGTCGTTCTTCAGGCGACGAGGCGGGGGGGTGCCGGAGGTGAGGTCATCTTCGTTTGTAGGTGAGAGAGGGAGGGTCGGAGGGAGTGGGGTTGAGTGGTGAGTGAGTGGGTTTTTTTTTTTTTTTTCTTTTTCGGTGGGGATTGAGGGGTCTCGCTGGGGGAAGGAGCAGGGGGGGGTTTCCGAATTTGGGATTGGATTTTTGGGAGAAGGTGAGGGAATGATTTTTTTTTTTTTTTTCTCTCGCGTGGGCGATGATGGCCTAGGTTTTAAGAGGATGGAAACATGAATTTTTTGCTGAGTTTGTGGAGAGAAGGGATTAGGGGCACGGGTGTGTTCGTTCTGTAATGTGTATTGTTTCGACCGGTGAGGTGATCAGGGCGCGCTCACTGGGAGCCATGGGGCGGAGCGGAGCGTAGGCGGGCCCGGTGGGCTCCGAGAATGGGAACGGAGGCAAATGCAGGCGCTGAGCGGAGGGGCGCAGGGCAGCCAGGTCACGGGTGCGGGGCGGAGGTTGGCGACCGGGGAGTGGGTGCAAAGCTGCCTGGCGAGAGGAGGGAGGCCGGACATGGGGCGACTGGGGAGATGGACGCAAGGCAGGGTGCAATTGAGGCTGGGGGTGCAGGTCACCACTTTGACCTGTAGAAGGTTAGCGTCTAACCCTGGCCACGCTGCCTGCTTGTATCGATGCACCTACCCTGCCGAAGGGGAAGATCAATAAATATGCTTTGGAGTTATCATGGTGATCACCTGGAACATGGATGCCTCTATGGTACTAACCCGGTGCTATTTAATCAGCAATCCAATGATGATACGGGTTATACGCATGCGAGACGCATTAGTATGAACCGAAAATGAGCTCGAGAGTTTACCCTGTATCCATGTCTTCGACAATTTTTTGCCTCACCCATGTACGCCCTACCATAGTAGTCTGTGGTTGGAGTTACCTGCAATCCACATTTTTTTTTATTTTTTATTTTTTATCATTTACTTCCCCTTCTGTTCATCATCCCTGTATTCCTACCAGCTCACTTTGTCTAAGCCTCGTCGGTCATTAAACCTATGATGTAAACTACGTATGGTCAAATCTCTCATTTCTTCCTCCCCCCTTTTTTTTTTTAGTTCGAGTCAGGTTGTCGAACTGCTGTTCTACATTTTGGTAAGGAATAGAGGGTGGAGTTTTTTTCCTTTTGTTCTATCCTTTACATCCTTTATGGTGAGGAATGGATACAGGGGACTCGTGGGGTCATATCCGAGGATCTGATAAATTCCCTAGACAATGTGCTTGGTCACGGGTATTTGCTTCCAAGCTGAGTTGATTTCGTAATACCTGCATGGTCACCACTGGTTGGCAAATGCTGGGTTAGTACCGAATGGAGCGATTTCAATGAATTCCATGTTATCATGTGTTAGATTGATAATTCATGGTGCACCTCAAGGACTGGAGTAGTTGCCCCTTGCTAAACAGGAGCACGTCAGCTGCCTTGTGTTCAATCAGGATTTCCTTTCACGTTTTCCTGTTTTGCCTCACCAGAACGCCTTAGCCTGAACATGTCTATCTTAACCACATCCAAATAATTTTCCCATTCGAGTCACCTAGAACCTACAGTACTAGAAGAGGAAGTAGACTGGTTGCAGATGAGATTGTATATGCTTTTACATGTATCTTACAATTGAACCAGATGGATTTGACGACATGATCATGGTGATGATATGGACAAGTCCGCCGTAATAGATATGACGAGTTGGCTCTCCTCATTGTGTCCTTCCAGAGTCATGATTGCACCTAAATATCTCATCAAGTAAGTCAATCACATCACCCTAAACCCTAATCCTCTCCCCAAGTTGCTTCTTCTATTCCAGTAGCGGCTTCCACTTTCTCTCTCCACTTCGGATTTAACAAATGTGTTAGGTATCGTGCTCATTTGCACCTTGTTCTGGACTTTGCCAGATCTTCTGAGAGCCATAGGAGGTGGTGGAATCCTCAGACCAGGGCGTGCAGTCCATCTTCTGCACCACCTCCTTCTCCGAATATTTCAAGGTGGGTGCGTTGTTCTCTTTCGTCGTTTTGGTATTTTATGAATGTCGCCATTGTAGGCTGGGCAATGGTATCCAGAATTTCCGCATGGTGGATTCCCGACGCAGTGGGCGTTGATGATTTGTTTTCAGTAATGTGGGTTTGGTGTGTTAGGAAGGATCAGATGTAGGTGCTGTTTTTATTCTAGTTAGTTTGAGTGCTTATGTGGTTGTTGGGTGTTGGGAGAGGATGTAGTGGCTTCTCTCGTTAGAGTGTACTGTTTCTGTTTCCTTATTTGACCTGGGTTTTTGCCAGATTATGGGTTCGAAGCTGCTGGTGTTGTTTGGTTTGATATGAAGATGGGAGGAGTGTTTTTTCCAGTATGTGGGTGATGCTGATTGTTGGTTAGGTTTTGACGCTCAATTTCGGATGGAAGTAGTTTTTATTTACGGGACAAGGAAAATGCTGTTTGTGCTCTCTTTGTAAGTGTGGCGATACGTGGTTTATGCGTTGCTACAATGTAGTGGTCACCATGGTCGGCGGATGTTGTTTTTTATTTTTTTTTTGTTGGTCGGGTTAGCTCCGTGGTTTGTGATTCCATTAGGGCTATGAGGGTCGTAAGTAGATTGATGGTCCCGTCTCTGACTTGTTTACATAGCCAGTACTCTGTGATGCCCTAAACCTAGGTTATGTGCACTGCGATACTGCTGTCTGATTTCGAGCCTGCTTCCCGACTTATATCATTTGGTTTCTTCGATTTGGGCACTGGACTGTAGCTTCGATGCCTAATTTTACTCAGCGCGAGGTTGCTACGTCCTTCGCGTTGGACGTGCTTTGCATTTACCCCAATTTCTCTTCCCGTCATCAACCAGTTTTGATTGCATTTGCATATGCAATCACGTTTGTAGTAAATTAGTGCTTCAAGCACTCTCCTGAAGCGTGGTAGGACTTCATTAGTCCTTGTAGATCCAGTCATGTTAACATAGGTTGCGTTTTTAAAGAAACCCTGTCTCTTTGATTGCTAAACCTTCTTGTGTTAGTTGTACAAGGGCGCAACGATCTGACATCGTCCGTGGTTATCTGTTAGGTCACATTCGTAGTCTACAACGGCGACCGTGTTTCCCCTAATCCTGTATCCACCCGGCATACAAAGTGTCTTCGAGGTCGCTGCATAGCTCTTGAAGTCATCATCTTCGGTTGCATATCACGACAGACAGTCCTCACCGGTAAGTCACCTGGGCGTCAAAGCTTCCCGTCCTCCTAATTTCCGCATTATGTAAATGTTGATTGTTGAATGCCGATCTATGATTCTCTTTCCTGTTTCCGTGAGGCATTGAAACACAATGATTGTGAAACTGCATGCCTAAAACTGCATGCTCAGTTACAGATTTTGTTTTATACTTTTTTTTTTTTTTTTTTGTTTTCAGATGTCGAGAGGAGACCCTCGTTGGTTCCACATTGAAGTAGGCCTCAACGACCAAGGCTTCATCCCTGGAGCTCCAGGCGACCATCCTGACTCGCTGCCGAAGGACGTAGTCAGCGAAACCATGTGTTCCGATCGCTGGGGTCCACGATCGAGGGGGTCGTTCTGGTATGCAAAGCCCGGCCGGAGCGAGAGCCCAAGACAGATTTACCGTATAGAGAAACTGTACCAGCTCACGCATCAGCGGCCAATGGGGAAGCAGAAGTTTATCGGCCTTGCATTCGCACGAGGTTTGATCGCGGAGAAGCTTGGGTACGCGGTGAACTGGGCGGCGTTTGCCTCAAGAACGTGCAAACGGGGGAATAAGCCATTTGAGACCATTGAGGAGCACATGCGCAGAGTGAAATCCGAACCAAGCTGGTGCCCGTCCAACGATGTACTCGATGTAAACCTGAACGAAGAATCTCTGGAGGGAGCGGCAGATGACTGGGCGGTGAACTTAAACATGCGGTCACTGAATAGACAAATGATCCTACGCTATAACTTGAAACACGCCCTGCCTGTTTATCCAGCATCGACTGTTAACGCGCCGGCTTACAAAGGCAACGATTTTGGAGCTGGTAAGATTTTCTTATGATTGTATTATAGTGGTCCCTCGACTGTGTAGATGAGTTTGAGAACAGAAATGAACGCTAATCATGTGCTTGCTGGATCTGCACAGAGAACGCTGATGGCGCTGGCGATGACAGGGGAGAAGGTAACGACAGAGGTAACCACGTAAATAGAAACTCAGGTGTGGCCTTCTAGAAGTATCCATGTCATTCTACTGTTGCTAGGAGTAGAATCCACTAGTCCTGTGAATGTTCGATGATCTTCCATTTCCAAATTGACCATAGCGTTATCCCCAATTTCATAGCGAGCATCAGATAGTGCCCTTGGTCATTCTGATTCTACCATGGTGTGATGAAACGAGTGACAGGCCACACGGGCAACGGGGCCGATGACGATGGAATGAATCAGCGCAGCCCGGTGCCTAATGCAGCCGGGAAAAGCAGAACGCAGAGGGCGAAACGCTACAGCGAGGACGAGGTTGGAGTAATTGAGTCCAGTGAGTGCACTTTCCTTTGCATGTCCCGGTTATGCATGGGTAGTCTATGAAATGTATGTTGGAGTTTAAGATCATTTCTATCTTAATTGATAAAATGAAACAATCAGTCGTCGCTTTGCATTGGTATCCTATCAGGTGCTTGTTGGCACTGACGATCTTCTCTGTGCGAAGTGAAAGATGAAGCAAGACAGTGCGGTTACCCGCATATGAATCCGGGTGAAAAGCTGACCTACCTGGCTCACCGGTGTGCGGAGCTATACGAGGAAAGGAGGAAGCGAATGTGCATTGAGAATGTGCAGGAGCAGTGGCTAGCCGATGAGAGGAAGAAGTCCGTCAGACGGGATAGGGCACAGTTCCGCGCCCGTTTCAGCTCTGGATCGTCGCGTGTTCCGCCACCGACAGGTCCTGACTCCGACTTCGGTAATCACGAAACTCTCTCTGAAGCCTAGAGCCGCATAGAAATCAAACATTTTGGTTAATGTGTTCATATTTTTCCGAATGCTACCGTGTGTATGGATCCAAACACCTTAGTTAAACCCTAATCTACAACGTTGAATGTGTAGAGGATTTCTTCCCTACGCCAGGCAGAGCGCAAACCCAAGGAGTTCCACCGCAGGAGGACCCGACACTTCCACTCACGAATCAGCGTCCACCAGCTGAGGTTGACAATGCACGGTCGGGAAAGAATGCCGCAGATGAGTCCATGTTCGATCAGACTGTCCTATCACCTTTGCATTTCAAAAACATACCTCTCGAACTACCGGAAGGTGAGCACGCTCGGCAATCTGGTGTGACGTATTATTCCTCTGTTCAAGTTCAGAAGTTTTATTGCTGAAATAGAAACTGGTCTATCCACTTCACTGACATAGCGTCACATGTTTTTCCACAGCTTACCGGGATTTCGCGACCAACGCATCGACGTCGAGAGCTGGCCGAAACGTGGAGACGCATATTCTGTCCTCGACTGATAACAGCGACAGCCTCTAGATGCAGGAAATTGAGATACAAGTGGCGGCCATTCTCTCCTGGCAATAGTCATACGCTTCGAGATGCAATGACTGAATTTGATGGCTTTAGATAGTGGTTGCTATAGATACACGGTGTACAGAGAAAGAAGAGACGCGTAGACAGGGATCTCATCTGTGGGGTGATTGAATGCTGTCTTCAAGTTTTTTGATATACATTTCCACAAGTTTTTTGATGTACATTTTGACCCAAGTTTCTTCAAGTATGCATGTCTCTGTTACTTAAGAGTGATGACAATATGCTAACACAGTGATCATATCATCGTCCACAGTACTGCTCTATTAACATGTACTTGCTAATTCAATCCCGTCATTGTTGGACTTAAATCCTACCAATTCTGTTGTACATACATATCATTTTCAAAGTTTCCTGTACAAGGCATTTTTCCAACTCTAAGTGGACGTAGCATTGCAATGAAGATTGTGACAGTAAAGTTATGGAGGATAGGGTTGGTTCTAATACCTGATTGACATTCATAGGTCGCATATGTCATTTGATCATCCGAGTGTTTTGATATGCCATGATCTGGAATAGAAGTTGCAAGCTATTGACACAAGACTTGTGCATTCACGTGTCACAGGGGATCTCAAGTCAGAGGTCACGGTTCCAGCTCCGCCGCCAGAATGGTATTTGGACAAAATAAAACAATGTATGGAGCATGTGCAACAGATTACTTCAGGCCGATTACTTGATTCCACTGGAGTGAAAATGGACCAACGTCGATGTCAATATCTGGAAGGCGAACTGAAACTGGCCTTTGAGGTCTGCTGCCAGTCGTCAGGCAAGCTTGGAATTCTGAGGCTCCTCCTGCTGTTGGCTACCCAAATTAAGGGGTCCATAGAAGATTGCTGCAGCAAAGAGTGGGTAAAAAATGCCCTCATATCACCAAGTGTGGCGCCAGCTCCTTCGGTAATAGTGTCTACACTGGGATTTTATTTGAAGTTGACATGCACCGTGCTTCCAGACAATAGCAACAATTTGAACGCGACACAACTTGAGAGCTTGAGAGAGGATGTAGAGCGTGCTGTTGCTGAGGAAGCTGGACTCGATAAACAAAATTTGTTGAACGCCTTGCAATCTCTGATTGTGTTGAGCAAGTCAAGTAGTTGGAAAGCCATACCCCCGGGCATGTCAAGAAATGCAGATCGAATTCAGCTTGCCACGATTCTTCAGAAGAAGTTGGAAGCAAGCCAATATGTATCAACTCGAAGCCCACACCATCTAATTGAGGCCTATCTCAAGATGGGCATGGGTACTATCAAGCTCAAGGGACAATTAGGCAGAGGTTCTTCTGCAACTGTATATAGTGGTGTTTGGTTCGGAGCCGAAGTTGCTGTAATGAAGTACGATGAATATTTCGCTGAGGACGAGGTTCCAATTTCAGGAAGTCTGTTCCACCCAAATATTGTGGACATCCTTGGCTATGCGCACGAAGGCAGGAAATCTTACGTTCTGATGGACTTGATGGACGAAAATCTCGGTTCCTTCATGGCTCGAAGACTGGATATGGAATCACGTCGTGATCAGGTTCCGTTCAACATTGATGAGGCTGTAGATCTCATACTCCAAGTAGCGAATGGCGTGAATTACCTCCACGAGCACAAAATAGTGCACAGGGATCTGAAATCACGAAGTATTCTTGTGAAGGTGACCAGAAGCGAAGAAGATATTCCAGAGTTGTTGTGTGTGAAAGTGGCTGGCTTTGGTACCTCGAAGAGAAAGGAGAGAAGCGAGACTTATAGCCAGCAGACCAAAGTCGGGACATCAAGATATATGGCTCCAGAGGTGATAAACCCAGTGACAAATCCTGGCATCTTGAAGTATCCGATGAAAAGTGGTGTTTATAGTTTTGGGTTGTTGTGCAATGAGATTTCAACGGGAGAAGTGCCTTTTTCTCAAGTGGCAGTACCTCGAATTGAGAAATCGGTCTTGAATGGTGAGCGTCCAGAATTGCCACCACAGTGTCCTTCGGCACTGAAGACATTGATTGAAGCATGTTGGCATGCCAACCCTAGCGATCGCCCAACTTCGAAACAAATTTGCCAAGAGCTGAGGTATCTCCAATACACTTTTGCTTTTGAAAGGTACGTTGGATATTTTCCTTCTAGGGAGATTATATGATTTGCAACATGAATTTTAATTCAATATCTAATGATTTAAGAGTGCTGGTTTTTGGGGTTTTTAATAGGGTGTTAAGAGCATTTTTAGAATTACAGTTAGATTCTGCTATTCCATTAGAGCGCAACGTTTTCGCAGTTTTTTACTTTGACATGAAACCCTAGACTCGGAATACTGATTACTTATTTCCAACTGCTGCAAATGTTTGTAACTCTGGTTCGCTAGGTTGTCTGATATCCTGGCTGTTGTTGGCAGTGAGGTGATATTGACGCTTGGGCGGTCACAATCACTACTTCAATTTCTTTTGGAGGCTAAGAAGAAGAGATCTTTTCAAGTTGTGATTGCGGAAGGCGCTCCAAAGTATGTCGCTGCTAAGGATGTGTTTTCTGGCCTTTCTAACAAAGCATAAGTTCGTGATCGATTAGATTTATTGAACTAGAAAATCCAAACGTGAAATGAGAATTCGTAGACGGAAAGGACCTTTTTTTATGTTGAACCGTTTTTTTGCTTTGATTGTTTGATCAGGTACCAGGGACATATACTTTCGAAATAACTTGCTGAGAAAGGGCTTCAAACAACTGTTGTCACGGACTCAGCTATCTTTGCTATGACATCTCGTGTGAACATGGTACGTTTGTGCAATCGCTTCTACATGTCTCCAAGTCTTTTGTAGGTTATTTTTGAGTAATGCTGTCGGGAAAGGAGCATCTTGATACAGACTGTTTGCGATGCATTACGTGGAAATCACGATATGGAAGAACTGAGATTAAATTATTCATTATTGGTAGTAGCAAGATTACTAGCACATCATTCTGGTCAGCAGTGAAGAATGTGATATGGACCCCAGGACCAAGGATACAATATCCTTATTAGTCCTGATGCATTGACAGATGAGGCAGTTGACAATATGACGATGGTCATATTTTACATGATTGTATACTCACTCTCTTCGAAATCACAATCAGGTAATAGTTGGAGCTCATGCTGTCATGGCGAATGGAGGAGTGCTGGCTCCAGTTGGCATGCACATGGTTGCCCTGGCAGCTCGCAGGCATGCGGTTAATCATGATTACTCTTCATGTCAACTTTCTCTTGCGCTGTTGTGGCTGGTGTGACATAACGTTTCTATTCTCTAACTTTCACATGATAACATAGGGCAGGCAAGGCGCGGGGGTTGCTGTGGCGCTGAGGTTGCCCTCTAGAGGGTTTCAGTTTCAACTCTACGATGATCACAGAGGGGTAGGCCCGTCACCCAGAGTTACATGTCCATTCTTGGGCACTCTGAAGTGTTTGTGAAAAAGAATGAGGAACTGACTTTTTTTCCTTTGTTGAGATGAAGGCTTCTCACGTCTGCGTGGAGATGGATTTGCATTTGTACGCATGTTTGTTCTAGCACAATATCTATTTGAAAGTGGCATGCGTTGTATGCGACCCCTGCCATGATCGCTACTGTTGAAGCAAGTGTAATCAGATTGTAGTTGGGCTCCCTGCTATTCTTGGAGAACTATACACGATTTTGATTTTTGCATGTCTTTATTACTTTGCTACAAGTTAGGTAACATGCTTCGGGAGTTAGACTGCAAGCTGGTCGGCAAGCTGGTCGGCTGTACACACACAATTCTTCGCATCCGACATACTTTACAATGACTTCACAGCAATCTTCCAGTCTATTTTTTCCAGATGTGTGGGTCATCCAAACGATGTCAATAACACCGAGAGACTTAGAATGATGCTTATTTTGAAGCGAGCGCAGCCAATTGTGTAGGTGTAATGTGACACTTGTATGTTAAACAAATAATCCTTGTGACTATTCAGCACGAGTGGGAATGGCATCTGAAACTTAATGAATACTATTCAGGCTTGGCCAAATCATAACTGGAGTAGGTCTGTTTTTCCACGGACTTGCATTCCTGATTACACGCTAATTGACCGAGCTTAAATTGTTGGCCCTATTGCAGGTGTTGAATCAAATTGTGGTTGATCTCCCACCAGAGCACCCACTTTCAGATTCAAGGCCCCTGAAAGAATTCCTTGTGCACACTTCTCCGCAGGTAGTACTTTGTTTGTTTGAGCTTTCTCATTGACATGCCATATCGGAATCTCTTCGTCCTCTCTAATTCGTATTGATTCAACAAGACATAATTTGATTTAGGGGTTTAGGTTGTGTTGTTGTATTTTTTTGTTTTTGTTTTAGGGGTTAATATAGGGCTGGTTTTTGTGACTTTGGGGTTGGTGTGTAGGTTAGGACAATCTGGGACATCAGCTGGTTGTACCATTTGTCTCAGATGGATAGCGTTTTGTTACATCGAGTGGTTTTGTGCTGTCGACCTATGTTACAAAGTGTGCAGAAAATAAAGCGTTTGAGGTTTACTCTTCTGTTTTGACATCTTGATTAATCAGTAGTGTGCATTTTGTAAAACACAGGAGCTTGGAGATGCTGTATTGGGATTGGAGCCGTCTGCGTTTCAATTGGGTATCAGTCATCACGTTTTGTCCTCAGTTGTTATGCAGATACGCTGCTTCTTGATAGATGAAACTCATGGGATCATCGTTTGCTGGCTTTCGTTACAATGAATATCCTCAAGGTTCTCTCCTTTGATAACGCGTCAGGATTTTGAAACCTCATAATGCTGTTTTCAGGTGTCGTGTCACTTAATTCCAGGACTTTGTGGTGTGATGGTTGTCGGGGTTTAGGTTGTGTTGTTGTTTTTGTTTTGTTTTGGGGGTTAACGTAGGGCTGGTGGATTTCTACGAAGATAAGCAAACAAACAATTGTATTGGTATATATGCCGAAGATGATATTGATCGACGTGATTGTAACAGTAGTGACATCCATTCGTTTTGCAGAGCATTCTCACCGAGGTTCCCAAGTTGAAGGTGAAGAGCCGGATAATGCTTCAATTTGAAGAGTATACTACCCAACCATATTGCTAGCGCTTCCACCATCGAAACTGTAGGAGTCTGTGAAGGAAGAGACTGAGGTCAAGGAGTTCAATAAATTTTCAGGGCATGTGATTCATTACATTTCTGGATCATTCTCCTTTGAAGATCAGCGCAGTTCTTGCGCATATCAGGCAGTTGTTGTGAGACTGGATTTGCTCAAATGAATGAAATTATGCTTGAGATCCCATGTCAGAATTGTAATTGCAATTTTTATGCGTATTTGTTTACAAGATTGTCGTAGCTCTTCTCACGAGTATCAGAAGATAGAAATTTCTCTTTATTTTTACAGTTTTTTTTTATTTTTGTTTATTTTACTAATATATCTATCCTACTGTAGCAATCAACCCTTCAGAATTGTGGACAGAGTAGTCTCGACTATCCGCTTATTCACGGTGTGCAGCATTCTGTTCCGAGCTCTCTGGCTTATGTATAAAGCATACAACTTTCCTGCATAGACCATTAATCTTCAAGATCGGATACCAAAACTAAAAATATGCGATTTGCTGGCTCAACTGTATCACATTCTATTTTCATAACTAATTAATTAGGCAACTTGCTCAATGAACATCACACAGAAGCGCGAATGATTAAGCGCGTATGTGATCTTTTCAGACTTTAAAAAGGGTGTGTGGAGGGAGTTTATGTGCAGGCATGGATCGTTGTTGTATATCGATGAGAATCTAATCAGAATGTTCGTGTGAATTGAAAGTTTGAGGGTAGTGAGGAGTTACGGTAATTGCTTCTTGCAAGGCATTGACGACAGTTAAATTTAGTAGAGGTTTGAGGTGTGCATTTTTCGAGTACACATGTGCGTGCAGGTTTAGAAGGAGCAAATAGGTTTAGTCAAAGCTGTTGCATTGTGATTATCAAATCAGCCATTTTACAAAATTGTAAGAGCAGCTTTAGTGTGGTGGCGACGTTGTGAGCCAAGTTTAAGAACATGCTCAAGTCAAGAGCAATGCATTGTGAAGTCCGTGTTAAGTTTTGAAAAAATACTAGATTTGCTGATTGCTTTTAGTAGTTTCCTTCCGACCCCGATGTAATGCAATTATAAGCATTAGAAAAAATAATAATGTGCAAACCGGGAGCTAGGAGTTGCCACCCTGGGCCTAGCCCAGTGACCTGGGGTGCCCATGCAAGTGACCTGGGGTGCCCAATCGAGTAACCTGGGGTACCCAATCTAGAGTGCTGGGGTGCCCGAGCCAGTGACATGGGGTGCCTGGGCCAGTTACCTGGGGTGCCCAATCCAGTGATTTAGGGTGCCCAATCCAGTCACCTGGGGTGGCCTAGCCAGTGACCTGGGGTGCTGGAGCCAGTGACCTGGGGTGCCAAAGTCATTTGAATTGAGAACTATTATGAATTCTGATTCTCAATTCCCAATTCAACGTGACTAAAGATTCTCAAGCCGGTGACCTGGGGTGCCCTATCCAGTGACCCGGGGTACTGAAGCTAGTGAGCTGGGGTGCCGGAGCCTGTGACCTGGGGTGCCCAATCCGGTGACCTCGGGTGCCAAAGTCAGTTGAATTGAGGACTATTATGAATTTAGATTCTCAATTCTCAATTCGACAACTAAGGATTCTCAATTGAGTGACTTCGGGTGCCCGAGCCAGTGACCTGGGGTGCCCAGCCCGGTGACCTGGGGTGCTGGAGCGAGTGACCTAGATTTGCTCCTTGGTGGGAATGCTCACTTCGCTTCAATTTCATGAGGGTGCCCAAGATTGTGACCTGGGGGGCCGAAGCCAGTGACTTGGGGTGCCTGAGCGGGACACATGTAGCAGAGGTGACCTCCGGCTACGGCCCCGGGGAATGAAGGGTGGGGGCAGGGGACCCGGCGCTTACTGGGCGGGCAGCCCCATAAAATTTGATTTTTTATTTTTTTAAAAATTAAAAAAAAAATGGACAAAAATAAATGCTATAAAAACCAAAATTCAATGAGGTCAACCCTAGCTACCCCGTGATCGTCGATTTCAGTGAACCCTAAAACGTAACGGGCAACGGGTCCTGCCGGACCCGTCGCCCTTATTCAAACCCTTCTCGCTCCGCTCGATGGGTTTGAAGAGCCTTATATTACTCATGTAAATTTCTGAGACCATTTGTCTCCAAAAAACCCAAAAAAAAAAAAAAAAAAAAAAAAAAAAAAAAAAAAAAAGATTAGAAAAATAATAATAGAAATTTAAAAAATAATAATATGGGGCTGCCCAGTGAGAGCTGCCCCTTGCTCGATGTCGGGCCCATACCCGGAGGTCACCTCTGCTACATTCTACCCGCATGCTGCCACCGGAGACGTTCTCTCAGCCGAAGACCATGGGCAACCTTGTTTCTCTTGCGGCGCCCATCATCAAGCAGATGCCTCTTGAGAAGTCTGTTACCAACTTCTTGAAAGAGGTCGAGAATTTTGTATCGCTGATTGAGGCCCCCCGTTTGTCGTTGTCGTCCGATGCTGCCCAGGAGAGGAAGAGTGGCCACCGTGAGCCTTTGATTATATAACGACGTACTCGAGGAGCTTGGAGGATGGGGAGTATGGTACGCGGCTTCCCAGTTACCGGTTTGAGGATTCAGACAGTGATGAGCAGTTGACGTTCTTCGAGGCTTCATTTGAGGATTGTGGACTCAGAGAAAAAGAGTCAAGAGCTGTCGAAAAGTCGCTTAAGCGTTTTGTGAATGCAGCTGCTCATGAACATCAGATCTCTACGACTGGGGTATGGCATCGATCTAAACCCGATTCACTTGGCCTGTAATCACTATGTCAAAATCCTGAGAGAAAGCGCTGAACATTGTATGTCTTGATTTCTGTGTGTGTACAGAAATCTCTTGCTCCTGATGAAGCCGGCGCCGTACCCGCTATGAACTCTTCTAATTGAATATCTCGACAGAGAATGAAATTCCTGTCCAGAATTCGTGTTCAATACCGGATGTAGTCCTCGGATCCGCCTAGACTCCCGACAAGGCCATGCCAACTGAAGAGCTCTTCATCTCCGTGGATCCCTGGGTTTTGAGGTACGTAGTCCAGATGATGATTTAGTAGGGAAAAAACTGGCATGCGGTTGAGAACTCTTGTAAAACCATTGCAAACGAGGTTATCAATGAGTCCCTCCCTCTTCATGAAGTGAACCCTAAACCTCGACTGTCACAAGAGGGGTGGTATATAAGACCTCATGTCACAGATTTAGAATCTAATTTGTGATTGCACTTCTATCCTTCCGTGATTGAGTGCCTTCTGTTGCTCATGTTATGATTTTCAATCATGGACGGGCTCATTAAAATTTGGCTGATTTGCAAGCAGCTGAAGAAGCCAAAGGCTAAAGCAGCTGATGAGTCGAGGCCAGCCCTTACTGAAATTGATCCAGACGTGCCAATCGCAAAGAAGTCACACACTGTCAATAAGTCCCCCTTGAAAGTGAGAGCTCCGAAAGGATTCCGGCGAGGATCCTCAAGATCATTGGATTCAAAGGATGGCTCTGTCACCGAGGTAGACCTAAACATTTTTAGAAGTGGTCCAACTGAACTTGTACCGCGACTACCCACGCCCTCCGAAAGCACACAAGCTGAAGGTTAGTAACTTTATCCTAGAAGTTAATTGAAATCTGTGTTTTCGAAATTGCATGCTATCAATTTATACTGTTTTGGCAGTTTTCTTAAAGAATTTCTCTAAATGGATCTAAAGCTGAGACTCATTTGGACAAAATGCTTTGCCCATATCCAAAATACTGCAGGTGAAACAGATTCTGACAAATCTCGCCACGGCAGGAGTGGTGATCTAACAGAGAATAACTTTGCGGAATGCATTCGATCCGCTTCGGTCGCAGATATTGGGACTTGGGATTTAGCTGACCTGGTATTTTACTCTAAGTCTGTTTTACAACTTAACCCCTAATGCAGGTCGGATGCCAAAATGGCCTACGGTGCACACTGGAGAGCCATTTCCGGTAAGAGATCTAATGTATTAGGGATTACTATGAAGTTCTACAAATATCTCGGCATTGCAATCTTGCAAATTGTCGAATTTTCTATTAAAATTTCAGAGTAGTCTACCGATGTCTGCAACCAGATTTGTGCAGTCTTCCGTGTATTCCGCTCCATAGTGTACACGACGATGTACATAGAGCGCGGTGGAAACACGCAAGTGGGGAATTTCTGGATGATCGCTGGTGACCGATTCAATCGGTGGGGGTACATATTTTCTCTGCAGGGTACATATTTTCTCTTCAGCCATGGCGTTGTATTCATTCAAACACAGATTCAGGAACACGATAAGATACAATGACTGAATGGCATTGATAGCCCTGAGAAAGTGACAGATTACCATTGTCTATCAGTTGGTCATTTTGCTAAATTAGTAACGTTCTATTAGCAAATGGTCATCGTCATTAATGTTGAATGCGGCGAAGACGCCTTTGACCCTGTAACAAATGAGCAAAGTGGTGTAACAACAAGACTAGGAGCTTTAAGAGTAGAGCAGTGATCAGATACCTCACCACTTTAGGCCACAGACGAATAGCACACGTCTGAATGATGTTAAGGGCGCCCTCGTCCGGACCATGCTGCAACATCATCCAGGACCAGTTGCAAAATGAGTAACAGAATAGCAGGTGTCTACAACATGAGCTTCACAGTGATAGAACCAAGCAATTTGATTCGCCACGAAGCAAAACGATGGTGATAATGACGCTACAAAAAAAGCAACGGATTCCAACAGCAGATTCGTACCTGGCAAACTAGGGAACCATCTATGATACGAGCGTTTCCGTAGGGGATGATGCGGAGCTCCACAATGTCAATCAGCCCATTGTTGAAAAATGGATTTAGATTATTGACAATGAACTGGGCGCAATCCGGACATAGGGCCTCCGAGTACACCTCAACCTTCACCTTCTCTACACCTGTATCACACATTAGAGAATTCAAGCTCACAACAGAAAAAATTCCCTCCTACTTCTCCCTTTTCGTGGCTTCCCACGGCGACAATTACGCACAGCTCAAATGCTACACAGATGAACATATAAGAGTGATGCTCTCGGAGTTTTTTCCGAACAGAACTCTACAAAGTTTGCAGCCAATCCCATGACGCACCTTGGGCAGAAGGGAGAGCGACGAATGCCAAAAGCAAAAGAAATGCACACCTTAAAGCCTGTGTAAGTTTCTCCATTGCTCTTCTGGAGAGCAGCAGCCACTAACCCAGCCCTGTCAAAAAGACAAACACAAACTCAGCTGTAGAATCACGATCTGCCTGTAAATCACTGCCACATTTCTTCAATTAACGTGGCATAAACCAAAGTAATATCTTGCTCTGGCAGACAGCCTCGACAATCAAGTGTACGAGGAGTGATGTATTCAATTCGCAATTAAAGACCAAACCGAACGGTATCTACTGAGACTGTAATCAAATCAAGCACTACCACGAACACCCAAAAGTCTTCTCTGGCTGTGCTCAAGCTACACATGTATCCAAATCAGAATCACCATTTGATGATTTCAGTAAATCGACTTGAGGCAATCTTGAGATCAAAACGAAGCTTACAGTCCAGTGTATTGAGCTAGTCGTCTACAGACATGACAAAACTAGAAGCTCTCAAGCGGGAATCCCAGGCACGATACCGGAGCACGGATTTCTAAGGCACAAGATCCTAAGATTCCAGGACTCCTTATCCCCTGAGAGTCTCTCCCCAAATTTTCCGTCAACTTGTAGCTTGCAGGAGAGATTTAATACAGTCCACCTGTAATCAAATTACGACCCTGCTTTTGCACAAACCTATCGCATAATGAAATATTAAACCCTTTTGAAAGAAGCACCTGGTCCCAAACTGAGATCAAACTAGAATCTCCGGTACAATTCAACAAGAGAATTGTATGCAAGGTTAACGATGCACTGCTAGCTTGAATTTCATTTCAAGCTCGGAGGAAGTGACACCATGATTCGCATCACGTATTCCTATCTGCCTGCCTAATCGCTCCGCGAAAATTGTGGAGAAAATTGGTGAGTGACTTCTTCAACGGCACTAAAAACTGGAAGAAAAGCTGCAGATTGAGAGAACAAGAGCACAAGCCTGCAGTGAACTATCGCTCTAGGTTTTCTGAAAAGGTGCCGAAATAGGTTGACAGCTTCAATACCTAGCGCTAGCAACCATCCAAGTCACCGAAGAGACAAAATCCTTAGGAGTAGAAGAGGACTGTGAGCGAAGGAGAAGAGAGGTCAGCTGTGTACCTGGGAAGTGCGTTGCGAGAGAGAGGGCGAGGCGAAGCAGGATGATGCTAACTAGTTGGATGGAGTGTTTCAAAGGAGGAGGTGCCCATCGCCAACGATCGCGGGGTTGGAGTACTCCGGAGGCAGGAGGGAGTGAGGCTTGAACTTGATGAAAGAGGATCTTTGCTTAGTAAAAGTCCCTACCTTCGAGTGAGGTGGAGTGACTTAGTGCGGGATATTCTGCTGGTCCTCCGGTAGGAAGCTCGGGAGGATCATTAGAGCCCAGTTCCGAGATGGATGACGAGATTGGATGCTCTCTGAAAGGAAGTCTAGTGACTCTGAAAAAGTATGCGAGACATGCAGTGGGTGCGTTTCTAGTGTTCGGACAGACTGACACCAACCCATCCGATGAATATTGTGCGAGGACTCGAGGACTCTTGGCCAATTGGCACCAGGTTTGGCATCTGGGTTGGCCAGAGGATTGTAGTTGTTGTGGGCCAGTATTATACAATTAATGCTGATTCTTCGGTCCTGACCAGCGGTGACGAAGTCATTCCACTCCACTGCCGCTCTAGAGAGCTCTAAGTTAGCGCGTCATCCTGGCAGCTAGTGACACGAAGTTCTGAGCTCATCAAGTTCACCAAGCTCATCAAGCTCATCAAGCTCATGATTCCAGAGCGCTTCACACCAAGTTACCTGCCAGAACCAGCTTGCTGTGCCCTGCCAGATCCTTTGACTGCACCAAATTCTCCAAACATTCAGTTCCAGTACCTCTGCCCAAGTACACCTGCACTTGATCTCGGAGTTGTGATTTGAATGATTGTCCTTTGGTTGGTTGTTTTCTTGATAACACTCTACCTGGAGTTGGGTCAGGGTGAGGGGTTTGAAGAATCAGAAAGCGCGACTTGGGAGTTTTTGGAGTTGCTGGAGAGCCCACTCCACGATCTGGAGCTCAAGAAAGCATTAGCTACGAATTGGCTTGCCCACTGCGAACAAGCGCTGCAGCACGCTGTAGAGGTAGTGGACCCATCTCCTTCTGGCCTGGGAATTGGATATAGCGTTTGTGATTAGGCTTTCAGAAATACTTAGTAGGATTCCTTGGTTAGGCGACCTAGGTTGGGACTTGTATTCAACCAATTTATTTTTCTGTCCGTTTCTCTCATTGGTTTAGGATTACATGCAACCGAGACGCATGTTTTCACATTTAAGGAATTTTGTCAAATTTGTTTGTACAATTTCCGGTGGAGAAAATAGGTCTGGAGCTGCCGAAGGTTGCGGTGAAGTTTGTAAGTTCGTCTTAGACTTGCCAAGATCACTGTCTTAGCATCATTGAGGCGTTGGCTGAGGATAGCCAGCCCTTGTGAGCTGTTTGCAGCTTTCATGGCCCGAGTATTCCACTTGAACCTCTAGTTGTGTAACGTTGTGCTTCGAGGTTTAGGGTTGTGATTGTAGAGCAGCATACTGTTCTCAGTTGTTAGCATAAAGTAGTCTATGCTACAATCAATACATGGTTTGGTAACCCTCATTAAAATGTGGATAGAAATGCTGCACTAGATGGATAATGCATGGTCGTAGAGCGTAATGTCGAAACGTTTGTGAATTCTTCGGTTGGAAACTGCCGGGGTTGAACATGTACTTTGCATCTCAGACTTTGATATGTTGTATTCCTCTCATACAGGGGCTCTCTTTTGTTCAGTTAGCACGTTGCTGAGTTTGAGTTAAGAAGGTTTGAGCAGCATTGTACCTCTGGAACAAGTAGTTCGTGCTGCCATTGTTAAGAACATTGTGCAGCATACTCAAGTTGTCGAAGAGACATGCAATGCTGTGGACGTCTGGTTCTCATTCAAAGACGTGTGAAATGGGTTTTCTCATTTTTGATCATGTTCTGTACAATACCATAATCTGTATCCTCCAACCTCTACAGTTTGAGATTGCCAATTTCGCTAATATTGCCAGTGTCTTATCTACGCTCTATGTGTGGGAAACCTGCAGGTTGAAGAACACCGTGAAGATTTCAAACAAAGACTGTACTTCAGACACTGATTGGTACTCGTTGCTCAGTTTTGGATGTTGTTCAGGGAATGGGCAAGCGGTTGCCCATTGCATGAATAAGCGAATCTTGTTTATTTGATCTGCTTGTATCCTTTTTAATCCTCCATTGACAAGGACTGAATGCATGTAACTTAAATGTAATTGCTGATATCTTCCTTTCTTTCTCATGATCTGAGTGCTACTCGATTGCAGGGCATCGCAAGGGAACAGTTTGCTTACCCAGAATGGGAAGTTCCAGTATCGGTAAAGGAGCTTGTTGGGCTGCTCCCGGTCAGTGGTCTCTCTATGTGCCTGTTGTTCACGAAAATTAATCAAATTGAAGATCTTATCAAGGCGACATCCGATGGTAACCATTACCCTCCAGTTGCGCTTAAGGCAAGCCATAGAGCAATATCTTTAGACATGTTTACTGGGATCTTGCTTTTGCAAAACTGATGCTCTTCATACTCAGCCATGCTGGTGTTCTGGCCTCTTTCTAGATGTGGCAGGAAGTACTGGTCAGGTGGTTCCAAAGGAACGGAAAAGAACAGAAGCCTCAACCTTTCTCTTCGGGTATTGCAAAACTCTGCACCATACAATCCAGAACAATGGAATTGTACATTACCTCTTTCTGTAGCAGCCAGCAGCTCAGTGAAAGAGATGAAGACCGCGCAGCCAAATCGATTAAACTCTTGATCTAAAAGAGAAGTTAACAGAACGAATTTTCCAAAGATTTCAAACAACAAATTATGAGCTACAAATCCAAAGTCTATTGCCATGTCTGCCTTGTCAGTGCATAGACAAAACCTATTTGCAAATTTGAAGTCGCCAACGAAAGAGAAAGAGACGACCACCTCTTCTACAGACTTCAAATCCAATTAATTTGCCATGAGCACGAACTGAAACGCATCACCGACGCTGAAATTAATATGTGACTTTTGATCAGCTAGAGAAACGTCATTTTGAAGCCCGGCGATCGATTGCATCACCTTCAACTCAGTCAGATTCATCTCAGTACGCCAATAGCACACACGCTGAAGCTGAATCCTCAGACTGTAGCTCGAATCATCAATCTCGTCCTTGCAGGTGAATCTCCTTAATCTGATCGCACGCAAGAAGCACTGCTCGAATACCTCGAGAACTTACGCCTGATCAGGAGCAAGCAAGCAACGAAAGTCATAAACAAAAGAAGGATCACAGCAGCGAAGACCACCATTTTATGTCATTGCTACTTGTCGGTGTGTGCATGAGCTTCTTAAAACCTGACCGAATTGTACATTAGTCGAAGTAAAAATATACGATACATGTCGATAAATTTGTTTCAAATGTGTAGATGATGCCCTTCCCTGATTGCCTTCACTCTCAAAGCTACCAAGGCATCCATCCGGGACTCGCTGCCTTGTGCTCAGTTATGGCTTAACTTCGCCTCCGATCCCATTCTCGCTCAAGTGCCGTGATGGATCCGATCCGGCGATCATCATTGCAATGGCGAACACACTGTTTGTTTTTCCATATCGAGTCGTTGATCGCAGTGAACTCTAGGTGCCGAAGATGCTCAGATAATCTTCAGCTTTATTGATCATGCTACAGCTCGCCTTTGTGTGAGTAGATGATTTTGGAAAGGGGGTTATCTCCTCTGTTTCATGGGATAATACTGTAGCTTAATTTTCTTTCGATGCTATGAATGAGACCAATCTTTTGCAGATCTTCGAATGCGGGTTCTGTTCTAATCATAAACCAGGGCACATGTACCACTAATTCTCTATGTTGTGGCATGGACGTAGACATGGCCGCGGCCAGTCAAAGACATGGCTCCAACCAACGAGTGGATTAATGTAAGTATGTAAGCGAGTGATCTCCTAGATTGGATAGAAGGACATGGAAGTTCAGCTTTCGACTGTCAACAAGGCACTGCACTTTCGACAAAAATGTGGCCAGAAGCACCTGGCTGTTAACCCCGGAAGCTGATCCAGGTGGATGAAGCCTGAACCCTAAAGCTTCAGCAAGTGCATCAAGGTACCAGAAAGCCATGAAGGAAATCTAGGATATATAACACGAGAGGGAAACCATGTTCATGAACACAATTCATCACTCTCCTTATGCTCTAGCATCTCCTACTGCTCAGTCTTCGGAGTCAATACTTTCTGCAACCTTCTTCGTTCTTCCAGTACTAGCCGACATCAGTGGATTATGGAGCACTGAGCTGACCTTGGACATGAATTGCAATAGCTAGTTGCAAGCGAGACGGGCATCACATATGTTGGACGAGTCTCACATGTTAAGCTCCGAGGACCCATGGTTCTATGTAGGTCTTGGAACTTGTAAGAGCCGACGTCTACAAGTGACATGTATATGTTAACTTCAAGGCAGACAATGGGGTGTTGAACAAAGAAGAGGGTGTTGCCCAAGCAATTGTAAAGGAGAATCCGAAGAAGAGAAGGTGTCCAGGGAAAGAGAAAATTGCTGTGAAGGATAAATCGAAGAAGAAAGCCAAAACTGCCGTAGTTGATCTCGGTTCTGATGAGGAAGACGTTAAAAGTTATGATTGTACTGGACTTACATTTAGCTAGGCTTATGCAATCTTCTGTCTCATTTGTGAAAAAGGAGGTAGTAGGAGCGATGTTGGATATCCTAGATATCAGTTCGTACTCGGCTGGCTTTTGGAAGTCGTTCTTGAATGGTTGGAGACTCGTAACCTGGTGATCATGCTTACAACATTGCTTCTCACTTTACATGACTTAGCATGTGTTTTAAAATACTAAGCTCCAGTCGAAGATATTTGTCTACAATTGTTCGCTAAATTAACTTAACGTTAAGTACACTCAATCAATAAAAGTGAACAGTGAGGAAATGCAATAAGAGTCACCAAGAACAATTGTACAATGACATTCACCATTTACACAATGAGCATGGAACAGACGTCACGCCATCACAATCGGAATACACTGATGCCAGAAGCCAATTTACAGAAGTGCAAGTAATAAACGAGAAAATAAGAGTGATATCCAAAAAGAACAATATGTATTACGCTCTTGGCACAAAAGGTACATGACGCACAGTTAAGAGGAACCACGAGGATAGCGGATTCTTAACTTTGATAAGCAGGACTCAGACGTAGCAGTCTGCACCAAAAACTACATGCTGAACTAAAACGAAAAAAAAAATAGAAATAAAAATATCTGAAATCCTCGAGCTCTCCAACAGAGCAGTGCAGTCAAAACCCGCAGAGTACATGGAAACAATCTGCACAACACCCTCTACAAGCTACTGCCCACATCTGTGCTTCAACGTAATGCAACACATACATGTTCAGAGAACAAGTACGTAAGAAATGACGAGGTAACGAAATTTAAAAAGGAGCAAGCATGTTACACATGAGAGACACTCACTGACACGGAGAGGTCCTACATGCGCTGCTTCTGGCACACCCATATGTTCGGTGCGGGCGCCAGGGGTGCAGCGTCAAAGGAAGTAATGAGACGATTTCCCGGGTTCCACAACAAGGTACGCAGACGGAGAAGTTCTGGCTCGGACAGAGAGCCCAGCGGCTGGAGACGCAGGCGGGGGCACGCGATCGGAGTCTGCATGATCCAGGACCGGGAGAACAACGCCCAATTCTGAAGCACTCCATTCACAACATACTCGTTGTATGGGAGCCAGATGACGCCCGTCTCCTGTGTATACTCCCAACGAGCAAGTCGTACAGCTGCATACTCGGGGCTCGCGACGACGAATTCCTTCCACAGTGGGCTCGCTTCTGCGGCATTCTCCACATCTTCTATCGAGCACTCAGTTTGCAGCCATGTGGGTAGTTCACCGCGGGGCTGGAAATCCCACGAACACTCTACCGTCGTCATCTGGCGTAGGAGCACATCAAGAACACCGTCTCGCACCACGCACTCCCAGGAAGCCATCTGAAGCACTGCGCATCAGAGAGAGACAATCGACTTAGCACTCGGATGCTTGGTGGCGAGGACTGTCATGTAAGTATAGACAGTATGCACGTTGGAATTAAGCGGAACAGTAAAGTAGAAAAAAGAGAAGGGGAAAAAACAACATCAGTGACAGCAAGGTAAGAGAGGCCATACGCAGCGACGAGAGCGTAAGCAACGCAAAACCAGAGTGCCAAAGGATGCTCAGAAAATCGGAATTTAAAGTACTAGAACAGCATGAACAATGCGGGGGTAGGGTTGCACAACTCTGGACATGAATTCAGAGAAAGGTAGCGGACGACGTGAGAGCAAAAGTGACACAGGCAGGCCACACGACATACTCAGACTGAGTGAAGGAATCCCGAAACTGACATCTGAGGTGGTGATACATGACTAGAACTGCACGACATATATATACTAGAGATGCAAGCTTCCAACCGAGGCTGTGAGTCTCGGTGGTTGAATCTATTGCAAGCTGTGAGTCTCGGTGGTTGAATCTGCCGCCAATTGCAAGCTGTGAGTCTCGGTGGTCTGGTACATTTTCACCTCAGAAGCTTTCCATGCTTTCAGAACTAGATTGATGAGGTTTCGCATAACATGATGTGACTTCTGACACGAGTTTTCTTATATCCTTCGATGAAGGTGTCAGCATGAGATCTAGTTTTCTAGGCACACTCATGGTAAATCACCTGGAGTCTCAAATTATGATTCATTGAACCATTCTCTTAAGTATTGGGGTTAACACTCCAACAGTTTACTCCAAGTTGAAAGCACTTGTTGTGTTTGAGAGACAGGAAGTGTGATTTTTCTTTTGTGTTCGTGTTTTGCAGGAAGGTACCTATCAGATGAAGTATTCCGCGGAGAAGTCGGTAGCCACATTTGATGTGAAGATCACCCTGGCAATGTACTCGCAGTAGTCATGGTTATTGGTTTGCAAGCTAATGAATCTTGAGCTGGATGTGGTTCCTCACTCTAGTACGGTCATGCACAGTGATTGAAAGGGATGGAGCTAAGCTAGTAGTCTGATTTTGCTAAGCTTGTAGTCAATGTTGCTTGAGTTCTGCCTCAGGTACAGAAGCCGCCATGCCCCTGGGAGTTTTACATATATCATCAGCTAGATATGCAGATTCCTTCTGAGGAGGTACTTAACAGAGATTTCTAGGTTCCATTATTTTGAAATCTTTGTTTTTTAGTCTGAAAGCATTATGGTTCTGAAAATTCAGAACGTAACAGGAGTCCAGAAAGGAGCTCTGAGGGTGAACACTTGTGTGCGAGGTTAAAGTTCTTGGAGTGTTTTTCTCTTTCCTTTTCTTGGATCTCAGCGTGGACAGACTTGAACTAGGTTGCAGAGATGCTCGTATGGATCTGCTCAAAGTATATATATTTATGCGGACTGTAGCTTCATGGAGTGCGACTTTGGTCCTTATGGAACCCTCCAAGAATGATCTACTTCGTATTTTTGAAAGTTGATAACCAAGGAATATTGTATTAGTCAAACACCTACGCTGAAGGTCAGCCTGTTTTATTCTAATAGTGGCATGGATCTGCTGAATTGCAGGACGTTATCAATTCTTATCTAAGTGAAGGAATTCTTATCTAGGTGAAGGCCAACTGATGGATGAGCCTCTATGCATTTTTTAGACCATTGAAATGTTACATATGCTGGAAAGTATGCACAAAGTTAATCTCATTCGTAGGGACTTTAAGCCTGACAATTTGCTTATTCGCAGTAGCAGGTTTGGCTTCACCCTTACTTATCAATCCTCTTTGCATGATCAGACTTGATATTGCTCTCTGGAAGCGTCTTCGCCTAATCTGAGTTTTTAGTTCTGAAATTTGATTTCGGGTTTTCTAATAACCTCTGGCAAGTTTCACGGACATGGCTAACTGTTTGCATTTTCGGTATTCTGATTGTGCAGTGATAATCTAGGAACTTGATCGCCTGATAAGCCAGGTTCCAAAATACCACGTGTGTAGCAATTTCCAATGTTCATAGCACATACTCTGTTGTTCGCGATCTCAGCAATGATGTGCACATGTGAACTGGCAGCCAGCGTGGCGCCCCAAACTAAGCCTTGAGAATTTGATTCGGGCTTCTTCTGCAGAAATCTACGCTGGATTGATGCGGTGTACGTGATGGACTCAGGAGTGAAAGGATCCGGATTAAGATTTGAAGAATCCAGCTCAATTAGATATAACTTCTCCTTAGTAGCATGTATTTTTTACCTTTTAAATCTATTCTATTGTTACATTTGATTCATTATACATCTGCCACATTATTACATTGCATGAATATGGAATGTACATTTATACGTGTTTTATGGACTGCAAATCTACCGTATGTTTACACTTCACTGATTCTAAATCCACCATATTCCCTCATTTCTCCAACTCAAAATCTACCTTGTAACTACATTAGTACTCAGTCCCAAATCTACAAATATTAAAAATTCCACCTCCTAAATTTAACATGTAGAAGTAGATTCATGTGCAATTTTAAGATTTATCTCATGCAAACTTTATATGCAATTCATAGAGATTCAATATAAATTTTACATTCAAAATTGTACTCATAATTAATGTTATTTTTTTCGTACAAAGGATACTAATTAAGTTGAAAAAAGATTAACGATTATTTTATATAAAAGGCTAGCTTGTTATATTCAATAGTAAATGTTTGCAGAATTTATATGAAATTTAGTCCATCAGACTTTCCTGCTGGAGGGTATGGTGAGACGCGGGGTAGATATCAAAGTAGTTGGACTGCACCAGGGTGCCTGGAGAGCGGGAGGGCGAGTTAGTGACAAGTACATTGAGGGTTGCGAACCCGGAGAGGGATTTCCAGTTTTGGTAGCGCCCCCATCCTGTGCCGGAGGCAGCCCGGGTTCGATCCTCGGCAGCGCCAGTGTAAACAGTGCCAAATCTAACTTGATTGGATTAAGTGATTAATGAATTAAACTAAATAATACTAAAAAACGATGCCAGAGGCAGCCCGGGTTCGATCCTCGGCAGCGACAGTGTAAACAGTGCTGGCCAGTTTTTTAAAAACTTAAAAATTAAATTTAAAAAATTAAAAATCAAGATTAAATATCTAACTTGATTGGATTAAGTGATTAATGAATTAAACTAAATAATACTAAAAAACGATGCCAGAGGCAGCCCGGGTTCGATCCTCGGCAGCGACAGTGTAAACAGTGCTGGCCAATTTTTTTAAAAACTTAAAAATTAAATTTAAAAAATTAAAAATCAAGATTAAAAATCTAACTTCATTGGATTAAGTGATTAATGAATTAAACTAAATAATATTAAAAAACGAAGAGAGGTTAAAATAAAAGGGCTTTATTGGGAATATAATATATTAGTAGTTTCCAAGTCAAAAGCATGTTCAAACATGAATCACTAATCAATATTAAAAAACGTGTTGTGGTGAAAATAAAAAGGCTTTTAATGGGAAAATAATATCCAATAAAACAAGCTTTTCATTGTAAATAGAAACTGGGAATTGGTCAATTAATTATTCAATAAAATGGTAATTTAATTGTAAAAAAAATAAATAAAATTAATTAAACAGGCTTTTAGTTCAAAAATATATACATTCAATAAATGAGCACTTAATTGTAAGAAAAACCGGGAATTGGACAATTAATCATTCAATAAAATGGACTTTTAATATATATTTTTCAAAATATTCAATAGAATGGGCCATTGGTTTTTTAGTTGAAAAAAAATATAATATTCAATAAAATCTGCTTCTAATTGTAAAAAAAATGTGCAATTGGACAATTAATCATTTATTGAAATGGACTTCTAATTGTTTTAAAAAATAATCAATAAAATGGTCTTTTAATTGTAGTAAAAAACCGGGAATCGGACAATCAATTAAAATAGAGCATTTCAAAAATTTAATTAGAGATCTTAAAATAATCAAAACAAAAATTTGAGTCCAATTGTTCGGAAATGCTGCATAAAACATAAAGAAAACGTAAGATGAAAAGCCATTAAACCATTAAACCATTAAAAAGCCAAAGATAGAATGTAAGATGAAGAAATTTACAGACCTGTGCACAACACCAACCCACCAGTTTCGACCGTCAGCGCAACAACCGAGGAGATCAACTAGACCACGTATTGCTAATTAAGTGTGGAGAATAATTGCAGTCTGGAGCTAATCGGTGGTCCTCCAAGCTCTATCGTACGCTTTCTTTACGGATTAATGAGTGCACAATTTTGAAGATATGTGCAACACCACTGAGAGGAGGTTGCTTCTTCCGATTCGGAGGCACTCTCATTTGAGAAGGAAATCACTAACAAATAATTGAATAAAAAGAAGCAGATGAAAAAATAAAAGTGATTTATTAGACGATAAATCACAAATAACTCAATTAAAAGAAACAAGTGAAAAAAAAAGAATAAGTGATTAATTAGACAAAAAAAATCGAATAACTCAATTAAACAAAGCAAAAGAAAGAATAAAAGTGATTAGTTGTACATTAAAAAACAAATGATTCATTTAAAAGAAGCAAATGAAAAAAATAAAACTCATAAATTCATATTAAAAAGCTAATTTTTCAATTAAATGAAACAACTGAAAAAATAAAAGTAATTAATTCATATAAAAAAACAAGATAATCAATCAAAAGAAGCAAATGAGAAAATAAAAATTATTAGTTGTACAGCTGTACTTTAAAAAACAAATGATTCAATAAAAAGATGCAAATGAGAAAATAAAAGTTATTAGTTGTACTTTAAAAAACAAATTATTCAATTAAAAGAGGCAAATAAAAAAATTAAAGTGATTAAACTTCATATTAAAAAACTAGGTAATCAATTAATAGAAGCAAATGAAAAAAAAATTAAAAAAATAATAAAAAAAATTCATATTAAAACAACAAATTTTACTCTAGAATGAAGCAATTGAAAATATAAAAGGGATAAATTAATACGAAAATACAAATGGATCAATTAAAAGATGCAAACGAAAAATGGGCATTATTAATTTTTATTAAAAAAACAAATTAATCAATTCAAAGAAGCAATTGAAAAAAATGAACATTTAAATAAAATACATAAAATAAAAATTATCATTAAATGATCTTAACAAACAATGGTGAATAAATAAAGAGATGAAAACCATATTAGAGTGATTTTAAATAATGTTCCAAGTGATTTTAACCCCAAAAGGACCAAGGTGTTTTCGCACCTCCAAAACCGAAAACTGCAGATTTCGACCACCTTATGGAAATTGATGTATGTTTCCTATAAAATATGATTTTCTGGTATTTCCAACCGTAAGATCTTCAACCTTACTATCTTCACTTACACCTTGTCAAATTTCAACCGTTGGATCCTGACCATTTGTGAGATTATAACAATCAAAGTTCACTGTTTTTTTTTTTTTTTTGGCATTGTCGTGAAGGCCTAGTCTAAATGGTGCCAAGGGAGACTTGATGTTTGTTAGCCCAAACATTTTGCTCATATTTTTTTCCATGTAGGTAACTAAGTTGGGCACCTTCGTGCAAAATTTTGGAGACTCATTTTGATTTTTTGGCCTTCATGCAAATTAATTTCTTGAAGAAGGTACAAAAACCACAATATGGTAAAACTTAAATAACGTTAATTATTTTTGGTTTTTTGAAAATGTGAACGGTTAAAAGTTACATCCATGAGTTTGTGAATTATAGAAAAAACAAAATTTGGAAAATTCCTACATCTCAAATTTTGACAATTTTTGAAAGGAAAAAATGTAAAATTACAAAAAACTTTGAAGCTTGTTCATGTAATTTTTGGAGGCTGCCCTTGTAAAATTGGTAAACTTTTTGACTTGGGTCACTTTGGATTTTGAGTAGTGATTTGGTTATAAACATATTTCTATTTTCTTTTTATAAAAAAAACCTAATTTGAAACTGCCCGTTTTGGACTTGAAACCTAAAATTTCTAGATGAAGGGTCTAAAATAGGAATTTGGCTTTGAAAATTTTACCACGTACACATTGCAGTAAAGGAAGCATCCAATAAAAAATTTAGACAAAAATATTACTTTTAACCTCTTCATCTAGGCTGCCCGAAACAGCAGCCAAAAACAGTTTTCGCTTTCCTGGTCCTTTAGGGGTTAACATGATATTTTTAAAAACAAGCAACCATTCCTCCAATTCATGCAACCTACTAAAAGCCCTGCACCTCAAACCATATAACCTAGACCCTAGAAACCCTATACCCTATAAACCCTACACCCTAGAAACCCTCTTTTACATTTGAGGCACATTGATTTCATTTGAGGCTGATTGATTAAAATTAGAAGTTGTATATATAAAAAAAGACACACAGAAATTGAAAAAACTATAAGCTTAGAAGCTTTGTGTTATCCATTCCAACTCCAAGCTTAGAAGCTTTGTGTTATCCATTGAAACAAAAAGTAGTGTCTCCAAGGTTTTGTAGGAAAGTGATAACTATAAGTTAAATCCATTCCAACTCTCAGCTTTGTGCGTCGACAAAATGCTATTTTATAGCAGCATTAGTCGTGCTGGTACATACACTGAAAAGTACACTGAAGTTTGGTGTGGTCTGAGGGGTTTTGCTTTGGTGTTCATTGTTTTGCTTTGGTGTAATAGTGCACATGAAATTGCTAATGTTGGAGTGGCTCAGTTTGGGTCGAGATTCGATCTTGGGACCCACTGTTTCTCCTTAGTTAAACTTTACAGCGGTAATGTAAATTTGTGGATGGATGTGGTGTAAGTAGCAGTCTTCATCCAGTGGTACAGTGAGGAATTTGACTGGGGTAATCTCGACCATGGTAACTTTTATTGGTATATTTTTGGGTTATTTTTGGGTTATATTTGGGTTGATGACCACGGTTATCTGCCCATTATATATCCGGCTTTGGCACCATCGTTTTGGATACCCGAGTTGATTGAAGACCGGGACTTTCATTTCCGCCACGTGGACATATTCTACCCTATATATACCAGGACATAAACCTGTTCTAGTTGCATCGTTGCATTGTATCGTCACCGATCAGCTGCCGCCCTCTTCATCTGAATAAGCATCTCTCGATCTCCCTGTTGAAAACATGAACACATTGGTCTGTAAATCAAATCATGAAATCATCTGTAAACCAAATCACCTGTAAACCTCATCACATGAACACCAAAACACATGAAATCAGTTTGTAAACCAAATCATCTGTAAACCAAACTGTAACCAAACTGTAAACCAAATCATCTGTAAACCAAATCATCTACAAACCAAATCATCTACAAACCAAATCATCTGTAAACCAAATCACCTGTAAACCTCATCACAAAGCTCCACCTCTAAAACACATGAAATCATCTGTAAACCAAATCACTTGTAAACCCCATTACTAAGCTCCACCTCCAAAACACATGAAATCATCTGTAAACCAAATCACTTGTAAACCCCATTACTAAGCTCCACCTCCAAAACACATGAATCATCTGTAAACCAAATCACCTGTAAACCTCATCACCAACTGAGCATGCACACAGCTTCATTTTGACAATGTATCGCGCCACCTTGGACTTCGCCTTCGACTTGCAATCGCTGACTACTCTCCTGCTCCATCGACTTCTCTCCAGCACCTTGACAGTACTCCACTCCGACTTCCACACCACCGCACCACAAGGTCCAGTCCGACAGGAGAGCGTGTAAACCAACAATATCTTTCTCACTCTCGATCTCTCTCTAGTCCTGTGCGCCACCGAATTGACCTAGCAATCATGAAACCCTAGCTTGCAACACGGAAGGGCATGCAACGATGGATGAAAATGCTGACGAGGTTCAGCGCCAACTGGCCACTGCCCTCAGAATTACCAGCGTTGGAACTTAGAACCAGTATACATTCCCAGGAGCGGGGTAAAGAGCACGAACTTAAAATATCTTGGCCTCTCATTGGACCAAGGGAAGGCATTATTCCGCTTTCTCAAGATGTCAACAGTGTGACCCAATTTCTACACCGAAACTTGGAATGTGCCAATCAGAGTGGGTTACCAATCTAAGATGAACACTAAACACGTTTTTTGGTGTACTACTCCGGTGTACGTGAAGTCTGTTTCCACTAGTGCCAAGAAATCACTCATTTCCTACTGAGTGTATAGGAATCCCGACAATCAGCAGTTTTGGTACTCCAGTTATTACTCCAGATGGTGTAACTTTCGCAACCTTAAATTGCCTATTGGGCGTGAAGAAGATTTGCGCTTAAACTTCAAATTTTTGTTGTGTGCCGAGCGCTTGCTGCATGCAAACTTGGAATGCCTATGATTGGCCTCTTCAATCAAGTGCTGGAAATGGAAAACATGATCTTATGAATGTAGCTTTCTGTTATGAGAACGAACTGTTACTCATAAAGAGTGAAAATTCCAAAATTCCAGCTTCTCCGTACGGTTCTAAAATCATATTGAACTTTGCATACTAAGTAGGTGTAACAAATATGACGTGTCGACAAAAGGATGCAACTGCTCTGCCATCAATGATCCACTAGGCAACTATTAGATCTAGACCTTATAAGTGCGAATATCTATTTAGACTGCCTTTTGTCTATTCAACCTGAGTTCCTAACAAGTGCCTAATTTTCATTGGAAAGACTACGTTGCTGGAAAACCACCTGCGAAGCACAGGAATCCCCATTCCTCCCGAGTGTCTCCTGGAGGAGGAGGAACATACTTCTGAATGGGAAATCTCTTCAGTGTATTAGATGGATGAGTAAATTGTCCAGCTCTAGCCTCTGCGAGATGATTCCTCAGCTCCACCAGTTGCTCAATCGATAAATCCCGAAGTGGTGTTGTCAACCATGCTGAACCATGAGGGCAAGTATTGACTTCCATCTCGTCAAGAAGGAGCATCAAGTTCTCAATGTAGTGTGTGTACACCTTGATGAGGAGGGCTTTTCTCCCAATCTCAAGAGTGAGACCTTCAGATTTGGCAAAGTGGATTGCCAACCTGAGTGAAGCTCCCTCCGCTGTACTGTCCACCAGTTGACAAAACTTCTTGGATGAGGCGCGGAGGGCCATCAGATTCACCAACTTCTCCACCGGCAACTTTTCTCGTGACTCCATTGCCTCCCACAGCATCTCCTGGCTCACAGGTTCCAAGATAGCGTGCCATAATTGTTTCAGCACGGGTTCTTCAGGAAGTCCAGTGATTCCCATAAGATCAGGTTGGTCCGCCATAGAGAGTGCCGATAGCGCCCTTTCTGCACATTCAATGATACATAGAACATAATATAAATGAGATGAAACTAAGAAACTTGCATAATGGTTTGCATTGATGGTTATATGGAGTCATGTACATTCCAACCTCGTGAAACCTGGACGCTTGCTACAACTTAGTTCAAGTCTTACAAGAGACTCCGAGGCCAGCAGAAGTTGTCACACACGAACTACCGATATCACTGCAAGATCGAACTGTGGTGAAGCTATTGACTCTGACTCACAAAGGCCAGAAACAAACAGCAGTCCATGTATGTGAACTCTCGATTCTTCCAGAATTGGAGACAAGCAATTTACGAGAAATGCCACCTATGCTATTCCGCGGAACAAACACAACATCATCGTTAAATTATATTGAGTCCTATAAGTGCGGTCCCACCTTCTGCTCGCGGATGAAATTGCTTGCACACCTCTCAGTAGACTTCAGCACCCGCTCTGGATAGCTCCCTGCACAGGCCAATTGACCAAGTCGATTAGAAATCTCCCAAAGTTTTCTGTTTTTCTTCAACAATATGAACCAACTAGGTTGACGCAAACAAAGTCCAATTAGAAGCGAAGCAAGCTGGCTCCCTTACCGGCCTCGGCACCTAGAAAAGGGTTTGGTACCAACAAAAACGTACTACGCTGGCCAAAACATCGGCCACGCACAACTGAAACGAAGTTGATCTATTCGACTTGATATAGATCACAACGAACGACTCTGCAATCGGTGTAAACCTCTCCACAGTCTCTCCCTAAACTCATACCCTCGGTCCATGATTGCGTAAAACAAGCTGAACATGAATCAGCTGAACCCTCGCTGTCACGCTTCCGATGCAAGCACCATCAGCGTCTAACATAACAACACAACACAAAACACAACACAACACACAACACAAAGTCCAGCCGAAAACGCAACTGCAATTACTACAAACATGTGGCGCAGTGCAATCGAGCAAAATAGTACCTCCTCCGTCGTCGTCGACGCAACAACTTGTGCGGAGAAGCCCTCCGCGTCTGCGACAGAGAGATGATTGTGTGAGATCAGGTGAGGCCAATATATACTAGAGCTGCAAGCTTCCAACCGAGGCTGTGAGTCTCGGTGGTTGAATCTCGGTGGCCAATTGCAAGCTGTGAGTCTCGGTGGTCGATGCAAGCTGTGAGTCTCGGTGGCCAATTGCAAGCTGTGAGTCTCGGTGGTCGATGCAAGCTGTGAGTCTCGGTGGCCAATTGCAAGCTGTGAGTCTCGGTGGTCGATGCAAGCTGTGAGTCTCGGTGGTCGATGCAAGCTGTGAGTCTCGGTGGCCAATTGCAAGCTGTGAGTCTCGGTGGTCGATGCAAGCTGTGAGTCTCGGTGGTCGATGCAAGCTGTGAGTCTCGGTGGTCGATGCAAGCTGTGAGTCTTGGTGGCCAATTGCAAGCTGTGAGTCTCGGTGGTCGATGCAAGCTGTGAGTCTCGGTGGTCGATGCAAGCTGTGAGTCTCGGTGGTCGATGCAAGCTGTGAGTCTCGGTGGCCAATTGCAAGCTGTGAGTCTCGGTGGTCGATGCAAGCTGTGAGTCTCGGTGGTCGATGCAAGCTGTGAGTCTCGGTGGCCAATTGCAAGCTGTGAGTCTCGGTGGTCGATGCAATCTCCTTGAGGCTTTTTTCAATTTAAGCTACGCTGTTAGATACATTGTTCA
This sequence comes from Ceratodon purpureus, assembly GCA_014871385.1. Classification (NCBI taxonomy): domain Eukaryota; kingdom Viridiplantae; phylum Streptophyta; class Bryopsida; order Pseudoditrichales; family Ditrichaceae; genus Ceratodon; species Ceratodon purpureus. The sequence continues at coordinate 18,769,493 of CM026427.1, forward strand.
GTCTCTCATCACATCAATATGTACGTCAAGCAAAGCAGATCGAAATTTTCAGCTGGCTACCATGGTCATGAACAGATTGGATGCAAGCCAGGCAGTGTCAACTTCAGGTCCAGCTAGATCCTTAAGTTTGAAGGCGTGGAAAGTAGACGGTAAAGATCTCCGTCGATTACAGGAGTTGGGCAAGGGAGGCTTTGCCACAGTGTACAAATCAGTTATAGTTGCAGTTAGGATCAGTTATAGTTGCAGAAAAGGTATTCCTGGAACTGAGTGAATTTGATGATTTCGAGAGGGAAATATCCTTGTTAGCAACGCTGTCTCATCCCAGTATTCTATCCATTCTTGGCTATTGGAAAGGTGAGAAGTCGTCCGCAATTGTCACGGAGCTGATCGATGGAGACCTGACCGACCTGATGGCGGAAAGGCTAAAGCCTCGGATGCTCCCTTTCAGCATCTCGGTAGCATGTGACACCATGCTTCAGATAGCAGAAGGAGTGGATTACATCCATGAGAAAGGAGTTTCCCACCGAGATCTGAAGCCCCAGAATGTTCTGGTCAGGAGGTCCAAGGATGATGACATTGAGTATGTTTGTGCAAAAGTAGCGGACTTTGGGCTTTCCAAGACCAAGGAAAGTACCATGGCTTGTACCCATATGACATCCAATACTGGTACATCGAGGTACATAGCTCCAGAATTGATTGGAGTAGGGATGGAGTAAATAAGGGAACGCGATAAATTGCATCCACGCAAGAGTGACGTCTACAGTTTCGGGATGCTCTGTTTTGAAATCGTCACAGGTGAAGTGCCCTTTAAAGATATAAGTATCCCAAGATATGTGAAGGAGAAGGTGAAGGCAGGAGAACGGCCAAGGTTGCCACCGGAATGTCCCGAGGAGTAGAGGAGTTTGATTGAGTTGTGTTGGCACCATGAACCCAATGAGCGGCCATATATGTCTAGAGTTTGTGAACAACTCAGGCGTATCAAATACTCTCTCCTGCTTGGTATGTGCCTTCACTTAACTTAATCTCACCGTAGTCTGTACATCATGCACGGTTTGCACGTACATTCATTTTCAAAACTCCTCATTTCACCATTTATGATATTTCTAGTACCTTGGTCCCCCGCGTTATCGACTTATTCGATTTCTTGTCCACTAGTTTGTGAAAGAGGATGATATGTAGAGTTAGTTTCCATATCATGCATCATAGAGAAATGCTTGAGATCCGACCCTCAGGTTCCCTTAACGGTTCCCTTAGCAAGCTCCTTAACTTTTGCCATCTTCTCTACGAACTAAGCATTGTTACTTGGATAGTGGGAATGCTAACATATAGGTGGACCATTTTGAGCCAGTTTCTTCAAGTATGCATGTCTCTGTTACTTAAGAGTGATGACAATATGCTAACACAGTGATCATATCATCGTCCACAGTACTGCTCTATTAACATGTACTTGCTAATTCAATTCCGTCATTGTTGGACTTAAATCCTACCAATTCTGTTGTATACATATCATTTTCAAAGTTTCCCTGTACAAAGCATTTTTCCAACTCTAAGTGGACGTAGCATTGCAATGAAGATTGTGACAGTAAAGTTATGGAGGATAGGGTTGGTTCTAATACCTGCTTGACATTCATAGTTGCATATGTCATTTGATCATCCGAGTGTTTTGATATGCCATGATCTGGAATAGAAGTTGCAAGCTATTGACACAAGACTTGTGCATTCATGTGTCACAGGGGATCTCAAGTCAGAGGTCACGGTTCCAGCTCCGCCGCCAGAATGGTATTTGGACAAAATAAAACAATGTATGGAGCATGTGCAACAGATTACTTCAGGCCGATTACTTGATTCCACTGGAGTGAAAATGGACCAACGTCGATGTCAATATCTGGAAGGCGAACTGAAACTGGCCTTTGAGGTCTGCTGCCAGTCGTCAGGCAAGCTTGGAATTCTGAGGCTCCTCCTGCTGTTGGCTACCCAAATTAAGGGGTTCATAGAAGATTGCTGCAGCAAAGAGTGGGTAAAAATGCCCTCATATCACCGAGTGTGGCGCCAGCTCCTTCGGTAATAGTGTCTACACTGGGATTTTATTTGAAGTTGACATGCACCGTGCTTCCAGACAATAGCAACAATTTGAACGCGACACAACTTGAGAGCTTGAGAGAGGATGTAGAGCGTGCTGTTGCTAAGGGAAGCTGGACTCGATAAACAAAATTTGTTGAACGCCTTGCAATCTCTGATTGTATCGAGCAAGTCAAGTAGTTGGAAAGCCATACCCCCGGGCATGTCAAAATTTTGCTGTGATAAACCCAGTGACAAATCCTGGCATCTTGAAGTATCCGATGAAAAATGATGTAACTTATAGTTTTGGGTTGTTGTGCAATGAGATTTTAACGGGAGAAGTGCCTTTTTCTCAAGTGGCAGTACCTCGAATTGAGAAATCGGTCTTGAATGGTGAGCGTCCAGAATTGCCACCACAGTGTCCTTCAGCACTGAAGACATTGATTGAAGCATGTTGGCATGCCAACCCTAGCGATCGCCCAACTTCGAAACAAATTTGCCAAGAGCTGAGGTATCTCCAATACACTTTTGCTTTTGAAAGGTACGTTGGATATTTTCCTTCTAGAGAGATTATATGATTTGCAACATGAATTTTAATTCAATATCTAATGATTTAAGAGTGCTGGTTTTTGGGGTTTTTAATAGGGTGTTAAGAGCATTTTTAGAATTACAGTTAAATTCTGCTATTCCATTAGAGCGCAACGTTTTCGCAGTTTTTTACTTCGACATGAAACCCTAGACTCTGAATACTGATTACTTATTTCCAACTGCTGCACATGTTTGTAACTCTGGTTCGCTAGGTTGTCTGATATCCTGGCTGTTGTTGGCAGTGAGGTGATATTGACGCTTGGGCGGTCACGATCACTACTTCAATTTCTTTTGGAGGCTAAGAAGAAGAGATCTTTTCAAGTTGTGATTGCGGAAGGCGCTCCAGAGTATGTCGCTGCTAAGGATGTGTTTTCTGGCCTTTTTAACAAAGCATAAGTTCGTGATCGATTAGATTTATTGAACTAGAAAATCCAAACGTGAAATGAGAATTCGTAGACGGAAAGGACCTTTTTTATGTTGAACCGTTTTTTTTGCTTTGATTGTTTGATCAGGTACCAGGGACATATACTTTCGAAATAACTTGCTGAGAGAGGGCTTCAAACAACTGTTGTCACGGACTCAGCTATCTTTGCTATGATATCTCGTGTGAACATGGTACGTTTGTGCAATCGTTTCTACATGTTTCCAAGTCTTTTGTAGGTTATTTTTGAGTAATGCTGTCGGGAAAGGAGCATCTTGATACAGACTGTTTGCAATGCATTACGTGGAAATCACGATATGGAAGAACTGAGATTAAATTATTCATTATTGGTAGTAGCAAGATTACTAGCACATCATTCTCGTCAGCAGTGAAGAATGTGATATGGACCCCAGGACCAAGGATACAATATCCTTATTAGTCCTGATGCATTGGCAGATGAGGCAGTTGACAATATGACGATGGTCATATTTTACATGATTGTATACTCACTCTCTTCGAAATCACAATCAGGTAATAGTTGGAGCTCATGCTGTCATGGCAAATGGAGGAGTGCTGGCTCGCAGGCATGCGGTTCCTTTTTGTTCTCGCTGGTGTTCACAAGGTATGCCAACTGTATTGATTGTCATGCGCTTGCATATTTCAATACTTCCAAAAAAATTAAAAAATTAAAAAAAAAAAATTAAAAAAAGAAAAATATATATATATAAATATATATAAAATATATATATATATATAATATATAATATATATTATATTATAGATAGATATAAAATATAAGATATATATAGAAAGATATATATATATAAATATAGATAGATATATATATATATATATATATATATATATATATATATATATATATATATATATATATATATATATATTTTGCGGATGTATGTCGATGGGGCCTTACTAGGTTCAAACATGATTTATCGAGTCAATTGTTAAGAACACTTATTTTTCGAATTCTTTATATGTAATTTGTTGTCTGCTGCAGTTATGTCCACAGTATCCTCACAATCCATACACGCTGCTCATTGACATGAATTCGCCAGCCGAGATTGTGGACTTTGGGGAGTTATCGGATTGCCTTGATGTTGGCACTGGTGGCCAGAGCACCTACGTTGTGAATCCAACCTTTGACTAAGTACCACCGGAGCTCGTGAGCCTTTTTATTACAGATACGTAAGTTCCTTTCCTTGAAAGATGCTTGTAATTGGACATGGTTTTGCTTCATTTTTGCCCCCCTTTTCTGGTCGCGGTAATCATTGTTGAGAAAGACTCGTCAGAAGGGGCTTTTTCCACCTAACGTCGTCCAGTAAACTCCGTTGCTGCATGCTTTTTCTTTTTCCCGCTGGCACGTTCTTTCCAAGTGATGGATTGTTCTGGTTGTCTGTGCAGAGGTGGCCATAATCCATCATATGTTTACAGGCTTATTGCCGAATACTACAGTTCAGAGGATTATGTTTTGCAATGACCCAGCAACCATTGCGTGACTGTGCTTTTCCTAAATTCCTGTCTTTGTACGATTTGAATTCAGCGATATTCTTAGTCAAATCTAGGACTGTTCCCCACGTCTTTGAGATTTTGAGGCTAGTTTAAAATCAAGAGAACACATTCCGTGTAGCATTCCGTGTATATATTTCTAAGGCAATTAACATGTAGAAGTAAAAAGAAGTGAAAAGCTTTCATGAACGAAATGTCAAAATTATGACCATTAATTAAAATTGGCTACATGTATGGAATTTTAAATGTAATGTATCATGTGAGTTTTACCTAACTAATTGAACCTAACGTGCTTTTTCCACCTAATTATCAGTTGGTTGCGCAGGGTGTGGGATAGCGGTTGATGCTGTAGTAATTCTCGGTTTACAGGTTCAGATGTCAGCTTTGAAGAGCTGAATAAACTTTGAAAGCTTGTCATTTTGCGGCACTTTAAATTGTAAGATACTGAACTAAGAAACTCTCAATTATTCCCTTGTGCATATTCTTTCTTCCCTGCAGTGCAAGTCCAAGCTTTCCCCCTTGCTTGACGCATTCCAAACACTAATGAACGGCCTCATTTTTGGTGGTCACTTACAGAGCAGAGAGGCCTCCTTGCCAAACTTCTTGTGATTCTGTGCAAGATATCTTATGCATACTTTCATTCAGTCATCACCGATGACCTCTTATAGAGCTCTCTGCCTTCTGCCACGCGACTACATTGCACCACGGACCACGGGCAGAGTGTACATGATGCTAACCACACATCAATCTATCGAAAGATTTCAATTTTCGTCAGACGCACGAGGTGAAGTAGCTGGTTGCAATCTGGCATTCGAAAATCACAACAATCGATGGCACCTAACTTCCCAAACCCCACGTTTCAACTTACTCTTCATGTCAGGTGATTAACTGAACTTTCCATTTGCAAATTTTGCGCCCCGAGTCAATCATTCTTCACGATACCATGTCAGACAATCCCCAGAGTTGACCCGGAGGGCAGTTAATTATGGCTGCTGCAGAGGGTGGAGAGACTTCATGCACTTATGCACATATATCCCATCATCGAACTCTTATATGAACTCTTATTGATCTGCGTTCCATTTTGATCAGAACTAAATCTTACAGCACATTACTTATCGGGTAAGTCTACTGTAAACCCTTCGCAATTAAAATTCTTCTGAACAGAATATACTTATATGACAGCACTAGACTTATAAACAGATGTTTTGCACCTAAGATTCTGCAACATTGCAAGCAGCACTTTAATTCGTTAGTTTAGACAGCAAAAGGTATTATTGATACATCATACGCAGTGTGAGACAACCTGTGCAGTATGATTTCCTTCCTAACACGAAGTATGAAACATGTACATGAATCGCCAGGCTGCGACTCAGATGTCCCGCACCAGAATATTTTCCTGTACAAAAACCTCTTGATGTAAGTACTCATTTTACATACTGTAGCTTTCAGTTTCAATTTCCAAATCTCCGTCTCATCTTAGCCTTGGCTGAGTCTTCCCACGTCGGAGTACTAACGTACTAACTCGTACATCTAACAAACAGTAATATTCAGGCATGGCTACTCTCGAGGGCTACGCTAAATTCCAAAATCATACACGAAGCTCACCTTGCATAAACCTCCAACACTTGCTCTCCAAACTTAAATGCAGCACCGCTTTCATACACTCTTACTTCGAACGTTATATACTCGGTCGGTTGATGGCCAGTAAAGCCACGCTGCAACAGTAGTGATCTACTTGTGCAGTTTGACAACTCAAACGTGCTGCATCTAGCAGATTCCGCGCTAATCATCAATCACGTAACTAAAACAGATCCTAAATCCTGTTATGCCTGCAGACTTTTGCTCCGACACTGGAATCACGATCGTTCAAACGGAATGGTAATTTCCTCTCGAGACGTAGGCATCTTCCAGCTGGTCGATTTAATTAATTAAATGTCTAACAGACAACCAGTGATGACAAAACAGACTTCTCCACTACGAGACGTTACCAAGTACATTGTGGGACCTGAGTCGGTACAGATAGCTCATCGAGCCAAGGATATTTTCATCATGAGGAACATCGAAGAAGGTCTGTCTATTTGTTACTGACTCCGATTCCAGGATTCTAAAATCGAATCAACAGAATTTTATCAGTGTGTTGTTAGCAGACATATTGTCTGGCAGAAATGCACGTCTCTTACTCGCAAACGACGTCACCGACTTCTAGATCACTGTTTCATCTGGAGAGGACTCCGGAACTGCGAAGGACCACAACTCTCTGGATTTCATCACCTTTGCACATAATCAGTTTGAACAGATATATTCTAGACCATCCGTGTCTGGTTCATATCTCCTAATTCCAATGATTATTTGAACTTATCAAAAGTTGATAAAAAGTTGATACTAATCACTCCATTCTATTAAGTTGATGTACTTGTTATTCCATTTTGTTAAGTTGATATTTTTATCACTCCATATATTATTTAGTACCTTGATACTATAAAATGTAGTGAAACTGGGCGGCCTTGGAAATACCAACCAGCTGCAAATTAATTTCCGGTCATTACCATTTTAAGCAGCTAACAAACATTTGCACAGAGTTAACAAACCATAGGATTCAAGGTTTTCTTTGGAATTAGATGAATGCTATTCAAAAGAGAGTTGTTACTTTTTGATAGTTAGTCGTATGAAATATGGATATTTGTAGCAAATAGGGTTGATAGGGTTAATGAAGTATACATTACAAGTAAATTCAAATGCAAAGTCAAAGTACCTAAAGTAGTTAAATAATGCTTGTGGCTAAGATCGAGGGTGAAGAACATTTCATTCAATTGAGGATCACAGATTTTTACTCAATATTTAGTCTCTATTAATCTCAGCTGCCCTCCATCACACTACAGCTCCACCTGCATTTGGAAGCGCCAGGCAGTTGATCAACAACTAATGAAGAGGATTGTGTCGACTTGGGATATAAATCCTCCATCGAATTCCTTCCTTCACCTCCTTGCTCCAGGCTACCCCAGCTGCAGCAAGTCAAATTTCTGCACCTCGGTGAGCTTCATCGACCCAGACGTATGGCCCCGACCTCATCTTCTCACTTTCTCCAAGCGAAATGACCATATTACCGGGGACCTGGAGCATCGCACGGAGTTCCACCATCTCGGGGAAGGATAGTCTGGCAAGAGGAGCTTGGCGGAAGCGGCTGTTATACATCGGAGACTTCTGAAGACTCCAAGCATTGCCGAAGCTCGCCCAATTCAAGGAGAACTGCTCCTCCTGGAACAACTTCTTGTCCACCCACGCTTGATCGGTCAACTGTGAGAACTCCCACCGAGCAAGTCGAAGAGCTGCATACTCCGGGCTCATGTCAATGAAGTTCCTCCACGACTTGCAGGTACTGCGTGCCGCTTCAACGTCCTTGAAGGTGACGGGAATTCCGCGGGGAGGCTCAACCTGCTCCCATGGGTCGACGCCTTCTGCCATCTTCAGCAGCAACTTCTCCAGGATCACGCTAACTGGCATGAGATGGAAGGAGTCCATGCTGAAAACCAAAGAAGAGAAAAAAGTGTGAGCAACTGGGAGAGAGAGAGAGCCTGGGCACTAAACGACACAATCAAGCACAAAGAAAGACTGAATGCAAATAGTGGATTAAAGTAGAAGTGCATGAGGCTGTTGAGCTTGATACGTACCTGATTACGAAATTGGAGAGCAGATCCCCACAAGTCCAGGATTTGCAAGCGAAGGCCTAAGCACACCGGCAGCAGCAGCGATTGAGCGTCGGGGTTGCCTTTCTCGGCTCTGCAACAACTTGTGCTGAGAAGCCCTCCGCGTCTGCGACAGAGAGATGATTGTGTGAGATCAGGTGAGGCCAATATATACTAGAGCTGCAAGCTTCCAACCGAGGCTGTGAGTCTCGGTGGTTGAATCTCGGTGGCCAATTGCAAGCTGTGAGTCTCGGTGGTCGATGCAAGCTGTGAGTCTCGGTGGCCAATTGCAAGCTGTGAGTCTCGGTGGTCGATGCAAGCTGTGAGTCTCGGTGGCCAATTGCAAGCTGTGAGTCTCGGTGGTCGATGCAAGCTGTGAGTCTCGGTGGTCGATGCAAGCTGTGAGTCTCGGTGGCCAATTGCAAGCTGTGAGTCTCGGTGGTCGATGCAAGCTGTGAGTCTCGGTGGTCGATGCAAGCTGTGAGTCTCGGTGGCCAATTGCGAGCTGTGAGTCTCGGTGGTCGATGCAATCTCCTTGAGGCTTTTTTCAATTTAAGCTACGCTGTTAGATACATTGTTCAGTCTCTCATCACATCAATATGTACGTCAAGCAAAGCAGATCGAAATTTTCAGCTGGCTACCATGGTCATGAACAGATTGGATGCAAGCCAGGCAGTGTCAACTTCAGGTCCAACTAGATCCTTAAGTTTGAAGGCGTGGAAAGTAGACGGTAAAGATCTCCGTCGATTACAGGAGTTGGGCAAGGGAGGCTTTGCCACAGTGTACAAATCAGTTATAGTTGCAGTTAGGATCAGTTATAGTTGCAGAAAAGGTATTCCTGGAACTGAGTGAATTTGATGATTTCGAGAGGGAAATATCCTTGTTAGCAACGCTGTCTCATCCCAGTATTCTATCCATTCTTGGCTATTGGAAAGGTGAGAAGTCGTCCGCAATTGTCACGGAGCTGATCGATGGAGACCTGACCGACCTGATGGCGGAAAGGCTAAAGCCTCGGATGCTCCCTTTCAGCATCTCGGTAGCATGTGACACCATGCTTCAGATAGCAGAAGGAGTGGATTACATCCATGAGAAAGGAGTTTCCCACCGAGATCTGAAGCCCCAGAATGTTCTGGTCAGGAGGTCCAAGGATGATGACATTGAGTATGTTTGTGCAAAAGTAGCGGACTTTGGGCTTTCCAAGACCAAGGAAAGTACCATGGCTTGTACCCATATGACATCCAATACTGGTACATCGAGGTACATAGCTCCAGAATTGATTGGAGTAGGGATGGAGTAAATAAGGGAACGCGATAAATTGCATCCACGCAAGAGTGACGTCTACAGTTTCGGGATGCTCTGTTTTGAAATCGTCACAGGTGAAGTGCCCTTTAAAGATATAAGTATCCCAAGATATGTGAAGGAGAAGGTGAAGGCAGGAGAACGGCCAAGGTTGCCACCGGAATGTCCCGAGGAGTAGAGGAGTTTGATTGAGTTGTGTTGGCACCATGAACCCAATGAGCGGCCATATATGTCTAGAGTTTGTGAACAACTCAGGCGTATCAAATACTCTCTCCTGCTTGGTATGTGCCTTCACTTAACTTAATCTCACCGTAGTCTGTACATCATGCACGGTTTGCACGTACATTCATTTTCAAAACTCCTCATTTCACCATTTATGATATTTCTAGTACCTTGGTCCCCCGCGTTATCGACTTATTTGATTTCTTGTCCACTAGTTTGTGAAAGAGGATGATATGTAGAGTTAGTTTCCATATCATGCATCATAGAGAAATGCTTGAGATCCGACCCTCAGGTTCCCTTAACGGTTCCCTTAGCAAGCTCCTTAACTTTTGCCATCTTCTCTACGAACTAAGCATTGTTACTTGGATAGTGGGAATGCTAACATATAGGTGGACCATTTTGAGCCTTTCTTCAAGTATGCATGTCTCTGTTACTTAAGAGTGATGACAATATGCTAACACAGTGATCATATCATCGTCCACAGTACTGCTCTATTAACATGTACTTGCTAATTCAATCCCGTCATTGTTGGACTTAAATCCTACCAATTCTGTTGTACATACATATCATTTTCAAAGTTTCCTGTACAAAGCATTTTTCCAACTCTAAGTGGACGTAGCATTGCAATGAAGATTGTGACAGTAAAGTTATGGAGGATAGGGTTGGTTCTAATACCTGATTGACATTCATAGGTCGCATATGTCATTTGATCATCTGAGTGTTTTGATATGCCATGATCTGGAATAGAAGTTGCAAGCTATTGACACAAGACTTACAGTGCATTCACGTGTCACAGGGGATCTCAAGTCAGAGGTCACGGTTCCAGCTCCGCCGCCAGAATGGTATTTGGACAAAATAAAACAATGTATGGAGCATGTGCAACAGATTACTTCAGGCCGATTACTTGATTCCACTGGAGTGAAAATGGACCAACGTCGATGTCAATATCTGGAAGGCGAACTGAAACTGGCCTTTGAGGTCTGCTGCCAGTCGTCAGGCAAGCTTGGAATTCTGAGGCTCCTCCTGCTGTTGGCTACCCAAATTAAGGGGTTCATAGAAGATTGCTGCAGCAAAGAGTGGGTAAAAAATGCCCTCATATCACCGAGTGTGGCGCCAGCTCCTTCGGTAATAGTGTCTACACTGGGATTTTATTTGAAGTTGACATGCACCGTGCTTCCAGACAATAGCAACAATTTGAACGCGACACAACTTGAGAGCTTGAGAGAGGATGTAGAGCGTGCTGTTGCTGAGGAAGCTGGACTCGATAAACAAAATTTGTTGAACGCCTTGCAATCTCTGATTGTGTCGAGCAAGTCAAGTAGTTGGAAAGCCATACCCCCGGGCATGTCAAAATTTTGCTGTGATAAACCCAGTGACAAATCCTGGCATCTTGAAGTATCCGATGAAAAGTGATGTACTTATAGTTTTGGGTTGTTGTGCAATGAGATTTTAACGGGAGAAGTGCCTTTTTCTCAAGTGGCAGTACCTCGAATTGAGAAAACGGTCTTGAATGGTGAGCGTCCAGAATTGCCACCACAGTGTCCTTCCGCACTGAAGACATTGATTGAAGCATGTTGGCATGCCAACCCTAGCGATCGCCCAACTTCGAAACAAATTTGCCAAGAGCTGAGGTATCTCCAATACACTTTTGCTTTTGAAAGGTACGTTGGATATTTTCCTTCTAGAGAGATTATATGATTTGCAACATGAATTTTAATTCAATATCTAATGATTTAAGAGTGCTGGTTTTTGGGGTTTTTAATAGGGTGTTAAGAGCATTTTTAGAATTACAATTAAATTCTGCTGTTTCCATTAGAGCGCAACGTTTTCGCAGTTTTTTACTTTGACATGAAACACCAACTCTGAATACTGATTACTTATTTCCAACTGCTGCACATGTTTGTAACTCTGGTTCGCTAGGTTGTCTGATATCCTGGCTGTTGTTGGCAGTGAGGTGATATTGACGCTTGGGCGGTCACGATCACTACTTCAATTTCTTTTGGAGGCTAAGAAGAAGAGATCTTTTCAAGTTGTGATTGCGGAAGGCGCTCCAAAGTATGTCGCTGCTAAGGATGTGTTTCCTGGCCTTTTTAACAAAGCATTTAAGTTCGTGATCGATTAGATTTATTGAACTAGAAAATCCAAACGTGAAATGAGAATTCGTAGACGGAAAGGACCTTTTTTTATGTTGAACCGTTTTTTTGCTTTGATTGTTTGATCAGGTACCAGGGACATAATATACTTTCGAAACAACTTGCTGAGAAAGGGCTTCAAACAACTGTTGTCACGGACTCAGCTATCTTTGCTATGATATCTCGTGTGAACATGGTACGTTTGTGCAATCGTTTCTTCATGTCTCCAAGTCTTTTGTAGGTTATTTTTGAGTAATGCTGTCGGGAAAGGAGCATCTTGATACAGACTGTTTGCGATGCATTACGTGGAAATCACGATATGGAAAAACTGAGGTTTATTCATTATTGGTAGTAGCAAGATTACTAGCACATCATTCTGGTCAGCAGTGAAGAATGTGATATGGACCCCAGGACCAAGGATACAATATCCTTATTAGTCCTGATGCATTGACAGATGAGGCAGTTGACAATATGACGATGGTCATATTTTACATGATTGTATACTCACTCTCTTCAAAATCACAATCAGGTAATAGTTGGAGCTCATGCTGTCATGGCGAATGGAGGAGTGCTGGCTCGCAGGCATGCGGTTCCTTTTGTTGTTCTCGCTGGTGTTCACAAGGTATGCCAACTGTATTGATTGTCATGATGCGCTTGTATATTTCAAATACCTCAAAAATAATTAAGAAATTAAAAAATTAAAAAAATTAAAATTAAGAATATATATATGTATGTGAATAAAGTCTGCATGGAATGACCTGTCGTTCGACATGAGAATGTGACAAGCAAACTCGCAGTTGGACACTCACCTGAAAGTCCTGAATAGAATGTTTTTGTGCTTTCCCTAGTGACACTTTGCATGCAAGACTCTATGTTTCAGCCCATCATAAGACTGGGATCGCACAATGCAAAGAAGACAAAATACACTGTAGAGTTTAGGGTGTTGGGTGTTTGGCTTACGATAGAAAACTAGTGATGGACGAGCTTGTAGAGTGTGTGAGTAGGCTTGCTCATGCTGAGATGGCCACTCTGATTATGAGTCTGGATCTTCAATGCTTGAGGGCAGAGATTAGGCATATAGACGTACCTTCTCTTGGAAATGCATTGACGGACGCGCAAGAAGCATACGAGAGGGAATTGGATGTTCTGGCAAACACCCTCCAACTGTTCACTCCCGCACGTTTCCGGCGTGGAATTTCGAGTGTTGACCGACAAGTTGGCAGGCAGTTGCAAGAGACGATGAATGCTAAGGAGCACAAGGAAGCAGCAGCTAAACGTTGGTGGCAAGGTTCGCGAAGAGCTAAGAGTTTGCAGAATCAGATTAGGATTGCCGAGGAAGAGCTTGCTAGTCTGGAAGCTGTGGAGCAGCTCACTCGGGAGGACTGTTACTCGCCAATAGTAGACTTGGCTCGTGTTTGGACTAGTTGTAAACAGACTGGTAGGAAGCCTTAATAGATTCTCCTTCTGGATGACCTTCACAACAGTTCTAATGTGGGTTTTGCATATACTAATTTTGCATATAGAACTCTGGAATACTCTCGATAAGACCTTCTGGTAGAAGTATCACTCCGTGATTCTTGCCTGCGAATAAAAAAGCCATTCTCAAGCTAAGGACATCAACGCTGGTTTCAGTAATACAAAGCTTAAAAACATACGGACTCGCTCAAGTCCACGTGCGCAAAACTCTTCAAGCTGCTCGCTAAATTGCTTTTCACATGTGTAATTTGCGATAAAAGCTTAGGCATATTACTTGCAGCAGTAACTCTGGTTCAGATCTAATAACAGCACAATACCGAAAAAAAATCCAAGATTGGGACCTACCGTTGTTCTCCTCGAGCTTGAATGGCATCACATATTCGCTTTGTAACATCAAAGAGGGTCAATTTGGAATTTGCCACTTCCTCCCCTAGTAACACCTGCATCCATCCCCAGGTTGATAATGAGTTAAGGATGTTATAAACCAACCATCGACACATGTTGTGTGTGGATTGAAAATCACGGGCCCCTCGGAATTGTAACAATGATCATACCATGTTTGCTTGCGACTGAAGAGCGCACTCCAGTGATACATGTGATGCCTGCCTTCCCATGACTCTGATGAAGTAGTGATACTGCACAAGGTTTCCCACCCAAAGAGATGAGACCCTCTCATGAGATATTTAGCAAAGATAAAGCAGAAAAGGTAGCCAGACCATTCAAACACGTAGTAGCAGTCCTATGGGGTCCAGGGCAGGGCAAGAAACATGAATGCATCTCTGAAAATTAATGCACCGGCAAAAGCAGTTCATGAAATATAGGAGTATCAAGTAAAAGAAATCAGATACAAAACACCTGTAACTGTAAACACATTACCTTCTCGGCAGACAGTGCATCTGTGCAGATATTGCTAATGAGCTGTGAATACACCTGCAGATCCCAGAGCAGAAACCAAAAACTTCAGCACTCTCAACACGCTGGGTATGCAAAGTTCGTGAGGATCTCAGTCCACATGGATACCAATATACTGGTCATACGTTATGTCTGCAAACATCTTCAGATACATGCTGGGCTCTCTCAGGAAATACTTTATTTTAAAAAGCATTTCAAAAACCCAATTTTGAAAATCACCTTGCAGGTAGTGTCAAACCCAGCATCTGTCTCAACAAACTGGTTTTTCAGATCCCCGTCAATTGTCGCAGCCTGAACTCCAATCACCTGCAAGAAATTTTTACCAGAATTATCAGAAAGGCTCACAGCAGAAATTCAGAAGGCACCAACATGACCACTCTATTGTCAGTGCCTCACAAATGTCGATTGCTGCAACATGAAAGCATATTAACCTGTAACTGCTAATGTTCATCACAACTGAATCCAACGGTGTCATGGGGAAGCAGATAGAAAGAGTAGTCCCGAACCTTTCGTTTTACATCCTGATTCTAAAAACGATTCTGCTAGTTGTGCAGCATCTGAGATCGAGCCACAGCCTGCAAGACATCACAAGATGAGTATCAAGCTACAGTCAATATGATGGAATGTAAGAATATATGATTCATGTTCATCGTAGTAACTAGTATAGAGTCAACGACTAGAAGATGATATAGAGCTCTCTAACAACTCAATATGAAAATGAAACTAGAAAGCTGCTAATTGCTGGAATTGGCCCATTCTGAAACCTGAAATCTACAACCTAGAATCACTGCATTCGAGCAAATATAGAGGGGGCAAACGACATAAACATGTCCAGACGCTACAGGGTAGCGAACTAACCTCCAATAAGGACAAGGGCGTCCAATTTCAAAGCTTCACATGCAGACTTGGCATCATTGACTTGCTGAGAGGACTTAATTTGATCCTTTGTTCGCCCCAGGAGATCGTATCCTCCTGCACAAAGAAACATTGTACATAGCAGAATTGAGGTGAAATATCAAACTTCCAACCGCTAAAAACAATTGAATCCTTTCTTTAGAACACTGATTACCCTCAGAGCCATTATTAATCTCAAATATACGTTATGCAGCAACGCAAAGTGGGAGCTAACAACATTGTAAGCTTGTCTAGTTGCGAACATTAGCCATTTGATGATCTTGACTGCTCAGTATTACATCGGTGTGGAGCAGTGGGAAGGAGATGGCGCACAGGGGGAATCAGCGGAGGTGATCATGCAAGAAACAAACAAACAATGGTGTCTCCAAAATTTGTGATCGGCGGAGTGAGCGCTCGTCACCGTGGATGGCAATCGTCGCTGCTGCTGAGTGCTGACAGCCATGCCATGGCGGGCATCATTTGAAGAATTTTCCTTTCTCCTGTGACAAGTGTCTTGAAACGCTGAAGAAGAGAAAAACTTTAATATGTAGTATGTAAGTTATCTGGCGTTTGCTTCGATGAGATACCTCGAGTCACCGATGACTGTACTAACTTATGTGATCAAAACCATTTTCAAATGGCGGACGATCTTTAATTTACGCCCTTGACAAGTTGGCATGCAGTGATCAAGTTGGCAATAACTTAGACGGAGACCCCAGTGACCACACCGCTGCAGCCACTGAGCAGCACATTGCACATGGGAGAGTGGAGAAATATTTCCAATCACACTATAAGGGTACGGTACGTGCTGGAAGTTGGCTGTGCATTAAATTAATTTCTTCGAAAACAAAACCAGACGAGCCTACTTGAGATAAATTCTACTTGACATACTGTCACAATTTACTTTAACAGAATAATAAAGCGCAAAAAAAATTATCAAGGCAAATACAAGAACAAACTGAGCTAAGCGAGGATCAGGATACAATTTAATTAAAACAAATTAATATAAACCAAAAAAAAATAAAAAATTTAAAATGATTTAAATATTTAAAAATTAAAACGGAAAATGGCAGAGTCATTAACGGTGCACTATGTTAACTGAAACACGAATGAAACCCGGATAGTGAGTGACCATTCATCCTCACTTCGAAGCCTTCCAGGTCCCGAGTTGATTTCAGTCTAAACCGAGCCTTCTCATCACACGGTAAACATAGTTTACTGACTAATTAGATGGCAGCAAAAACTGACGGTATATCCCTGGGCTGTCCACTAATCTGGCGTCCACGGTGGATTAACCTCGCCGGTGAAAAGCAAGCACCTCTGCCCCCGATTGGCCAGAAATCAAACAGTAGCGGCGAAGGCGGCCTCCAGGATCTGCTCCCGATCCCTCCTCCTCAGGCGGAATGAAGGACGTCAGGTTCGGCTGGATCAGGAAAGCTGAGAAGGGGATTACAGATCTTGTGCTTTGAGAGATTCTTCACGGGAGGAAGCTGTAACACCGGGTGTGTTTAGAATCTGAAATGTTGTTTGGAATTTCGCAATTGATTTCTGTCTCGCAGGGATTGAGAACTGAGGAACGCTGACCTGCTAATGCCATGAGCAAATTACAAAGCACTTCGGCCGTGCATAAGATCAATGTGCTCACTTGCCAGGTGAATACCTGAGACAAATATTCTGGCGATCGAGCACGTTGAAGTTATCTGTCGTAAAGGCACGATGCCCCAACCCCTCACGACAACTCAAACAAATATAACCTTCTCTACAGCTTGGTATTAGGAGTGGTAAATTTCACTGTATCAATTAATGGCATATGCGAAATTAATGGTATCTAGTTTCTTTGTAAACGAATCTTTGTAGCGTGAATTCAACATCGATTTGTACAACATTACTTGACGACATTCCATCGCGTGCTTATTTGTCTCCCTTTCATCAGTGTCAGCAGAGGAGGAAATGCGATTGGAAGATGCTAATGGACGAGGACCTACTAGGACTGGTGTGAAGCATTGCTCTGGGGAAACCGACGGCTCTGGATCTAATGGCCATGGCGGTTCTCACGGAAGTCTGCCGCCAAGGCCCGAAGACGTGATGTTAGAAGTAGCACAAAATACCACTGAAGTGCTAGCTGAAACTCTTGAGGTGGCAGCCAACGCAGTCTCTGTGGTTTGGAGAAATTGACCCTCCGCTGCCTACTGAAGACGATGCAATTATCGAGCAGGACGCAGCTGTGCGACCTGAAGTATTTTGGGTGAGACATTGATTTGATGCTTACTACTTACTCTCGGTTTCTTTGTGTTTTTTGTCATGCTTAGGCAGAGTACTGTCCATCTTGCGTGTGATTATGAGCACACCACACCCTTGTCTCCCTCTGATTCTAGCTTTAAGATAGTAGCCTGTGATCCTACAGGCTAGTGAGCCTTCAAGTTTACTCTCATCGGTTCGATAAGCACATCACCAGTTGGAGAATTTCAAGTTTCTTGCGTGTCGCATTGATGTGAGTTCCGATGGTGTAGATTGCAGTCTTTCCCACGTATACATCTAATTTCTGTCATGCTTCCAGAAATCCGAATGACCTTCACAGTTTGGCGCATGTCAAACATTGCACCCACTTCTCCTTTTAGAGGCAGCAAAAAGCTGTAGCAGTGTAGGAAAAATCCGTGAAGGGCAGATGAGTTCACACAATTGCGAAAAATCGTCATTCTCTATCTTTTATGTGACAAAGAAATGTATTTTTTGGCATCTTGTCCCAAAAAGAATAGAAAATCCTGAATCCTCATGCAGAACTTCACCGTTCTTCAATCCGCCCTGTTGCTGTTCCACTGTGAATCTACTGCACGTATTGTGGGCGGTAACCGTTCATGGCATTCCAACCTTAACCGGTGCTGCCTTTATATATAAGTTCACAAAACCTGTGCCCTTGAGATGAATGCAAGATAGGTTGTTATTGATATCAATAGAAAGAAGGATTTCAAACAAATTTGTATCGCCACAGTAACCAGAATTTGTCTCAATACTGTTTGGTACTGTCTCACGAGGGCTCCTATTGCACGTAGATTAAGGAAGCCTGCTTAACAATTTCAATATGATGAGATAGAGGACGGTTTTTTTTTTCGGGTGCAAGATTGGCACTTCTTGTAGGTCCAAATCTCCAATGAAGCTATTTCAATTTGTCACTCCTTGTAATTCCCAAATTCAATCGTCTGGGATTGAACCATGGGCAAATTTAATATATCTAACATATCTAAGACAAGCATATAAAAAAGAGAAAAACTTGTGATAATTAATGCATTTAGATTCATTATAATATATAAAACATTCCAGTCATTTGAGGGCCTAAACCCCAAGTCATTTGAATTGAGGACTATTATGAATTCAGATTCTCAATTCTCAATTCAACAACTAAGGATTCTCAAGCCAGTGACCTGGGGTGCTCGAGCCAGTGACCCGGGGTCACGAGCCAATGACCTTGGGTGCCCAAGCCAGTGACTTGGGGAGCCCAATCCAGTGACCTGGGGTGCCTGAGCCAGTGACCTGGGGTGCCCGAGCCAATAGCCTGGGGTGCCCCTGCCAGTGATATGGGGTGCCCGAGCTTGTGACCTGGGGTGCCTGGGCCAGTGACCTAAGGTGCCATATCCAGTGACCCGGGGTGCTTGAGCGAGTGACATGGGGTGCCCGAGCTACAGTCAAACCTCGATAAGTGTTAAATCTCTATTTGTGTTATGGAGATTTTTGCTCCCTTAAATATAAGACTAATAAGTGTTATGTGTTAAGTGTTATGTAATGTTATGCTCCTAATTTTACCTCGATGAGTGATAAGTGTCTAAAAAGGGACGTTTGTAAGAACCATGATTTGGAGGGATTTAACTTTGAGGTCAAGCAATAGTTTTAAGTTTCCATTTTAGAAACAAATTGATTGGTACATGCATTATTAAGATCATAAAGTAAAAGATCATATATTTTAAGTTGATAAAGTAAAATATAAAGTAAGATATAAAGAAAAAGATAACTCCATAAAGTAAAGTTACATAAGTTTATAATGTAAAAGATAAGTGTTACTATTCCCCAAGTGATAGCAAAAAGTATGCTCCCAACCGTTAACACTTATCAAGGTTTGACTGTAGTGACCTAGGGTGCGATATCCAATGACCTGGGGTGCCCGAGCCAGTGACATGGGGTGCCCACGTGAGTGACCTGGGGTGCCCGAGCCAGTGACCTGGGATGCCGACGTAAGTGACCTGGGGTGCCCATGCAAGTGACCTGGGGTGCCCAATCCAGTGACCTGGGGTGCCCAATCCAGTGACCTGGGGTGCCCATGCAAGTGACCTGGGGTGCCCAATCCAGTGACCTGGGGTGCCCAATCGAGTGACCCCAGGTCTCGGTGTTTAGGGTTGATGAGCTGAATCGGTGCAATCTTCCCCAACTCTCAATCTCATCTTCCACTGTTTAAGTTGCAATCTTCCACTGTTTAAGTTGCATTCTAGAAGTTGGTAATTTTTATTTTTTTTGCTCAGGTTGATCAGGATCATGGCGAAGTCGAGCTCGGTGGCAGCGCTGCCGTAGGTGGTGGCGGTGCTAGTGGGGACCTGTGCGTCCGGGGCCCGAGCTCAACCTGGCTCTGGCAAGATGGATCTCAATCAAGCCACCAACCATAATCTGGGCGGATTTGATAGTTCTCTGAGGTACGTATAACTACGTTCTGTGCGAATTTCTTCCTGGTATCAGTAGTTCTTTTCCAGGACCCACATGTAATGGATCAGCATCTGATGTTTGAAAGTTCGTAATAAGATGTCTACCCCTTCCGTTTAATTAAAATTACGAGGGCTGGGAGAATGCATTCTAGTTTGATTACTGATGCGAGCTAAGTGGAGTTGCACGTCGAAGTTATAAGCTGAATTGGCGATTGTGTCTCAGTTAATTACATCAATTTGATTACATGTCTGTCTGGTGTCTGCAGGAATATAACTTAGAAGGCGAGAGTAGCTGCCAGTTGCTGGACCGAGGTGGAGCCTGACTTGCTCTGATTTGCGGTCATCTCCGAGTCAAGTTACTGGGATGTGTTGCTTAAGCCTCTGCAATAAGGTTGCTAGCGAATGTGTTAATGCTAGTCAATGTATATATCTGCAATTAGGTTGCTAGCCAGCCAGCTGAACGTGATTTTGCGTTGGGTTGCTGATAGCTTGTTTCAGCTGTTGTCGAGGTGTGCAGAGTTTGCACAAGGTTGTCTGAACTGTTTTCGTGTGCCCATTAAATAACACTCCTATGACAGTGATCCCGGGCTTTTTTGTGTGGTTTTGAAGCCCCGTACAGGTCTGTCACTATTCATTTTTGACAAAAAAATTCAGTGTTCACGTCCGATGCTCTACGAGCTGCAAGAAACATATGTTTCTTTTTTTCCAATTCATTAGAGTTGTTTTGCCAACTGAGCATTTTCCCCGCCCGAGGACTCAACTAGAAAGATTGAGACCACTAGGAGAAAAACAGAGTGGTAATCAGGTAAAAAGCAAGAGATCTCTGTTGCAGCCAGGAGCTGCATCAGTTTCTTAGTTGGTTTGGACATTCCGGCGAGTGGTGTGCATTTCAGGCATCGCAATCAAGAGAACTCTGTTGGGTCGATAAGGAATTCCGGGATCCGAAAATGACGTGGCATGGGTCGCCTTCGTCGTGGCCATATCCGTCGTCGCGGGGTTTGCAAATGCTCGGTTTTCACACAGACAAGGTTCAGGGGTGCCATCTGCGAAAGAGGTCGACTGCGAAAATGAGTGGCGTGTGACTGGGACCGCGGGTCGGGAGATGGCTCATTTCACACGTCTCGTGGTTGGAAACCACGTTAGGGTTTATGTGTTTGTGCACTTGGGTTGCAGATTCGAGGCATGATTGTTTGGGTTATGGGGTCCAGGGTTCAAGGAGCTCGTTGTGAAGTTTGAATTTGGAGCAAGGAAGCCATGTTTGCCACCGCCATCTTGTGGGCGAGGTAGCTCAATGGCCCACGGCCCATCCGGCTTGCCAACTTGGGCGAGCAGGTGCAGGTTGCCTCCTAGACGCTGTACAGAATTATTGAGCAGCACGGTGTGCTCACGCTCTCTGACTGCTGGAACCATGCTTCCCAGGTAACCGATCGTCTGGTGGTGGATTTTGTTTCTGCAATCAGGGTTTGGTTTGGTTTTCCCTTGCACTCTGGAGGAGGATTAAATTTTCTCCGAGTATAATTTGCAATTGGGTGGGTTTTCTGTGTTGGTTTTTAGATGGAGAACCATGGGTTGAAGAGCAAGCGGCACACGAAGATGATGCTGCGGTGTGAAGAGAGGGTTTGGTGTGGAGAGAAGTGTATGCATGATCCTCGCCCTTTCCCCACGAGTCGCCCATAGTCTCGTTGGTTGGGCTACAGTTCTTTTTCTGACATGCACACCTTGATGTCCAGGAAGGCGAAACCCTTGAGGAGGAGGAAATTTTCAACGCAGAATGGAAAGGTCGGTTTAGGGTTCGTATTCGGTTGGCATGAGCAAACAGGGCCTCATGGGATGTGCACGGGATGCGGTGCATGTGCCGAATTGCATCGCAGATCTTGAAGCTAATCGTTGCATTCATCCGACATAGGATGTCGTTTCCCCATTGTCGAACAGCCTCCGAGTCTGACCACCTTTATGATATCTCGAGTACTGTTCGACTATAGACAGGATGTCCACTAGTTGATGTGTCTTTTTCGGTTTGGTTAGCATTTATCCTGCAGTGGATTGCAACTTTTGGAAATCTCGAATTGGCTTCACTGTGTCGACGTTTCGTGGAACTTTGTAGGTTGACGAAGGATATGAGTCGGTACTCGTCGACATGGGGCGGCCAAGGAGCTGGAACTGAAGTTCATGCCCTCTGGTACAGGTGAGATCACTTGGTTTATTTAGAAATTCCATCTGTGAGATGGGTACGGTGAACGGGATGGCAAGCGCTCTGTGGCTGGTTATCTCTGCACAAGATCTTTGCAGGCATGTCAAGTGCCGAGAGCATGATGCAGCTCTGGTTGGAGAAGATACAGAAAGGAGCAAAGATTGTGAGAAGGAGGAGAACTCCTAGTTTGGTATGATTCTTTGTTTATGGTATGCCCCTTGATGCTTGTCATTACCTCACAAAAATGAGGGGGTAGTGCTTATAAAGAATTGATAAACACGTCTCGGAAGTCAGTGGAGCTTGTGTACGTACCTAGATCTGCACCGATCCACACGTTTATCCATGGAATTATCTCGTCTGTTCAAGGATTCACATACTCTTGACAAAGATTAAGATTGTGAATGAGTCAGTCAGGGTTGTGATGCTCCGGTTCTGACTCTGTTAGGTTATGGTTGCTCGGCTTAGGAGATGTGTTGGACAGATCTGGACATGTCGTTTTCGAGGATGAGGTTTCTATTAGGTTGAGGTTTTGAGATTCCCATCTCAGTGGGTGTAGGATTGAAGAGGAAATGAGAAGAAGGAGCGGATCAAAAGCAGCAAGATATTGTAAGACTTTATCAACCTTATGTCGTCTGAATCAAGCGTGGTACATGATGTGCTAAGATGTGGCAGGTTGTGATCGGTTGTGGTTTTAGCTTCTCTCTGCGTGCTGTGGATGGGATCCATGCAGTTTTTTTTTTTTTGAATCGGTTCTTGAAGAATCGCCGAGTGCCAAATATTCTTCACCGTCTCCACCTGAATTGAATGGGGTTGACCGAGTGCAAGTTCGATCTTGGGAGTGAGAAGATCTGGAGCACATCTTTGAAATGCGAAGATTTGGAGTACATGGGTGAAATAGTGACATAGGAATCTAGATATCTTGTAGATTAGATGTAATCTAGGGTTCACATCTTATGAAATTATGATGAAATGTTCATCGTAAGAATATTACGAAATGTAAATGCCGAAGACATTTTGACTTCGTATCGGTATTCATTTGAACCTCATATCCATGACGTTGTGACATTTAGCCCAAAATGTAAATTAACAGAAATCTATACATACATCCCGTGATATGTACGTATGTTGAAATCTATGTCGCCGTTGAATCCACCCTGGCAATGTACTCGCGGACGCCCCGCAGCAATCTAGTGAACTCTGTTCCCGCTGTCCGAGCCAAGACGTCCGAGATAACGGAGTTTATCAACAGACTTCTCTCCCCCCTTGCTTGACTCACTGTCCACGTTTCTTGTAGTCGACTGAAAGCACTTCGACGGATGCATTGAACGCATTGAGAGACGCCCTTAGTGTTACCAGTACAGTGCCAATCATGCGCGGCACACTTGGCATCCGCAATCACCCAACTCAATCCGCAATCCGGCTGAAACGTAACCTCCAACCAGCTCTTCCGACGTTCTACGGTATTTCTCTGATCCACCAGTTGTGTGCACCGAGTAGAAAGGTCAAACAAACTTAACCGTTCCACTTGGATGAACCAAAGGAACCACTAGAGCTGAACATAAGAGCATCCCGATGGGAGGTATTCCAGGAAAAGCACATTGTTCTGGACGGCCCAAGTTCTCACGATTGGATCAGCACAACTTCACGACACCTTTCAACGCAGGCGAGTTTATGGATTCTGGCTCACCATTGAATAACACATCGAATACAAACGAAGGGGGGAAACCCAGGTTTACTCGGATTTATTCAGCATGTCACGCTCGGTTGAACGGCACGGGTGTAATGCAGAAACGCTTGCTCCAATTGCAGATAGAGCTGAAATTGTTACAAAACAAGCAACTGCTTGAAATCGACTCTGCCGGTTTACTGTGAGGGATACCATGGGGGGAACTTCAAGGGGGAAAGAAACAATAGGAACAAATACCTAGAAGAAAGCACCCGCTCATTCGCTGAAGGATTGGAACCGGTTCGTCCGGAATCATAACCGATCCACGACTTGTAGATTGTTCTGAGTCGGGCCTTCGCCGACAGTTGGGAGATCGGGTGATAGGTGCCATTCTCCATCCACCAGGAACTTGATCTCATGAATATCCCGAGCACACAAAAAAATAAACAGTATCGGCTCGATGGTTGCAAGGACGCGTTCGGGCCTCCCTCGGGTCGCCAGTCCCGTCGTCGCCCTGGTGCCGCACTAACCCTAAACCCTAAACCAAAATACTAACCAAAACATGTCATGACCCATCAACCCGGAGAGGATGGAGAACATTCGACAAAGGAGCCATCCACCCTAAGACGCCGTTCCGGCGTAGGGAACTACTGCGGCTACGCCGCAGGGACAGATCAGGGAGGCCCGAGGGAGGCCGGGCAGAGAGGGAGGCGGGCGGGGTTGCGTTTGCCTCAAACGTGCGCGGCCCTCACTGGCGAGGGTAGGCTACGGCGTCCCCATGCATCAGATAGCTGCTCTAGGTCACACATATTGCTGTTAGTCGACTCAAGCTGATCAACACACTGAGACTTGGTAATGAGATCATTAATTATTATCGATCAATCTCATTCATGGGAATTACAGAACCGGCAGCTGGATTTGCAAATCCACACTTGACTGAATGATTTGATGCCTGCATTGCCTGGGCGAAGCTTAGTGTCGTGACTTTAAAACGCGACGACCGACGGACTGATTCAGGATGCCTGCGAGGACGGAGGAATGCGCCGGTGGCTGACCCGAGCCGGGGCTGGTCCAGAGGTGCGACGATTCTACCGACACATCGACCTCTCACCCGCGATCCGTGAACAGCGACCGAGAGACTGAGAAACATCACACGGTGGTACACGCGTTCTCAGAAAGTTCGACTTCCATTGACGAGCTAGTTACATGTTTCCCCTACATTGTCACCCTGAACTCCCTGAACCCTGGAACTCAGGGGATGGCATCCCATCTGAGATCACAGCAAAAGGTTCGATCGAGGCCGAACCCAGGACCCAGCCTCTCGGATGCGGGCATGGGGGGTGTCTCGACCCACTGTCTGGTGGTTCGATCGCACACCTGGATGATGGGGCCGCCCAACGGCCCGTGCACGTTGCTGATCACGGCAAGGAATTGCGTGCTTCCAAACATGTGGACGTGGCGCGGAGGGTCCATCAGCGCGGAGATTGGGCACATCGGCAGGGAACCCTTGATTCTGTAGGCGCTGCCGCGCCATGCGTACTCCCAGATGCCCGTGTAGTTGCAGAATATGACGACCATGCAACCTCGTGCGACCGACCAGCCGTGAGGATGCGTCCACGTCCGGTCGTACTCGCCCATGTGCATGATCCCCATCCCGCAGTTGAACGCGCGAGGTGGCGATGTTTGGCGACACCGCTGGAGTGACCAACTGCTCCCGTGGATCCAACCGGCGTCCGTGGCGCTCCAGGCGCCGGTGGCGGATGAGTACGACAGCGCGCGCATTTCCGGTACGTGGCCACTGATCGCGCTACTCCTCTTCACCCTGTGGGCGCCGACTACCACCGTCACCTCGTACGCCTTGGTGTCGTCGTCCACGCGGAGCTCCACCATGACGGCCAGCCTGTGCTCGTGACGGATGGGAGGGAGGCTTCTCCGATCACCTGTCAAGGGATTGCACACCACCACGGGACACACGGACAGATCCCCATGGGGGACGAAGCACACGAGGCCTGCATCAAACGCATACATGGAGTCACGGTAGCTACGCCGAACCGAGTCGCCTCTGACCCCGGGAGGAAAACCGGCTAGATCGAAACCGGCCCACTCATTCGACTCGTGGTCGTACACCGTGGCCCGAACCGAGCCGCCGCCCCCCCATGCCGTGACCCACCTCACCAAACCGAGGAAGCTGCGGGGGTGTCTCTCTGCACAGGCTCGCCTGAAGTGGGAGGACTTCGACATGGTCGACCATGCATGCGAATCCCGCATCAGCTCAACGATCCTCCCCACCGGCAGTCTCGCAAAGACCATCTCCACCAGGTCCTCTGGGAACGACCTCCATAAGTTGCCCCAGGTCGGATCCCCGGACCCTGCTGAACCCTGCATGGCTCGCCTGAGCCTGAGACTGCGACGCCTTCCTCGAGGAGCGCCGTGAGCCCCGGGGGTCTGCTCCTCCGGAGAGGCTCCGGCGGGAGCACACGCGGCCGGACACATGACACGGTCTAAGGTATCGAAGAATCGGCACCGTGCTCGTGGATCAGAGCCTGAACATACAGCCCTTGGCGATGAACAAGTTGGAGAAGTCCTGTGCGCGCTTGGCAGAAGTCGCTGGAACGAAGAGAGAGCCGATGCCCATGACAATTGCCACTACTACTTCACCGCAAGTTCACCGAACGTTTTTCCACCTCGCACCGAAGTTAGCAGAAAGATTGTCGCATGCAAACAGTCATGCAGTGGGGACAGTGGTTTCCGGCTGTCGCATGCAAACAACATGCAGTGCCAGGGACAGTTACCGAAGTGGGCTGGAATTTAGTGATGCAAGCCATCCTCGCGAACAATCCGAGGTCCGCGATTTGCAACGATCACCTTGAAATTTCCTCTACCCAGGCTCGTTTGTCTTCGTTCAGTCGCGAGGCCTTTTCCTTGTTATCTGCGTGAACGCACCCGCCTTTCGCCTATCAGCATTCGATCGGGTGATCTGTTGTTTCACTACCGACGTAAGAGGTTTCGCTTCGGCCCTTGCCTAGGTCGAAGCCTCGAACATATCGGGGATTTAACATAAAACATGTTCTAAACATGAAAAAGGCTACACTCTAGTTAAGTTTTTTCCTTAGTAAATAAAAAGGCTTCGGAATTAAAATATAAATTTAGTTTCTTAGAATACATATTTCTCATCAAACTTATCCAGACTTCCAGATCATTGTAATAGATGAAGATCTTTTTATTATTTACATATTAATATTCCCTCATACATGTGATTTATTATAACTTTAACCTCCTAAATTTGTACTGTAAACTTTCCTCTTTTTCAAAATATATATATTTTTTGTTCTGTTTCAATTTCTCAATCAATCATATTTTTCCTATTCATTTATTTCATCCATAGGAATTGTAACAGAGGTAAAAACATCCAAAACCGAACGCGCAAATTTTTCAGAATGATTTTCTGAAATCTTGAAATCTATCCATGATTTTCTTCCGTCAAGTATACTATGTGAAGTATCAAAGAAATCCTCAAACTCTCTCTTAAACTTAACAGGGTCCATGGCTTCATAATTTTGCGAAGTAATATTGAAATTGAATTTTTCAATATCATTTTCAATATCACGTCTGCAAACCGGACATCTTCTCAATTTACCATCTTCATGTTCTGTAGCTATCCACATCAGCATGCAAGCTTCACAAAACTCATGTTGACATGTTGATACATATCGCTTGGCTGGCACCTCTTCAAAACAAATAGAACATGACGTTCGACCCCTTTTCCGAGGCCGCTTCATCTGAATTTGTTTTAAATTTTCCCCAAAAACAATAACTTCTCTTCCCATGCCTGTGTATGATGCAAAATCTCAAAAAGCTTAAAATTTACCTCAATACAAGATGATTTCAAAATACTGATCATGTAAATAGTTATGTGATTATTGATGTAAATATTTATGTAAATATTGATGAATGTATTGATGTAGATATTGATGAATGTATTGATGTAAATATTGATGTCAGTATTGATGTAAATACTGATGCAATTATTGATGTAAGTATTGATGTAAATATTGATGTAAGTATTGATGTAAATATTGATGTAAGTATTGATGTAAATATTGATGTAAGTATTGATGAAAAAAATGATAAAATTACGAAATTTTCAAAATTATAAATTATAACAAACCTCCCAAGAGGTTTGCCACCAACTCTCAAACAACTTCACAATAACAAAGACAAAAGAGAGATAAAAAACTCAATATATATTTAATATAATTTAGAAAAATCAAAATATATTGTCTGAAGCTTACCAGCGCTGAGCAGCCAACCATAGAGAAGTAATCACAGAAGAAGTGTCTCACCTTCTCACCTCGAAGTTTTTATATAATAATTCCTTCCCAAAAAAAACCATAATCAACCTGAAATAAACATCATGTTTTTGTCATTGCTGAAGTTTGATTCTAATATTATTCCCTCTATCTCCATGTTTTATAAAATAATCTATGTCAAAAAATTTAGTGGTTTCTAAATTTGGCCAGATTATTTCTAAATTTGGCCAACTTGTTTCTAAATTTGGCAACTTAGTTCTAAAACCATCCAACTTGTTTCTAAATTTAAAATTTTCCTTAAATATACTATAATTAGCAAACCATGCTCTTTTAGTAAGGGCACAACATTACATAACACTTAACGCATAACACTTGTTAGTCTCAATTTTAGGGGACATGAAATCTCCATAATACATATAGAATTTTAACAATTATGGAGGTAGCACTTATCGAGGTTTGACTATAGTCTTATTTTTAAGGGATCAGAAATCTCCATAACACATGTAGAGTTTTAACCTGGGGTGCCCAGGCCAGTGACCTGAGGTGCCCAGGCCACTGACATGGGGTGCCCAGGCCACTGACATGGGGTGCCCAGGCCACTGACCTTTGCGCAGACCCCTAACTTTGTTGTTTCAATTTCCCCTAATTTTCCATGAATAAATTTTGCCTGTTCTCATCTGTTCTTGACAATATCGCTTGGAGCATAAGTGAAAGAACTCTGGCTGAACGAGGCCGGTTGGTGCTCCACCTTCATACAATCTTTTGACTTCACTGAGAGACAATCTTGTGAGCACGTCATCTGTTTTATATAATCTTGTACTGTTTGTGCTTGTCGGGATTTGGATCGATACCCGCTCTACACAAGAACCATACACGTCCTCATATCCGGTGACGACGACTTACCGGGGCCATGGGGACTCATTCCCTCCGATGTACAAAAAACCGGCTGATCGAAAGTACATAGCCGTGTTATAAACATCACCATATGATACCCTGACCGAGACTATCATTCTACTTACCCTCACCACGCCACTCTCCTGACCACGCCCTGCCCTTACCTAGGTCTCCCATGTTATCGGTCTGAATCCGGATCGGGTATCACCTGATCATTTCCTGGTGACGACGTGACAGCACGCAAAAGCCAGCGGAGTGATCGCAGACGTGATCAGCGAGATCAGGAAATATCTTAGGGGAAATCATCGTGTTTATGAGCAACATGTCCCTCATCAGTCATGGCTATGTCGGCCATGCCGGCTGACGTACTTGCCATCCAAAACCTGAGGACCCCCAGATGATCGTCGTCACTCACTCTTAACTCCATTTCCTCACTCGCTCCGAGCTACGCCTCACCCATTTCACCACCCGAACGTCTGCTCAGGTACTCCGCGAGCGCCCTTTGATGCTGCTTGGACTACTAGAGAATTGCTCTGTCGTAGAAATGGTCTCTGCTCAAAGAGTCCTGGAGTTTTTTCTCGAAGTATAGGAAATCCTTCTGGATCAGCTTTGCAAGGGCCTCGCCTAAAAACAATCAACCAAGCAGCTGATCTTTATGCGCAAACCAAAGAGCATATGTTTGAGCGCGCTGCTGCCGAAGAACAGGGGAAGCTGCTGAAGTAAGTTCTCGATTTTGTTCTTAGTCCTGATTATAAACGTGAAGTCATTACTATTCTCTTGTAATACGGTTTGCATAATTTCAGCTCTTTATTTTACCGTTTTGAGGTATTTTATTAAAGAATACATGTTGTCATATGGGTGCCTTGCAGGTTGCAGCAAGAGTTTGAAATCTCCACAGGGCAGCTTATAATCTTTGTGGACTCTAGTGTCAGTGATACAATACGTACACTAATTACCCTGGGCAATCACCGAGCTGCTCAAAGGGTGAAGGTGGACTTTAAGGTATGTGCATATGTGCCACATTCTACAACTAAAATTGTACTGTATACTTGACTAATTTTATGGCCACTACTCCTCATGCGTGTTGTACTTTGGACATGTTGGATGTGATGCTTTACTTGGGCATTGTAGGACTTCACAATTCTTTGCCATATCTCCTGGTTTGTGATTCACGAAGTTTTGTTGTTTCAACGTTCTGGGCTCTGTGTTAGTCGGATTTTGTGTTAATTCTGCTTTTTGGTTGTTCAGGTCCCTGACAAGCGTTTCTATTGGCTGAAAGTGTTTGCACTTGCAACTGCAAAGCAATGGCCCGAGGCACTAGAGAAGTTCTCGAAAGAAAAGAAACCTCCTATTGGTAGGATGCCAACAGCTAATCACTCTTGCTAGATCTCGACTATTTTCTTCAATCCTCGAGGCGCTGAGTTCATTATCTTACACACGTGTACCGTACAAAGTGGTAGCTGTCATTTTTGTTCGGTTGTGAATATTGACTTAGATAGTCTTTTAGATCTTTACCAACGTTGAAAACACTGATTAGCGGCTGCAAAACGCGTTCAATTTACGGACCTTTCCAGAGCAGGGAATTTTGAGGTAGATGGTGTTATATTCTCTTGATTTGTGCTATCCTATCGTGTCCATGCAGGATACAAACCATTTGTGGAGGCATGCATAGAAGAAGAGGAAAATGCTGAAGCTTTGAAGTACATTGCTAAGCTTACGGATCCCCAAGAGAGAGCTGAGGTTTGGCCTATGTCATCCCATCAATCATTGGTTTGTCAACTGCGTGTTGTTAAAAAGTGACGAAACTTGCATGAACATCTTCTGGCATAAGACTGGGTTTTTTTTAGTTAAAAACCTGAATATTTTAGGTCATGAGCTGTGTACATTGGTTCTCTCCTCTACTGATGAGTAAACTTGGTGGTTTCAGGCCTATGCGAGAATCGGGATGGAGAAAGAAGCAACAGAAGCTGCTGCTCAAGAGTCAAGCGAAAGATAATGAATTGCTGGGCAGATTGAAGATTACATTTGGGCAGAACACAGCTGCTCGAGCTCTGTTTGACACTTTACGTGATCGCCTCTCGTTAACATGAGCAACATAGTGAGCTTAAATGTTAGCTTGCGAAGAGGTTTTTTTTTGGGTAGGTTCAGATTATTGAACTAGGTGCCTTGTTTGTACATTTTGTGTAACTGATTTTTCTTGTACCGTAATCTTGGTGTAGGTCTACATTGAGTTGCAATCAACTTAGTGCATACTCGTAATGAAGATTAAGGAGGAGTGTGTACATTATTCACATCTGACCTAGATCAATTCAGTTCTTATCATCTCTATACTCTTGAATCTGTTCTTGTTTTTGCCATTTAATTCCGTGCAATCTCTACTATATTGAAAATAACATCTACTAAATGTCACCAACGTTGAATATTTACATCAATACTAATCATGACTTGCGTAGTGAAACCAGCACTACATGCTAGAGACCTGTCACTTTAAATCCTTTAGAAACTCATACTTAAAATGCACCATCGCCAAACAACGGTGACACGGTCCCATGAAATCCCAGTATCCAGTAAACATTAGACATGGGCATTACAAGTTTGTGTATTGACTGGAAACATTAAACAACCCTGAGAATTATTATATAGTCTATAATCCTAAAATATGTTCACAAGGCGCAAGTCCAACGGCCTTCAGAAAAGCTGATTAACGGCACTGTGTAAAATCCGGGTATGGAATTCCAGAGATTGGTCTTCGTAAAGATCAGCTGAGTATCAATTGACAACATCACACAGGATTAGGAAAACTGCACCTGAAGGAAACTCAATGAAAAGTGATACAGAGTAACCATTTCAGGCTAACTTACGTGAAGGATTTTGAAAAGGAGTATCTGCTCATGCCGCATCCAGAGCAAACATCAACTCTTGCCAGAAATACTTTTCCTACGACCTGATGGAGATGCCTTTTCCTTCTTCACGTAGTTCAACCCGCCAATATCAGAATTTAAGTGTCTGCGCTTCTTCTCACTCTCCAAACCAACCTCGGCCGATGGTGTCTTGATTGGATCTGTTTACGAGAAGCATTATTAACCAAGGTCACTAAGTCGTAGGTTGAATCAAAACATACCGAAGATAATCAAAAACACCAGGATATCATATTCAGAAACATATTAGGTTACTGAAACAACGAATATCCGTGACCTTGGAAAGTCAACATCGAGAATCCAAGGCTACTGAAACCTCGACAAACCTTCGATCATGTAATATCCAAAGCTTTTGAGCCACGACACTGGAAATTCGAGATGGCAGGTAGCTCTTGCACAGCTGCCATCAATCCAGGCCTGCATGGCAGCGCACCAAGGGTGATAGACACAAAGGCAGGGTGCCAAAATGACATCCTTATTGGGAAATCCTGTCGAGCACATGGCACACGCATGCACATTGATAACAACCGCATCCGTCCGTGGAGTATCGCTGTCAATGAAGCGGCTTGGTGCCCTCACGAGTGGGATGTTCGAGCGCTCTGATAATTTCAACTTGAGATCCTCGAGTCTGTCAACGGTGGCTCGCTGCTCCTGCTCCAAGGAGTTCAAGCGCATCTCCTCTTCAATAGCTATGCTCAGCTCCGGCTCAACAGAAACCAGTTCCTCCACCCTGACGCGGATCCTTTCGTCCAGCTCTGAAAGAAGACGTTCCTCGCTCTGAAGCTCTTCGTTATACCACTGCCTCATCTCCTCGTCCACACTGATGTCCATCTTCGCCTTAAACGCCCGTCTCCTCTCGTGCTTCAACACCGCCGCGTCGTAGCGCTCCTTCCAGCAGGACAACTCCGCAATGGCCGTATCCTTCCCTCTCATCACCGACTCATGGTGCTGCTGCTTGGCCCTCAAGATGCCGACCCTCTCCATCTTCCGATTGTGCAAAGACTGCGTGTCACTCCACTGATTCTCAGCCTCTCCGAGCAGCTCCTCAATTCGATCCATAGCCATGTCGGAGAAGGTCCTCCTGCCATCATCTCCTTGGTAGAACACAACCGCACCACCTGGCTCCACTTTCTTGTTTCTGCAACGATCCGCCGCATATTTCGCCCAATTCATTTGATTATAGTGGCAAACCTCCGAGATGACTGCGCGAGCAAAACTCTCGGGTATCAAGGCTGGTTCAGGTAGAGTTGCGGTCTGGAAGATGGGAGGATAGAGCTCCTGGACTCGCGCTTTCACCCGGTCAGACTTCGCTGCCATAAAGTTATACCCCTTCTGTTGTTCTCTTTCCCCGAACATGAACACCAGCTCCCCATCCCTTACGTGGTGGCAGTCCTTGCTCGGATCGAGACCAACACTGGGCAGACCAACCTTACTAGCGAAGTACTGCTCACTATTCACATCGGCCATGGTCACTTTACAACCACTGTTTGGACGAATGAAGTCACTCCCCTTTCCACAGCCTCTCTTCCCAACTAATAGCTTTCGATTGCAATGCACAACACTTACAAAATTAGGCAGACGCCAGCACCCTCTATCCAGATATCCAAACAACGAAAATTACATTCAGGTGGAAGCATCCAGTGTGTGTTGACAACGGAGCCAAGCTCGGATCTCACCTTCATCGTGATCAATTAAGCCCTAGAGAACCGAACATGAAACTCGCCCGATGGGGAGCAGTAATGTTGAGGTAGGAATTAATGAAGCAAGATTAGTACAACTTGATGAGATGTGCAACACTTTCACGACAATACAGCGAATTCTAGATAACTTGCAAAAAGATCTAAGGATCATGAAGATTAAATGGATGAATCCACCAAAAATATCTAAAACGGCCAGAAGACTAATCGAATGATACAGGACCAGACATGATGATCAACATCCTTGAGCATCATCATTCAAGGACCTTGAAATTGTAAGATGTCAATTTCCAGTAATACAACATGATACTCCTACCTATCATTGGCAGCCAAGGCAGCATGATAATCGCCACTGGTGCTAAAACTAGACTTCATAGGGCAACTGAATGTCCATGCTGCATATTATACGTATATGTCACTTTGATTTCAAGCATGCAAATTTGATGAAATCCATCCAACCGCGAGCGCAATACTTATGCGATCAGTGTGAAAACCGATCAGGCGACTTTCTAGATATTATTTACCTTGGAGCCTCTAAGTATAGGCTATCTGGCTCTAACTATGCTTCAAGCTCCATTAAGGCCTTTGATAATTGTGCAAATTGTGGAAGGTCAGCTGAAACAAGTGTCCGCTGCGGAGTAGTGTCACTGTGGAGGGGATCTTACGGAGCCTTTGGTTGGGTTTAGATAGTGGTCCCGACGGCTATTTGTTCTCCTCTTCAACAATATTTTGTATTTCATTTGGGTAGGTTTGGACTCCACTTAGAAATGCTCACACAGAGTTTTCCTACAATTTTTGGAAGAGTGGTTGACGAGTGTTAACAAGGGAATCACTGGAGACGGACAGCATGGAAGCGTACTCTTCGTTTCCTAACAGGGCAGTTTGTTACTTCAAAGAGACTTTTCATTGAGTCTTATTTCTATGTTTACAGGCATCGTTGTGTGCTTCATGTATTAGAATTATTTGTATAGGATTTAGATAACTCTATTGGTGCTAAATTGTTTGGTTGTTGACCAATTTAATGTTGCAAGTACTTTGCATTTCTCCCATTTAGCATACATCATAAACAAAATTCTTCTTGTGAATTTAGGATCCAAATTGGAAGCCCTCGCCCTGTTTCTTGGTGTGGCACTGTCCATCACTGCGTTTCCTGTTCTTGCTCGTATTCTCGCAGAGCGTAAACTTCTTAACACTGAGGTACGACTAATTCCCATCTTACTGTTGAATCGCATTTCCAGTTACCCATCTTTCAATTCCTATGAGCTTGACAGGCTATGAAATTTCACAGATTGGACGAATAGCGATGTCTGCAGCAGCAATAAATGACGTTGTTGCATGGGTCCTCCTGGCTCTGGCAGTGACCCTTACAAATTCAGGGTCGAGTCCATTGATAGCAGTGTGGGTGCTTCTCCTTGGCGTAGCCTTTCTTGTCTTCATGTTTCTTGTTGTTTCACCAATTACACACGCATTCGCCCACAGCAGGGAGCCTGCGACGGAGTCTGTGATTGCAATGACTCTTTTGCTAGTTCTTGGAGCGGCATTTCTCACAGATTTAATCGGAATTCACGTCATTTTTGGAGCCTTCATCTGTGGGCTCATTATCCCTAAGGAAGGTCCATTTGCAGGTGACTCATCCAATCTGCTCTTTCGTCAACGTGATATCACAACGCAAGCAAGTCTTGTGTAAATCTTCCAGCTTTGTTTTTGAGACTGCCTGATGCTGCATTAGAGTAGATCCGTAAAATTACAACTGCCCCTGCCTATTTCCTGATATCTCCATGATGTGCAGCGATACTGATAGAAAAGGTTGAGGACTACGTCACTGTGCTCTTCTTGCCTCTCTACTTCGCAGTTTCTGGTCTGAAGACGCAGCTCTCTGCTGTCAACAATGGAACTGCAGGTAAGAATTAGTCCACATACAAACTATCCGTTAGAAAATCTCCAGTCTTCAAATTTCGAAGGTTTCAAAATATGTCCGCTCTATGTTTTGAAATTGAAAAAGCACACTAGCTACTTCGGCGACAGTAAAGAATATGTAGTTTGAGAGCGGTAATTAGAACAAACAGAATTAAAGAAACTCTCAAAAAGATGATGATCTGTCTTCTAACACAATTTTTTTGGTTGCAGTGTTGATTCTTATCTTGGTGATAACTACAGCAAGTGTCGGTAAAGTACTGGGGACATTCGTTGTAGCCAAGATTTGGGGTGTTGAGAGTCGCAAAGCTATTGCCCTTGGCTTTCTCATGAATACCAAAGGTCTTGTTGAATTGATTGTCCTCAACATCGGTCTTTCGAGAGGGGTAAGGTCTTATGTCTTCACTCGAACTGCATTTAATATTGTATTTACAACAGCAACTAGGGCTTTATGGCTTCAAGGGCTCTACTTGACCCAACACCAAGCAGTCAAGAACAACAATTATGAGCAAATAGAACTAACGGACTTGACATTATGTGATGCACAATGCGTGCAGGTTCTAAATCAAGAACTGTTTGCGATAATGGTGGTCATGGCCATCGTAACCACCTTCATTACAACTCCAGTAGTTATGTGGTTGTATGAACCAGCCCGAGATATTCAACCTTATACAAGGCGGACCATCGAGTATTCTGGGGACGACAAAGACAAATTGCGTTTGCTACTCTGCCCCTTTGGATCGTGGAACGTGTACGCCATGATGAACATGGTGGTAATCACAAGAGGAGAAGATTACAGGTCTTTGAGAGCATATGTGCTTCACCTGATAGAATGTTCGGAACGTTTGTCATCCATCCGGAAGTCCACGTTATCCAGTCAAGAGGACCGATATGACACTATGCACCAGGTGATGCGTTGTACCTCCTTTCTGATTCTCCAAAGAATCTTATGATTTTCCTTCCTGCAGAGAAAGGGAGAGGATTAGAATAGTGAAATAAGCTAGAATGTAATAATCAAATACTTAAAAGAATAGTGTTGATTCAGCTCTCTTGGTGGAACTTTTTTTAGGAGAAACGTAATACATTCAAGCTTAACTTTCTTTGAATGACAAGTGAAGTTAATCCTCGAGTTCAGGGAAATATGGAGCGAGAAGCAGCTGAAGTGGCATTCCAAACATATGCACAGATGAGCAGAGTGAGCATCAAGACCGAGGTCGCCGTCAGTGCATTCTACAACATGCACATAGACATCTGCAACACTGCTTGCTCCAATCGGGTAAATTTTCTGATACTGCCATTTCACATGCGTGGGCGTCGTCACGGAATTTTCGAAACAAAAGTCGCAGGGCTCAAGGAAGTGAACTTGAAGGTGTTGAGGGACCCTCCTTGCTCTGTGGGGATCCTGGTGGATAACGGGTTCGGAGGAGGAGCAGCTAGCCCCCCTGTCAATTGCTATCAACACATATATGTACTGCTTTTCTTCGGAGGACCAGACGACCGAGAAGCCCTGATGCTAGCACACCGTATGTTACAGCATGATGGTGTCGAGGTCACAGTGATCCAGTTCGTGATCCAAGGACTTCGGCGACATTGCTCGTATAGCATCCGAAGTATGTCAAGTCGCACACTGATGTCGCATTTGCGAACAAAATCAGCTCTAGAAAGAGGACGCAGTGCTTTGAAACGTCTAGCTCATCAAGTGGTGGATTTCTTCGCAGCACCATGGGTCCGGCCCAAGTGTGTGAAACCAAAGCCGAGCAGTGGAAAGAAGAAAAATCTTTCATCGGAATCAACTGCTGAGAGGGACGTAGCAGATGGAAACAAGGCAGGCTCTAGTGAAGAAGTCCATGTCTCCGTGGACAACATCGTGTTGCAAACTGAGAGAAATATGGATATAAAAGCCCTAGCTCGTATCCTGGCAGCTGCAACAAAAGCCAAGAAACAAGTTGGCAACCAAAAAGACAAAGATATACCACCCTTAAACTCAAATCAGGACATACACAAAACCAACTCAGAGCTTCAGGCAGACATTGCTTGCAAAAACTTGACACTAAGAGTGGTTGAAACGCAGAACCTCGAAAAATCGGTACTTGACGCAGTGAATTCCGCAAAACCAAATGGTTTGATTATCACGGGGCTGCATTTGCACGAAAACAGTCCAATTATAGAGTTGGGTGCCTTCCCTTCAGTTGAGGATCACGGTCTAGGGCCTGTAGGAGATTTCTTGGTGTCCAATAAGCACCTCCACATGCAAGGATCTCTGCTAGTGGTCAAGCAGCATAGTCTTTACCAGAGCACAGTCTCGAAATCCTCTAAAACTCAAGATAGCTTGCACCCAGTTGCGGAAGAGGCTGAGCTAAGTCCTTCAGTTTCCTCTG
This sequence comes from Ceratodon purpureus, assembly GCA_014871385.1. Classification (NCBI taxonomy): domain Eukaryota; kingdom Viridiplantae; phylum Streptophyta; class Bryopsida; order Pseudoditrichales; family Ditrichaceae; genus Ceratodon; species Ceratodon purpureus. The sequence continues at coordinate 18,807,358 of CM026427.1, forward strand.
CTCGAAGTAATGTGGATGCCTCCACGACTTCGGTTTAAAACGACTACCTAATCGAAGACAATGATTAGTTGTGGCATATGTCTCCGAAGTTATTGCAGTGGACAAAATCAATTAGTAATACACACTCGTACTTACTTCAGTATGTGCGCCTGTATAACAAGTTACCTTCAATATTTGCACTTCGAATTCCTTTACACCATGCCAGTCATGCCATATAAGCATAGCTGAATATTTGAAACCTTCATGAAATTGGGTCCCCGTTGTACCGTAAATAAGTTAAGTCAAAGAAAGTTGACGTTTACCAGCAAGTCAGCATTTAAGCCATTGATTAAAATGAGCCTGCATACCCTCCCTTTGGGCAGCAGATCCTATGTTCACAGTAGCGATAATCTTTTGAGGTCTCAAGAACTGTACAAACTCTCGAAGCTCTGAGTAGCTTGAATGCTCACTGTAAGGAACACCATAAATGGTTACGGCACCACTACACTGGGGCCTCAACTCTTCTAAATTGGAACCTACTTTTTCTGAGTAAGTCCAACCTGTGGGCCGAAAAGCTAATACTGCATTATACGTGGGGTGAAACGACTGCATGTAGGCCCTCAACTTTGTGGCATTCAAGTGTGAGACTTGGAAGCACATGCAACTCACTCCTGCTGGCATCCGAGCATAATCTGTCAGTCAAATCAGGCCAATCAAGAGCTCGCAATGTCCTTACTCTCCGTTTGTCAGCATAAATCTTCAATTTGAGTGCCTTCGCAATCCCCAGATACACACGTTCTTTTCCAATGCTATATGCGCCAACTGTCACCAACGTCCTCGGATTTCGAGCTAATGCTGCTGTTGTCAACCTGACGACATGCCGGATTACATTTTCCTGTAAAGGAAAATTATATTTCGGATTACAATAAGTGGTATCCAAATAGAGGGATGTGACGCGTGCCCGGAGGAGATCGGGGTAACTCTGCATGTCTTTACAAGCCCGGAAATCACCCGTGTGTAGGATACGCTGCCCACAAGTTTGAAAAAGTATCAGAGCAGCACCTGGGCAGTGATTTGCTTCCAAAAATCTTTACTTCCACGCCTTCCACCATGAAGAGGGAATCAAGCTTAACTGGCCGTAACCACCGAGAATCAACACCTAGGTGCATCGAAACAAGGCGGGCAGTGATTTCAGTGCAAAATATCGGACCATGAGACCATGATCGTGTAAGCCCCCCATAATGATCGGCGTGAAAATGTGAGAGGAAATAAGCTTTGCATCCCTCTACAGCTCCAAATTTAAATGCGTCCACCGTAAAAGGAGTCCCTGGCATCTTCTTATAAAATGGGCAACCCCTGGTAGACTCACGAATGCTTTTCCAGCCATTGCCGCCCTTCCTTGGCGCATACTACTCCCCACTTGCAGCAACAGGGGGCGTTTGTCCTGGCCGAAACTTGGACAAAAAGTTCGCTGCTGCAGAAGCCTGCTTCGCGAGAGGAGCCAATCCAAAGTATGTGCCTATATCTCGTTGTTCTGTCCTCTTTTGGGAGACGTTCGCATCAGGAGGTGATTTGCGCTTGAATCCTAGAAATGATGAGAGATCGCCCTGCTTCAACTTTGAGGAACGATTCAAATTATTCAACATATTATCTTTGATGTTCAAACCTGGCTCGGATACGCTGCTTTGAGAGTGTCTGCTCTGGGATGAAAGCTGCGGTTTCACTACCTTATATTCCATGCTACCCTCCGCATTCCTAATTCCCTCTGCATCCTCCGATCCACAATCACGGCCATAGCTCGATGGAGGACTGCTTGTACATGGTAATCCATACTCATCAACGTCATTCAGTGAACTCCAATCAGTTCCACCCTTATAAAATGCGTCCCTAAAGCTTAACTCTTCTCTATCCGAGATTCCACAAGCCGACTCTTCCAATTGAGAATCTGCCTTACTTCGTGTATCTAGCGTCGTCTCAATGCTTGCATCCCTACTTTCCTCATCAAAAAATAAATCATCCCTAAAGGCTGAGGAGTCGTCAAAAGCGTCCTGATATCTGATGCTCGATTCATCCTCTATTAAAACAGGTTCATCATCTCTCGAGAAGCCTGGCTTGAAATCTTCAACCATTCCCCCTGCGACGTCATATTCCTCGAAATAAGTGCGCTCACTGAAATTGAGACTCTCCACAGCCATGTCCTTTGTATTCTCGCGCTCACCTACTAGATTGGACTCGTGTAGAGCCGATCGTTTGTCAAGAAGCGACTCACTGATCTGGCATGAATGCTCCTACAGGGAAATTAACTCTACCAATGCAAAAAATTGCTCCATTGAATTCTCGATCAGGCGTATGATCATGAGTCATTCTCGCAAAGCAACTGCCTTGCAACTAAACTTTCTTCACGAACTAGCTCATGCTTGCGTACTTAAGCCCAGAAGCCTTCATCTGCACCACCACAACCAAATGTACACACGTCAACTTCCTGAAAATCAAGCGTACATCCAAACTATGGCAATGTAATCGCAATTCCTCGAAGATACTACCTTACCAATTTGGAATTAGCAACCCTATCTTTGAAAGGAAACAGTGCATCCAAGCACCACAGAAATTTGGAATTGTAAAAGGACAGTCTGCTCTTGATAATTGTACTGATATTACAGTACCTTCAGCTTGACATAAGAGATGCCTGTGCCATTGAGCATGTACATGGTGTGAAGGCCTTTTCCTGCAAATCCCATGTTGGCAACTCCAGATTGACGGATGAGACCCAACGGCTTCCCCGACTGGGCAAACACTGAAATACAGACACATCAATCATCATTACAATGCGTCAGCTTGAAGTTACAAATTATTCATGTAGAGCCAAAGTCATCTGGCTATCCTGCAACACGGAATAATTGCAGCACACTGACCTTGGACCCCATCCACAGTGGCGACGTAAACTCGTTCCAACGTGTCGACCTTAATGCCATCCGGAATTCCAAGTCCCACGCCGCTTCCGTCGTAAACTCCAACCGAGGCAAATAACCGTCGGTTGCTGAAGAGTCCATCAGCACCGATGTCAAAGACTGTAATAGAGTGCGGCCTTGTGACGTCGAAGGTTCCTTGCCTGTTAAGGACAGATGAATCAAGCATCAAATTGGGTTTTAGCACTCGACATGCAATTCCTCACATGAGCATCAGATTGTTTTCCAATGGATAAGCACAATTTGCTTCCCGTTGAGAATATAGGATAAATCAAGCACCAAAATAGGGTTTAGGGTTTAGGGTTTAGGTTTAGGGTTTAGGTTTAGGGGTTAGGGGTTAGGGGTTAGGGGTTGGGGCTTAGGGGTTAGGGGTTGGGGCTTAGGGGTTAGGGGTTGGGGCTTAGGGGTTAGGGGTTGGGGCTTAGGGCTTAGGGGTTGGGGCTTAGGGCTTAGGGGTTGGGGCTTAGGGGTTGGGGCTTAGGGCTTAGGGGTTGGGGCTTAGGGCTTAGGGGTTGGGGCTTAGGGCTTAGGGGTTGGGGCTTAGGGCTTAGGGGTTAGGGAAATTAGGGAAAATTAGGGGATTTAGGGAAAATTAAGGGAAATAGGCGAAATAGGGGAAATCGGGGGAAATTAGGGGAAATTAGGGGATATGGGGGAAATAGGGGAAATTAGGGGGATCTAGGGGAAATAGGGGAAATTAGGGGATTTGGGGAAAATTAGGGGAAATAGGGGAAATAGGGGAAATTGGGGGAAATTAGGGGAAATAGGGGAAATTGGGGGAAATTAGGGGAAATTAGGGGAAATTAGGGGAAATTATGGAAAATTAGGGGAAATTAGGGAAATAGGGGAAATTAGGGAAATTGGGGGAAATTAGGGGAAATTAGGGGAAATTAGGGAAAATAGGGGAAATTAGGGGAAATTAGGGGAAATTAGGGAAAATTAGGGAAATAGGGGAAATTAGGGAAAATTAGGGAAATAGGGGAAATTAGGGAAAATTAGGGGAAATTGGGGAAAATTAGGGGAAATTAGGGAAAATTAGGGAAATAGGGGAAATTAGGGGAAATTAGGGGAAATTAGGGGATATAGGGGAAATCAGGGGAAATTAGGGGATATAGGGGAAATTAGGGGATATAGGGGAAATTAATGGAAATTAGGGGAAATTAGGGGAAATTAGGGGATATAGGGGAAATCAGGGGATCTAAGGGAATTAGGGGAAATTAGGGTTAATTAGGGGAAATTAGGGGAAATCAGGGGAAATTAGGAGATATAGGGGTTATAGGGGAAATCAGGGGAAATTAGGGGATATAGGGGATATAGGGGAAATTAAGGGAAATTAGGGTAAATTAGGGGAAATTAGGGGATATAGGGGAAATCAGGGGATATAAGGGAATTAGGGGAAATTAGGGTTAATTAGGGGAAATTAGGGGAAATCAGGGGAAATTAGGAGATATAGGGGATATAGGGGAAATTAGGGTTAACTAGGGGAAGTTAGGGTTAACTAGGGGAAATAGAGAAATTAGGGGAAAGTAGAGAAATTAGGGGATATAGGGGAAATAGGGGAAATAGGGGAATTAGGGGAAATTAGGAGAAATTAGGGGAAATTAAGGGATACAGGGGAAATTAGGGGAAATTAAATTCAGTAGCATCTATCCGAGGGTTAGTCTTGAGGTCTGTTTCTTGCCGTTCGATGTCAAAAAAGTTTCCTCTTAGCTCAGAGCAGACTGCCAAGTCCATGGTGAGCGCTGGATGGTCACGTAGAACCTACTTCAATTTTTACTTCGAATTTAAAACTACAGAAACAATACGCGAACTTGAGGTGTCACATTCAAACCTGAAGGTACTCCAAAATTGCTTCGTGGCAGAACTGCTCTGGATTCTTTGGTGGTGTAGCGAAAGACTCTGGGTGCTCAGCCAAACGGTTCAGGAAAAGAAGAGCTTCCCGGTGCTTATGATAGGCGCTCTTGTACAGTTGAACGAGCTGAGCGTAATACCCACCTGCCAAAATTTATGAATTCAACATTCATATTAAGAAAGACCCAAGTGTATCTAACAGGTAACAACAAGCAAGGAACTCAACTGCAATTCGAAGCTCGTTGATTTCACCTTGAGGGATTTCCGTGCAAGATTACGAGTTTGAGAACGGAATCAGAACAATGTAGATTCATTAACTCCGAAAGCCTAAGAACGATATTGATGTGTCATGATTATGCGTCGTACTGTAAAAATGACCGTGAACTCGTTACAAGCGCCCTAGTAACTTGAAGGAGATTTGGCCTTGTTTCAACATATTATGATGTTCACCCATGAATACTAGGACTATCGTTTCACCTTCTAGCACGACGTCGAACACAAGAACTGCACCTTCTAACATCAACCCTGCCCAAAATATCTGGTGTGAGCAGTGTAGCCGTGATAAAAATTATTTATGAAGGCGAAAAGGGAGACAAATCATGACTATGATGCTGATATCCTCAACTTAGTTCGATAGATTCCTTACTGCAAAGAAGCCGCCTGCTCCATTTCCTGCGTCCACAACCATGTGGAACGTACCCCTCCAAAGGTCGCTCTGATTATCAACAAAATTCGACTTATGTTAGAGAACCTCCAAAGTGCAATTGCAGCTTAGGAACACACTGTCAGTTTCTTCAATTCAAAACGATCATGAAGACTACTTTGAGTAGACATATCAACTTCGACAAAGAGTTGAAGCTCACCAACACCTCCAGCCCCTTTGCGAACAGCATCTACAAGATCAGCAGTATACTGCTCCATGTAATCAACAGAATGTGTCTCTTTCTTTGCTACGGTCTCTCCAGTATTAGTACTTTCTTTGGACATAACATGGTTTATTTTTGTTTTTTGAGGCAAATGAAGAGAGAACTTCTCTTCCGTCTCGTTCATCGCGATAAAACATAAGTTATTTTTGAATCATGTGAGCTTCTCTCCATTTGTTTTTTTCATTCTACACACGATCATTTAGATGGTGACCAATGGTAATTTACTGTTATTGATTTTTTTGGTCAATTTGCCATGCTTGTAGTGCGAGTTAAATGTCTTTCATTGCGTTCTCTGTTGCAGCTGAGGCGTAAGGATTGGTAAATATGATTTACAATGTATATATGAATCGGTCATACGTTATGTTTGATGATCTGACATCGTGGGATTATGTAGTTCTGAACTGATTTGTTAACATGAGGTCATTGAGGGAGGTTTGCAGGTTTCTTACAAGTGGCTGCTCAAGTAGGAAGTTTTCTGTCTCTTCGAATGCTGCAAAGAGGTAATTAGTTAGCTGGTCGATGTTGGCTCTGACATGATTTTATGTAATAGTTATGAAGGCTAGCTGACAACGATTCCACACTGGAGGGCCTTGGTGAGTTGTTGAGATTTTGAAGGAGCCCAAATCTTGTTATCAGGATGTAGGAGATCATTTTTGTGATGATGGTTGCACGTTTACCTGAATGCATCTGCTGCTGTTTCTCTTTCTTGTGGAGACAGACTAGATTTACTCATCCAACTTTTTGTCTTGCTTTTGAAGCAGGATCTTACAGTCCAATTTGCGAAACAAAACGAGGGGAATTATAAGGTTGAGGTTGTATGCACCGTTTCTGGATGGTCGAAAGGCGAACCCCGAGCTTATAGTGTACAGCTAGTGCCAAAAGCCAAGTTGCATGGTACTCTATCTTTACGTCGGTTTTTAACCAAATCTTGCAATCTTCAGGAGCTGTGTCTTTCTCAGATTGGAGGATTGTTTACTGCTAATTTAATTCGTTTGTGTTCGAAAGTTTTGTTTGCTGCAATATTTGGATCTTGTGTATTTTGATGTTGTCGGTTCATTCGTGTGTACTTACTTTTAGTAAGTGTGGCTATTAGGGCTCAGGTGAATCCTGACACGGCTGCGGAGGGCAAAGTGTCAAGATAACCGCATGATACAGTTTGATGATCAGTATGTGCTCTAATTGTGTGTTCGTTTATTTTGCCTGTACACAGATGCAAAACATGAATTTGACGGGTCTGCATCTCACCATGTATACAGTGTACAGCCTTGCTTACCCAACGACCCAGCCCAGCTTTATATTGGCGAGTATGTGAAAGCTCAGGAACTCGAGCGCTCCCCTTTTTACTATTGCGAAGCTAGACATGGGTCACCGGTCAACATAGGACCTTCTGTTCTCTATTTCTCATGTTTACTTAAATGTTCGATGTGAATTGAATACTTCGGAGGTTTGATGAGTTTGGACCGACTAAACATTGCGGTAACCTGCATCTCCTGCTACTGATTATGTGTTTTATGGTGAGGCAGAATGGCAGCTGTATGCGGTGTTAATTGGAATGATGTTATTATCAGGGCTGCTGTTCTTAATGTTCTTCGAATCTCCAAAATCCGACGCTTTTTGGCAGTTTCCCATGGGGCGAGCACAACCTGCTCGTCCTCCTCCGCAAGCAGTATGGGGTCATTCAAACCACCAAGAATTATAGATGTAAGGCGTACATACACGTGTTGACTTTACATGGAAAGACTTGCTTTTATAGCAGCTGAGGATACATTTGAAGATCTTATGATCATTTCTTGATCGCAAACTTTGCTTTTCTTCTTTTCATTTCGTGTTTTAGTTCCAGGGAGAGGTTTTCAGATTGTTCAACTAGTCATGAACCCTTTATTCATCAGGGGATACACACAATTGTTTTTAAACATAAACACTCTATATCGATATACATTAATTTGGTTTCGACCTGAAATCTCGTCTTTTGTTCATTCCAATGCTACGTCGATGCTGCCTTGTATCGGTGAAATTTGCACTGATGTACAATTTGGACTTGCGTTTTTAGTCTGTTAGAATGATTTGCAACAATTCAAGGTGTGAACCTTTAACTTCTTATGTCCACTCGAGAGTTTCACTGACATCTCAGAGTTAATGATATTGTAGCTATATCTCGACTAGACGATGAATCTGGCAATGCGGAGAAAGGTGACACAGGATGTGGTCAACTGTTTCCTTGATTTTGAGCTGTGTTTTTAGGGGGTTTGAGTCGAGCCGATCATCTACTGAAAGGCTTAGGAGCTTCAACGATCCAAAACATACGTCTGGTTTGCAAGGAGACAGCAAGGAGCTCCTTGTGAATGTCAAGGACCATCTATCTCAGCTGCATTTTAGAATCTCCCGAGCTAGGCTTCCTGGTTTCAAATTTAATCCACCATCTGAAGCTCTCGACGTGAAGTAACTGCAGTGCGTGCTTTGCAAACTATCAATTCCCTGAATCACTTCGATCAATGAAGTCGATCGAGGGCGAATAAGTATGTCATGATTGAGCTTATGAAGTTGGAACCATCCTCCACCAGACATGCAGGCAAGGATGTACACTACCGTATCATCGTAGCAGGCCCATGAAATATAAAAATGAAAAAAATAGAAAATTATGTAGATGTAAAAACGAAAATAGAATTATTAGTTTTTACTATTTTTTTAAAAAAAAAGTCTAAGCCATTTAAGGTCATTTTTGCTGATTTTTTGCCTAAAAAAACAAAAATCGTGAAATTCAATTTTTTTGAGACAAATCTTAATTTTACAAAAAAAAATAAAAATTATTTGTTTACGAAGGACCAAACCTGCTATGATGTTACGGTACTAGAATGAAGGGGTCTAAACATTGAACAGCACCGGGAATCTGTTTAAGGCATTGCACAACAGGAGCCACAAAAAGTCATATCCCTCAAAGTAGCATTGAACAATGAAGATACAATGCCTAGCAATGCCCACTCCAAGGGCCTGGGGTCCCCAATCCAAGGGCCTGGGGTCCGCAATCCATGTGCTTCGGCACCCCAGTCCATCTTCTTGGGGTCTGAAACAATTCAGTTTCATTTTTTTCAGTTTTTACTTTTCTTAATTTACTTTTTAGGATTGTAAGTAGGAATACATAATCTTCATACATATATAGACTATTAAACTAAATTCTAGACCTCTTGTTTTCAATCATTGCACGTGAGTTCAAGTTTTTTAGAGTAACAACTGGGCCAGTCCAAGGGCCTGGGGTCCCCAATCCAAGGGCCTGGGCCCCTAGTCCATAGGGTGCCAACTGGGGTCCCCAGTCCGAGGTCCTGGGGCCCCAGTCCATGTGCTTTGGCACCCCAGTCCATCTTCTTGGGGTCTGAAACAGTTCAGTTTCATTTTTTTCAGCTTTTACTTTTCTTAATTTACTTTTTACTTTTTAGGATTGTACGTAGGAATACATAATCTTCATACATATACAGCCTATTAAACTAAATTCTAGACCTCTTGTTTTCAATCATTGCATGTGAGTTCAAGTTTTTTAGAGTAACAACCGCAGTCCAAGGGCCTGGGGTCTCCAGTCCCAGGGCCTGGGGCCCCAGTCCATGTGCTTCGGCACCCCAATCCATCTTCTTGGGGTCTGAAACAGTTCAGTTTCTTTTTCTCAATTTTTTCTTTTTTTTAATTGGACCATGATAATAAGATATTTCTTAAGTTAAAAGTGATACTATTGTTTTGTAAAACAATCTTTGTGAAGTTTGGGAAATCAAATGAAAGAGGGATTAGGGCTATGGTCTTCCAACTCTGTCATTTTCTAAATCCGTCAGGTCCTTATAAGCAACATTCAAAAGATGGACATTTGCGGCTACCTACATGTACAGAGACAGGATATGTAGGCAAGATGAGATGTCGGGTTTAGGGGTTAGTGCCTGGCCTTCATCAACGGCTCGTAGCTCACATGAGGAAATGCACGGCCTAGGTTTTGTTTCTCTTGCAGGAACGATCAGGGCTTTGCATGCATCGGAGATCAGTTTCTTCCCAAGCTGATGAGCTTCAATATTGTATTGGGATTTTCTGATGAAACAATTCCCTATGGCTGATTTGTGTTCTGTGAACTTTCATTTGATGTGCAGGGTTGGTAGTCAGGCAGCTGTAAACAAAGTTGGTGCAGCCATGGCCCATGGGTATGATACTTGGAAAGATCACGGTAGAAACAGCAAAGTACAAATGATGCACGCCGAGTTGTTGCGGCTGGCTTTCGACTTCTTGGTAACACTAGACTTCCACGATTTGCTCTAGTCAATCATGTCTCTTCTGTTTCGTGTGGTGGCTTTTTTCGCTCTTTCTTTATATTGTTGATTTCGGTTCAGATTTTTAACAAAGGCGAGGTTGCATGCAGGGGAGTTGATGCAGGTTCAGCTTCGAAGACTATCTAATTTTCAACGTCATCGTCACGGTCCAAAAGATCAGTGATAGTGCAGTTTTTTTGAGTGATATTTAGAGCTTAATTAGATATTGTTTCTGCAGTTCCGCTCGATGTTAACAATTGTTTACGTGATAATCGGTAAGTGATTCCCGTCTAATATGGACCTTTTTCCTGAAGGATGAGATGAAACGAAATCGAGTTGTCAAAGTCAACCACTGACCAGCGAGTGGGTACAAACAGATCTTGCATCCCTCGTTGAATATGGTTGTGCCGTATGTTGTAGTCTCCCTCTGGCTCTTGTTTAGACGGGTTGGTTTAAATAGTTCAAGCGACATCATTATTTGTTGCGCCTACGTGGTTTATTTATTTTAATGAGAGCATATATACTTGTCAAGACCTGGAGTTGGTTATCGGCTTTTGGAAATAGACCAGCGAGTTTCGTTGGAGTTTTTTTATCAAGGGATTTTATATATTGTTGGACAGTATTCTTTCCTTTGCAGATTTGGTTCAGTTTCCTACTCGCATGTTTAGGGTGTTTTCCAGGTGCTATTTCCAGGTGCTTTTGAAAAACCTTCGGATGGTGTACTTGGTGTGGTGGGCAGGAACGGAGATACAGATGCTGGAGAGTATTTTGCAGACAAGATGCATGGGTACGGTGTCTACAAGTTTGCTAACGGCCATCGTAACGAAGGCTCATGGCACGACGGACGAAAACAAAGATTAGGCATGATCTACACTTTCCGCAATGGTGACACTCACGCAGGCCACTGTCATTTGGGTACGTACCCTTGAGAGCAGAAGCACGCAGGTCCCCAATGCATCGGCTCCAGTGGCTGTTAGTCACTCCAAAGTTTTGAATGCTGCGCAGGTAATGCTCTGAATGTCATCTCGTTCTGGCCATTCTTTTTAGCGATACCAGTGAATCAAATATCCACACGTACCATATTCAGTGCAAGAATAGAAACGAACTGGGAGTTTCGAGAAATCACGCTTCATTCCGTGTTGCAGTGCTTCAACCAAAATTTCGGAGACTGTACTAACTTGGTCTAACAAGTGTTATTGAAAAAATAGACTCATTGAATCAAGCGTCCAGAAAATCTCCTAAATTCACTACACCTAGCGTATTGCATCATAACCCATGACAACAGATCTCATCCACTTATTGTCAGCACCTTCTATGTAATTGAATTACAACTTATACAGAGGGCGGCTATAAAACCAAAAATCTAATGAGGTCAACCCTAGCTACCCCGTGATCGTCGTTTTGAGTGAACCCTAAAACGTAACGGGCAACGGGTCCTACCGGACCCGTCGCCCTCAGTCAAACCCTTCTCGCTCCGCTCGATGGGTTTGCTTTATGTTGCCTGAATATTTTTATGAGAAATAAATATTCCACTTATAAAACTTAATTTAATGAAGGAATTGATTTCCCTGATTTTTCCCTCGAAGGAGCAGAAACTGTAAGAGCAGTGATACTGTATTTTCATTCAATCCTTCGTGAATGTCGGTCTTCATCTCTTTGGTTTAGTGACCACTGGCTGATTACCTTGCCACTGACAGGCCTATGTGCACTGCAAGCGACGCACGGCCATAAGCTGTCCTGCAGCAACTGCTATGGACTGTGTTGTTCCTATCATATTCCGCATGAAATACACCATGTGAGCGAGAGCAACACAGTCACCATCATCAAATGTGGCGCGCCTTCAGACATTGTTGCCCACTCAAACTGGTTATTCAAAGTAACCGATTCAAGGAGTACTAGTCACAGCAAATCTCATCAGGTCAGTAACAGGTCGTGTAATCACATACGGGACTTGTTAATCATATTTCGATATCATTCCAGAGAGCACAAGACTTTACTGCAATCAGACAGTACCTTTTTATATCCGAGTTTTTAGTTTCTAGAGATTTAGACTGCCTATCTTCAACAGCTGAAATTTCCCCCACCGCAGCAGTCTTTTTGGTACGACAATCCCTTCACGTCATCCACCATGGTCTGGTCATTGGATTTCCACATCGTTTGCAGTTGATGCTAACTTATTTCGCTTTGCATTTCTTTCTGGAAATGGGCCACTTCGAAGTCATCAATTTGTATTAAGCAAATAATACATGTGTGATGGGGAAACTTGTCATACCTGACAGTGTACGCATATGAGGGCTGTTGTAGAATGTCAGCAGTCATCAAACAGGACTGTTGTGGTGAGTCGTTCACTCAGGTGTCGTTTATTCATTGTAGTATGTAGTATTTGTGTTCTGTTCATAAAAAAAGGGGTAAAATTGTATTATGCGTATGTTCATGGGATTCAATGAGAAAACGTGCATGACTAGGTGTGTTTTATGCCGCTGTGCAAAAAAAATAATGAAAATGACTTGTATCCAGTCAACGAACATTTATTGAAACATGGTTTCAAGCACAGAAAGAGTGAAGCGTGCTGCAAGAAAATTAACACATCTAACAAGGACGCGTTCCACCTTCTTCACTAAAATGTAACTCCTAACAGCAGCCACCTTCATTTCTTGTGTGTACGATTTGGGAAGCGTTCCTGAAACCGATGTCCCTACTCTTCCCATCTAATATATCTACTACAAACACAGAAGATATCAGAACACAATCAATTAACCCATCTTTCATTCCAAATAGGTCGCACTGTGATATACAATCACATTCCGAAGACACTGAGTTCACAGAATAACGAACTATAGACAGAGACATACAAAAGATAGAAAACGAAAAAAAAAAAAAAAAAAAGACTAAAAAAGGCTAACATTTATTGCAACTGGACTTCCTAATCGCGAGAACAGAAGAAGAGTTTCGAGGAATAATAACAACACATTGCATGCAACTTGTGGCAGCTTATTTTTTTATTCAGTGACGCTCATCTCTTTATACTTGCGACGACAGTGGGCATCATCTTCTTCTCTGCGATGCGATGTGGCTCTTGGCAGCGGCCATCTTCAATTCATGTGAATACGATTCGGGAAGCATCCCTCAAACCAAGATGCGTACTCTTCCCGTCGGAATCTATTGCAAGCACAGAGGATATTAGAATTCAAACAATTAACAGCGCATTTGATATTCCAAATAGGTTGCACTGTGATGTACAATCACATTCTGTAGACACCGAATGAAGATGAGAACGAACCTACAGACACATACCTCCAATATGCTTACTATGCATGCCGTGGTGGATGATCCCACACGTGGTGGATGGTTTCGTCTGCAAGTGAAACCACAAAGTCCTCCCCCTCATCCGGTGAATCCGGGTGCTCTTCTAGTCTCTTGCGTTTGAGTCTATTTACTTCGAGGAAACGGTTCACTCGGAGCCTCCATTCCCGCATCTGTATATTTTTAGGCCACGGCGAATCCATTGCATCCCCCCATATGGAGTCCAGATTGTCGTTGGGACCAAACTCGTCTTCCCTGATGGTCCGTTGACACCTAAACTCTGCATAGTCCAGTTTGTAACCAAGAAATGAAGGATCGGCATCGGCTATGGCGCAGTACTCCTCATATTGCCTGTGTGGGGGAAGCCAGTCCTCGTCAAGTTCGTCCAATCTTAGCCTGTACTCCCAATTGGCTTCAGGTCGCACAAACGCCTGCTCCGGTTTAGCAGACCCTGCGTGTCCACGTGATTGTGTCGAATTTGTGTCGTCTCCATCCTGTTTTGGAGGCCAGCTTTCCAGATCCACCTTCTCCCTCGACGGAACCCATGATGGGCCTACGGGTCCTTCCTTAGCCGCAGCACTATCTGAAAATTGAGTTGCTTCAAACTCCGGTGTACCATCTCGGTGACGGCATCTCTTCTCGTCCTGTGGCTGCTTCTTCGAGTCTCTCCTGTCCTTACCTCCGCTGATTCTCTTCCGGTCCATTCTAACAACCTCCTCTCCACCGCAGCCTCCTCCTCCTACGACACCTCGATCAAATGATCAGAGAAAATGGATACAACAATAATGTTACTAGTAACGGCGATGTAAAGTGCATAAGTGGACACGTACATCGCAACTTCCAAGAGAGATTAAAAAAACAAACTAGTAGAATGTTCACAGTATCATGACTTAATGGAGATTTCTGATACTCAGTAATGGTTTAACTAGTCGATGACAAACATGGTAAACGCAACAGACAAAACATCGTAGTACTCTTCCCTCGTAGTCAAGTGCAGCACCCCCGCCCTGACAGCACTTGCCCTCGCACACACCCCATGAAAACAAATAAAAACCCTAAATCCTTACTCCGAATCCCGAACCCCCTCCACCAAAACTCCAACGCTCAAATCACTGCTAGGACCACTCCCCATTCTCAAACACTCGCTGTACAAACTCCTACCTCACCAAACAACTCAAGATTGAAACATTTACCTCGTCGAAACGATTCGCCTCTCCACAACAACCGCCCTGCGACTCACGATCTCCCCGTGCTCAGAATCAGAGAAAAACCGCTTCGACGTCCCATTCACCGCCGCTCTGTGCGACACACTCCTGTACCGCGTATTACTCAACACTTGCAGCATTTCAATGCGACTCGAGTAAGAACTCGAACACCAAATGGTTGGGTGGTGAGGCCAAACCCTAAACCCTGAAGACTGTATGGAGACTGGTGATCGAATTGGATGGAGTCTCATACCTGGAACAGATCGCCGATGTTCACGACGAAGCAATCCGGGCGCGGCTTGACGGTAATCCACTCGCCATCGATCTATCTGCACCTGCGGGCCGGCGACTTCGTCTTGGTGCAGGATGGTGAGCAGATGCGGGTCGGTGTGCGCGCGCAGGCCAATTGCGAGCGGCATAGGAGGCGTGCGGAGGCAGCATGCAGCAAAGCAGAGCAACGGAGACGGGGACTGCAGCTTGCATGAGGGTACCCGGGGCTGCATGTCAACGTGTCGTAGCATGGGTTGTCTCGTTGACGGATTCCGTCGGGAAACCGTTCAGTGACACATCCATGCTCATTCGTAACATTGATTGCTGCACTTTGTAAAACCGTGCTCATAGATGTCTTGAAATTTGCATGCAAGTGCAAGGTAGAAACAAATGGGAAAGTTTCAAGGATGCTCGAGTTTTGAAATTATGCATACGGTCGCATAATGCATTCAAATCATGCGAGCATTGGACAAATGTATGGGAAAGTTTCAAACATGCTCAAGTTCTGAAATGTATCGTTGCATTCATGTCATGCTAGCGTTTAAAATTCCTCTTTACGTGGAAGCATCATGGAATTGCCGTGGTCGGGTGCTGTTTTACGCAGTCGCACTCGGGATTGCCGTGGAATTTGCACCCGAACGCGCCATAGCATCAAGTGTGCAAGTTGCAAATATGTTGAAGTCGTGGAATGCATCTAAGTTGCATTGAACTCTAGTGAAGTGTTGATTTGGTGTTCCGTCAAAGTGAAAGTATGATTTGCTGTACTTTCTGAAGCCGAACACATGACTGTCGTAGAATTAGCATGAAAATGTATGATATGGATTAATGAACAAGTTGAAAAAATATTTACATAGTCAGGTGCATCGTTGCATGTTTGGCATATCAGCGTTTAGGGAGTTCTTTTACGAGAGAATAGTATGAAAATTTACGGAGTGTTGTAGTTTATTGAGCCCCACACATGACTGTCAAAGAATCAGCATCCCAATGCTCGACAGAAATAAATGACCGGGCTCTTTATGTTTTGAAATTGTCAAACGCGTCGCAGCAGCATCCTACTCACGCGAGTCTTTTGGGAACATATTGCATGAATATTATATGAAAAACTTACAGATTGCCCAACTAATGAGATCTAAAACTGATCGATATTTGAGGTCGCCACGCGATAATGCCATTTTTCTAGGATTCCATGATGAAACAGCAAGCCGCCAGGATTGGACGTTGCATACAACAGATATCGATGGATAAAGTTTCGACAAATTACACAGACAACTCAAGAATGGAATTATGAAGACTACGTCTACAAGAAGGCGTCCTTCATATCATCCGTTTGAAACAGTAGTAGCTGCGGTCCTTTGAATGCTGGTCTAGTTGGGGTTACCGGAAGCTGCTAAGGGGAAGTATACAATTCTGGAAAGATATGGGCTCCTTCATGTTCGATTGTGGCAGCTTTGGGAGCCCTAGACCTATGCAATGCAGCACCACTACGACATGGGCATGCCGTCCACCAGCCTGCAGCTCATGGCGACTGAGCATTGCCTCCTGGAGTCGCTGGAGAAGACGAGAAGCGGGGGATTGGGGACCGACTGGAGGAGGGGGAGCTGCAAGCCTTCGCTTCCCTCCTTCGCAAGAAGTAGCCTGGGCACGCATGCATGAAGCTGCCCTCTCTCTTCTACGCTCCTGCTGAAGTACTCCATGATGCAATCATGTGTATTAGATTTAGTTTTGAATTCCATCAAGGTTAAATTTTTAGTGGAAAAGAGGGACAGATGGTGGCGGTTACATCAACTGTGCTAGCTGATTCACTCCCTAGAAATAATTAGTCTCTTTCTTTGCAATCGTTTTCTATGAGCGAACGAGTGGACAGGTGGTTTTGATGTGCAGGTTTGGTTTGTGGATTGGATGACCAACGAATAGAAGGGACTGGACAACGCAGTGGGTGTTGATTTCGTCACAGTTGAGGATGGGATTGCAAGCATAGCAGGTACATAGTTAGTACTAACCTGGTATGTAGCACCGCATTCAGTGCAACATGGCTCCCGTGATGTCGGTTGCTGGAGCTCCTTCATAGCCTCGGATGATGCTCCGGTGCGGCCGTCTGATCAGGAGCATCATAAAAAGCAACGTCCAAGTTCGATGATTGGCTGTGTGATTGAATCCAGGCAGGTTTAACATAACACAAGCATGACTTGTGTGTTTTGTGGTGATCAATGGAGCGTCAACAGTCATGGAAGCGGAAGAGCTGGCACCATCCCACTCAACAGTAGTACTGGATCCGGAAGATAGCACGTACTTCGACTCCTGGACTTTTCATTCTACAGGAAGCAGTTAAGACCCAGGTTTTTGAAACGTGAACTGCATTGTAGTTAAGGCAAGGGTTGATTGACGCAGTCTGTTAAATTATAAAGGCGGCACAGATGGAGTTGCCGTAAATTGAAGCTGCACTGCACTGGACAATGTTCGAAGTTCAGTCCCTGCGACTTGATCCAAGCTCTGGTACCAGCTCATGCTTTACCAGATTAGCGGCGTCATCGAACTGGTATAATGGGTTCGCAAGCAACTGGCTCTCAGCGATCATGTTGATTTTTTATGGGTCTAGGATTATTAGAAGACGTCGAAGCTTGATGTGTTCGCAAACAACATGTTCCAACGTTGTCATCTGAGGACACCCTGACAGACGCGAGATATGGAGGACCATGTATGCCATGGTCATGATTTCTGCAGAGGCTAGAATTTTGTGCAGGATCTGCGCGCGTTTCTAGGAAAGCTTTCCACCGTTTTTGACGTCGGCAGAATCTCCAGCTGAAATGGACATTACTTCCGATGAAAAAAAAAAAAAAAAAAAAAAAAAAAAACAAACGATTCAATTGCAATGCACGTAATGTCATTGTCACTTTTCACAAGCTATGAGATTTTGGACACATGGACATGCAAATGTGTGTTCCGTCAGATCAACACTTTGGATCTGCATGAACCTGCTCTAAGTGGAAAGGAAGACCGGGTTTGAGTCAGCCGAAGCGCAACCACCAATGGTGGCATGAATTCAGGACATGGTATGACCTTGAAGCAGGTCCCACTGTAATCACTTTACATCTTAATAATATGTCACTATAAAACTGTGCACAGTCACGCCTAGGATTGTGCTTCCGTTAAATTCTTACAACTACGGACGAAACCAATCAGTCCACGACTCCATCACGAGCAAATCGAGGTGATTTCATACCCCATTCTGTGTCACAAATCAAACCCCATCTGAGCTCTATACCCGCGGGTTTGCAGCTATAGCAGTAATAATACCTAGAGATTCTGGACGCGCCCGGTTATTCTTCCAGCCCCAAAATTTGTCCTTAATAAGCTCCAAACTGGTCTCTCCCTGAAGTGATAAGGTCTTGACAAGGGTATCCACGGATTAACAATTATCGTGTAATTACCAAGGTCAGAGGCCATTCCCGCTTGAAACCCATTGGATGCTGAGGGAAATATCATGACGACTGATCGGACATCAACTAGGTGCTCAAAGGAGGAAAGTACTGTCTTGACCTTTCGCACTATAAACCGGGCTGTATGTGGTTTAGACGAATACCTGTAATACGATCAATACTGGCTCCATATGGACCGTGGAGATCGCGGCGCGGCAACACCTCTTCGCGACTTCTGTAAGTCTGGTCGATCTTCTGCTCCTGGGCACCAAACAAAGGTCTCGACGTTTCAGTTGAATTATTTGAAAATTCATTGCATGGCTTGATGCTGTTTTGATGAGGTAGCAAGTCATAGTTGATCTCTGAAGATGCTCGTTTCTTAGCTAGGCCGTCGAAGTTAATTGTCGGCATTTGTCGACATCAGTACTACTTAGTTTGCATAATTCTGAACTGCTCGGGAAGCTAGTACCCATGTAGCGACGGAGGCAATAGCTGGCGAGGAGGCCGTTACCATCCACCGTTGATAAATAAAAGCGCTAGAATTTCACGTTTAATCTAGTCAACAGAAGAGACACGTGCTTACCGAGAAAGCAATACAGCAGGGTAGTTGGCCGCTTCTGCTGTGCTCATGTTCAACGTTGATATTGATTCTGGGACCTGCAAAAGTTTGTCCAAAGATCTTGTTAGAGGGATACTGTAAAAATAAATCATTGGTCCAGTATCTCAGAAGCCAAGGAATTGGTTGTCAGGAGAAACACAGGCTCAGGAAAAGGGCAAAAAAATCTCTTGACAAAATTTTAAAAAGATACTAATGTAATTTTAAGGAAGACTTCAGCAGAGAAAGTAGCAGCATGAATTGGCA
Source organism: Ceratodon purpureus (assembly GCA_014871385.1). Lineage (NCBI taxonomy): Eukaryota > Viridiplantae > Streptophyta > Bryopsida > Pseudoditrichales > Ditrichaceae > Ceratodon > Ceratodon purpureus. The sequence continues at coordinate 18,826,413 of CM026427.1, forward strand.
CAGGGCTATTACCGTGACAGCTGAAAGCTCACCAGAGGTGTCTCGCCATCTCCGCAGTCCGGAAGAACATATCCTGACATAAGCAAAAGCCGATGTATAAACACCTCCAACATTGTTGTAGGATCATTTCTTCAGCTAGGCACACTAATTTGTCTCCATAGAAAGGTCTATTATAGAAGCTGTTAGGATGAACCTAATGAAAATCTAAGTGACACTCATATCAAAGAAATGATAGCATTGAGCAGAATATACGAAGAAGTGAGGAATCGACACCTGCAATGCTCGCACGGAGTTGCTCGGCGTCATCGTCTTCGTCATTTGCTGATTCTGCGGCAGCTGTTAGCTCACGGAACAATGACATGAGTCGAATGAAACAGGATAGTGAGTGGTGTGACGAAAAATAATCATGTTGGCCTCGTAAAAAGTATCAGCTAGACCAGCAGAGTAAACGCAACCAATCCGTCACCGAACAATAATTTGTACAATACCTCGAACTACTGTGACTTCAACATAAGCTTGGAAACCCGAAGCTGCAGCCTCAACACCACTAGGGGGAAATGGTATAATTCGTTCGCTGAAATCTGCAGGCTGAACGCATGATGTGATGATCAGTTGTGGTGGTCCATACCATGCATTACTATTCTAGCAATGCGATCTCCAACTGTGCCTTAAAAAAAGAGCTGGAAAAATTCATTCTTGTGGAGGAAGAATACGAATAGACGGAATAACGCTAAACTCAGACATGAAGGCTGAGCTGGATATTTTGAGAAACAAGGTGATAACAGAAGCCCGTGAAAAGCGCAGATCAGAATACTTTTCATACTCTTGCAAAACATCAGCTAGTATTTGCCCAGGATATCACAAGTGATCTAGTAACCATGGATCTACAAAACACATCATGAACTTCGACGAACTTAATAAGACCGATCCCCAAATTACCAGATAGCAGGATGCTTACTTGAACGAGAACGTACTCCAGGTATTTTAAAAAATATCGAGAGCTTCTACTGCCCAGGTATCCTCTTCTTTACCATTTTGCTCACGGGCCTTGAAAACCTCTCGTGTAAGGGAAGCGAGCAGGCTCCAAGTTCCTACTGACCTGCACCAACAGGTCCATTTCAACAAACTGTTAGGGAGCTAGACCCGTACAATCAACGATACCACCTTGCGCGATGGTCAATCAGCGAAGGAGGATGAACTTGCCCTCGATCGAAATAAAAAGCAAAGAAAAGTGAGGAAAACATATGCCTAGCTAGAAACTTTCTCGTTGGCAATAGAAACGCTTATACAAAGGAGTATCCACACGATCGTTAGAGTCCAAATATCCATTATCACTCGATCTCCAGAAAGAAGGTCCCACTTTCAAAATAGTGTGCCCGAACAATCCTAATCCTAGTTCCGCTGTAAAATTCAGTTGAAATCTGGCTAAACTACTCGATCTCGATCGAGAACAATAAAGCCAACAAATTTGTCTCACCTAGACACGGGTTCAAGGAGTTGATCAAAAGCTGATGGAGAATTTACACTACCAATAGCCACAACTGCCCGGCATCCATACAAGATCTCGCTGTTCAAAGCCGTAAACACAAGAGGGTTTAGGGTTAAGGCAACAAAAGGATCGGAAAGAGCAATGCTAAAGGAATAGCCCCGGCTTCATTGAAGTCAGCCATCTGCCAAAGTGAGAATGAGGAAATTCTTATCCAATGACGCTCACCTTTCAGTCGATGAACCTGCTCCTAAGGCCCCAACAACGACTTCGGATGGACCTCGCCAAGATGTAACTCCTGTCATGAGCCGTCGGAGATGAAGCTCTTGAGATGTGCCACCGTCTGTGTTAGCAAATACTGAACATTGATAGATCGGTAAGAGTGTCACTGCGATTTTGTGTGCACTACTGCATTCTTCGGCGACCCACACTGTATTATCCCTTGAACCTTAAAAAAAGGCCGTACATGTCCACAATGGTAGATCTCTCCAACAGAATGAGCATCTCGTATAGATGCTGATGAGTGTGACATGTTAGCATGTACAAATATTGGATTGCACGAAACCACAGCAATCTCCACTATCTCTTGGATTTTGGTAGATTTCAGATGTGAAGTCTGCACGTTTTGGAGATAATGGCGGTTTAGGGGCTCTTTGGCGGGTTTGGGATCGTCTCTCCCGAGGCTGCGATGGAGGAAACCCAGCGAGTTGCACGAGCGAAACCCTATGGACCACGAGCGGGGAGGGCGGTGTGCGGTCGCGGTGGCGATTGCCGATGCGGATTGGGGGGGGGGGGGGGGAAGCACCGCACCAACATGCAGGCAGGGCGAGGCCCAGGAGGGTTGTGGGGGTGCCAAGCCGGGGGAGGAAGCGCCCGGCGATGTGGCCAGCGAGGAGGTACCGGGGAGAAGTTGGAGAGCATGCGAGAGGAGCGCGATGAGTGCACGGGGTGGTGATGGACGGGCGCTTCTATGTCGTCAGCCGCTACGGCATTGAGTTGCAGGGCGTGTTTCACCTAGGGGACAGCACACAGGTGCACCGAGCTATGGCTGTCCGTGGTCGTGTCCACGCCATGCATGGACATGGGTCGATGTCAACCCTAAACCGTTATGGGGTGCCCTCACGTGGTGGGGTGGTCGTTCTTCACGCGACGAGGCGGGTGGTTGCCGGAGGTGAGATCACCTTCACTTGGTGACGAGAAACCTAGGTCTGAGGGAGTTAGGGTTGAGTAGTGAGTGACAGATGGGGAGTTTTTGTGGGGATTACAGGGTCGCCGTGGGGGCAGGAGCAGGGTTCTGATTTTGGGAATGGAATTTTTGGGAGAAGGGGGGGGAGAGTTTTTTCCTCTCGCGTGGGTGATGGTGCCGTGGTTTTCAGGGGTTTGAAATTTGAATGTTTGTGGAGTTTGTGGACAAGGGATTTGGGGTACGGGTGTGCGCATTCTGTTCGTATTTTTAATCTGTGTTGTTTGGACCGGAGAGGCTATCGGGGCTGTCATGAGCGATGGGAGTGGGCTTGTTGGTTTAGGTTTAGGATGGGGCGGGGTGTGGAATGAATGCAGGAATGGCAATGTGAGGGATGTTAGCGAAGGAGTTGTGGGATTGATGGTGAGATTGTGCGAATTAGGGTTAGGGGTGAATTGGTGGGGTGGTATTGAAATGGCGGAACGTGAGGTGGCAGGTTGTGAACATGACGACACTGCATCAGCAGAGTCTGAGCGGGCCGAAGGGGCAGGTGCACGCGCTTGCGGTGACGGACGAGGGGCTTTTATTTGCGGGTACCCAGGTGAGTGTCAGTGATGGATGAATTGGGATGGGCATTGGAGGTGCGAGTGGGAGTGGTGTATGGTGTGTGCTGGGGGCAGCAGTGTATGCGTCCTGGTTAGGGAGGAGAGTGGGATGCGAGTGGTGAGCGGTTTTGGAATTGGGTGGGGTTTGAATTGTGGAGGCATATTTGATTAGTATATAGATGGCTGTGATAGATGAGAAGGTTTATTTACGCTCGGCTTTGTTGGTTGGATGTGGGTGAACAGGACGGCACAATTCTGGTATGGCAGTTCAACACGGCGACGAATGAGTTCGTACCAGCCGCATCGATGTCCGGGCACACGGGGCCTGTGGTGACGCTGATGTTGATCGGGAGTCGGTTGTATTCTGGTTCGATGGACAAGACGATACGGGTGAGTGGTTGGTGGCATGTAGGCCTCCATGTTTGGAATTGTTGAGGTGGCCGGGTATGATGTTGGGGCTAGCGTTCATGTGAGGGTGTTTTGGCCAGTTTGCATGGGTTTGGTTTTGGGAGGTGGGGAGCTCGGGATGTGTTGATGATGGAAGTGCGGCAGGACTGCGCAAACGTGTGAGGATGCTGAGAGGGGTTTGATGTGATGGACAGGTGTGGGAGATCGCCAGTGTACAGTGCGTGCAGACGCTGGAGGGGCATACGGGGGTGGTGATGGATCTTCTTTGCTGGGACTCGTTCCTGCTGTCGTGCTCGCTGGACGGCACCGTGAAGGCAAGTGCGAAACCCACGGCGCGTTTCTTTGGTGTTTGCAGTCACGGAGTGGTGGCAGTGGTCTGGAGTAGAAGTTGGGTGGGTCGAGGAGGCTGGGCAGGGTTGGTGATTGGATTTAGGGTTTAAAAGACTGACGGGGCTTGCTCGGGGTTGTTTGCAGATCTGGACTTTGAATACAGCAGGTCAGCTGGAGCTGACGTTCACACACCCGGAGGAGGATAGCCAGGCAGATTCGCGCAATGTGAGTGTCGAACCGCGTGTTGTGGGTGTATGATGGTTTTGTTGTGGTGGTGTTGTTATGTGTCACATGGTGGTGGACGCGATGAGTTGGAGCGGTGTTGGAATGGAGGAGTGATAAGACGGATGTGTTCGCAACGTGTGGCGTGTGCAGGTGACTCTGGCAGGGGCGTTGAAGATGTGCGGGAGCTCGGACAGGGCCGGGAAGCCGGTGCTGTTGGTGTCGTACAACGATAACAGCGTGCGGCTGTACGACCTACCGACGTAAGTGGGCGTGTAGTTGATAGAGCTTTGTGCGTGGAGTTGTGGTGGTTTATTGGATGTTGGGCAGATGGTAGCTGTTGTGGCGAATATTGATGGTCGAGGAAGACCAGGGCTGTTTTGTGAGGTTTAGGGTTGGCAGTGCATTGCTTGTTGCAGGCGCTTGTGACAAGTCGAAGGCGGGGTTGGATAATGTGGAGGGAATGTAACGAAGGTTTGGTGATGCAGGTTTACGGAGCGTGGGCAGCTGTTTTCGCGGGAGGAGGTGCGTGCATTACATGCATTACAAGTGGGATGAGCAGCGGCGTCGCGGGTTTGGGCCAGGTCGGGGGTCACGAGGGGCGAGCATCTCCAGCTTTTCCGGCGTCTTGCTCTGTTTCTGTCAACTTCAGTTCGGTTTTGTGCTTCCAAAGGTGCAATCTGGTGCAGGCAATCGCTCACTCTCGTCTCTTCTGTCTCGCGCGCCCTGTGCTGCCTGGCTTGTGAGTGTTGCCTCTGATGTGTGTGGGTGGATGGTTGTTTTGATCGTTGGTTTCCGGTTTCATCTTCGTGCTGATTGCATTTCGCGATTCGTGGATTGGTCAATGAGTTGTACAGTTTGGATGGCATGTTGGTGCTCGGTTTGTGGATGATTGTTTGGTTTTTGGGGTTGGAATCTTGGTTACATTGCGGGCGGGAGGTTTTTTGATAGGTAGTACTTTGGGGTTGTCGATGTGATTGCGTGGGGTTGGAAATCGTTGTGCTTTTGGGTTAGTGTGGGGTTGGTTATTCTGTGGGGTGAGAGTGATTCCTGGTGGGGTTTTGGGTTTCATTGCCGGTCGATTCGCAACGGAGAGCGCTTGGGGTTTGTTTTTTTTGGAATTTTTCTGGGAGTTTCAGGGTACTATGTTGCAGTAGTGTAGGTCATGTGGTTGCAGTCTTGTGCTCGTGTGCAGTTTCTACTTTGCGGTTTGGATGTTCAATTGTTCGGCGTATTGGTGTTTGGGCAGAGGTTTTTAAGTGCGAAGTGGGGGAAATGCAGGTGAAGGAGGCTGCTAACGATGGATCACAGTCACGACCACACCCATGCTCACGACGACGCTCACGGGCATAGCCATGATCACTCTCATGATCACGCTCACGAACACGACCATGACCACCACCATGAGCACAGCCATGCGCATCCGTAAGCATTCCGATTCTCATCTCGATTGCATTGAGAAGATATTGAATGCTTGCTTATGTTTCTTTCCGCCTTTGGAAACTCTACAATCCTGGACATCGGAGTGAACATCACCTTGTTTGAATTAGGACACAAATTCGTGCGATGCTCGCCCGTGAGATACTTTATGTTTGGATTATGTGATTCAGTCAAGAGGAGATCGGATGAGGGTAATCTGTTGTGAATGTGTAAGAAAATTGAATGGATTTATGAGTTTTATGGAGCTCATTTGGGGTTTGAGCTTTTCAGGGGTTCGGGGGATTGGATGAGGTGGTGTTGCTGTTGTAGGTTTTAGTTTAATTCGTTGCGTTTTGGAGAGTGGTGGTGGTGTTATGTTGTGCGGGTTGAATTGGATTGGGGATGTTTGCAATGTAGAGTGTGGAGTTTGATGGGGGAAGCGCCTAGGAGGTGTGCTGACTGTTTGGTGTGATTGTTTGGCAGGTTTTTTGGAGACGATCTGTTTTTGGATTGAGGATCCGGGAGCTCATGCGGGTGAGAGGGGTTGTGTTTTAGAAGGATTTTGCAGGGAGTAAGGAGGGTTTGTCAACATGGGGGGCGGTTTTCGGGTTTTGCACCTGGTGCAGCCATTTTTGTCGGTGTTGCCGGAGGTTCAGACCGCAGAGAGGAGGGTGCCTTTTAGGGAGAAGGTTATGTATACTGTAGTATCGCTTTTCATCTTTCTGGTTTGCAGTCAGCTGCCTCTGTATGGTATCCATTCAGCTACCGGTTCGGATCCCTTCTACTGGATGAGAGTGATCCTTGCGTCGAACCAGGGAACGGTGATGGAGTTGGGTATTACGCCCATCGTTACATCAGCGCTTGTCATGCAGCTTTTGGCTGGATCCAAACTCATTGAGGTCGACAACAGCGTCAGGGAGGACAGAGCTCTTTTGTAAGTTACCCTTTCAAAATTTTATGAGATTCGTATGAGTGAGCTGAACGAATTGAGTTTTTGTTCTGTAGTGATGGCCTTTGCGGTCTCTTACTTGTGTTTAGTATTGGAATGTCCAGCTGTGCATTAGCTAAAGAATCTGAGGTATTCTGCAGGAATGGTGCTCAGAAGCTTCTCGGTGTGTTGATCACCATCGGAGAGGCAGTGGGTTAAGGTTTAGGTTTGATCGCGGACATCTCCATACATGCCTGACAAGACATATGTCTTGTCAGGCATGTATGGAGATGTCCGCGATCTCGGTGCCGGCAATGCAATTCTTATCATCATCCAGCTCTTCTTTGCCGGGATTATCGTCATCTGTCTCGATGAGCTCTTGCAGAAGGCTTATGGATTGCGGTTTGGAATTTCGCTCTTCATTGCGACCAACATCTGGTGAGCCTAGCTCTTTCTTTCAATGAGTCGATAATTCGTCAAGTTAATGCAATTGTGGGTGGTCTGCTCGTGTCGTGAATATGTCGCTGTTGGGGATTGGTTTTGTTGGGTCATTTTTCGGACATTTATTGCGCCCCTTAACTGAGACAATATTTTGGTTTTCTTACAGCGAGAACATTATCTGGAAGGCATTCAGTCCAACCACCATCAACAGTGGCCGTGGAGTAGAGTTCGAAAGAGCCGTGATTTCTTCGAAAGAGTCAAACAGGTAACTTTCTTCCTCCTAGTTCTCGTAATAATATGATTTCCATGACAGTGCTTTCAGTTTATATTATGAGTCGATGTATTTACAGAAACTGGAACTAGGAAAAGGAGAGTTAGCGCAGGAGAGTATATGTGCACAAGTTTTAGTACTCGTATCAAGTGGGATAAATGATAGAGCACAATAGGGGATCAACAGCAGGCATTTTTGTAGTTTCATCTGACTTTTTTTGCTTACTGTTTTCCTTTCGATCTATGAATTGTCAGGGCGAAAAACTGTTACTGGTGAAAGCTATCAGGAGCTTGAAGGCAGGCTAAGTTCAGGTTTTTCTCATCCCTTGCTGCTTTTTCTTACGGTACGCTCGTTTACTGCATTGTGACACGTTCTCCGCACTTGTTTACGAATCGTTTGTTGTTTGTTTAGGGTGTGTTTGTGGGTTTAGGGTGTGTTTGGGGGTTTAGGGTGTGTTTGGGGGTTTAGGGTGTGTTTGGGGGTTTAGGTGTGTTTGTGGGTTTAGGGTGTGTTTGGGGGTTTAGGGTGTGTTTGTGGGTTTAGGGTGTGTTTGTGGGTTTAGGGTGTGTTTGTGGGTTTAGGGTGTGTTTGGGGGTTTAGGGTGTGTTTGTGGGTTTAGGGTGTGTTTGGGGGTTTAGGGTGTGTTTGTGGGTTTAGGGTGTGTTTGTGGTTTTAGGTTGTGTCTGTGGGTTTAGGGTGTGTTTGTGGATGTAGTTTTTTCACTTTCATGTTCTGTGTTTAATATTATAATGAGGATGCGGACAGCGACGAGGATAGCCACGAGGAGCTGTAGGCAGTTGCGGATGAGTGTAGGCTGTGGAGCTCAGGTCGTTGGGAAGGGGACCTGGCGGTGGAAGGCTGCGGGGATTGAAGTGGCTTGTGTGCTTAGTTTTGAGATAGCTGCTGGAGGAATTCAGTTGCCCTGGGACTGCAGAATTGGAAAGACGGAGAGGGGGTGATTGACGCAGTAATACGGGTCACAACTAGGAGGAAGTAGGGGAACGTTGGGAACTTGGGGTGAACTTAGGGGGAACGTAGGGGAAATTGGGGGGAACTTAGGGGAAATAGTTTCCCCTACTTTCTTAGGATTCATAATTTCGCAAAATGCTTTAGGTTTTTAGACTCCTTATCGTTTCCTGATTCTAACGATGTAAAATCCCCAACAAAAAACCTTAGCATCAGATTAACCCCAAAGCTATGGAACGCTCCTGTAACCCTAAACCCTAAACCCTAAACCCTAAACCCTGAAACCCTAAACCCTAAACCCTAAACCCTAAACCCTAAACCCTAAACCCTAAACCCTAAACCCTAAACCCTAAACCCTAAACCCTAAACCCTAAACCCTAAACCCTAAACCCTAAACCCTAAACCCTAAACCCTAAACCCTAAACCCTAAACCCTAAACCCTAAAACCCTAAAACCCTAAAACCCTAAACCCTAAACCCTAAAACCCTAAACCCTAA
>CM026427.1:18845168-18920569 GCA_014871385.1 Ceratodon purpureus
ACTCAGTCTGAGTAGTCGTGTGGCCTGCCTGTGTCACTTTTGCTCTCACGTCGTCCGCTACCTTTCTCTGAATTCATGTCCAGAGTTGTGCAACCCTACCCCCGCATTGTTCATGCTGTTCTAGTACTTTAAATTCCGATTTTCTGAGCATCCTTTGGCACTCTGGTTTTGCGTTGCTTACGCTCTCGTCGCTGCGTATGGCCTCTCTTACCTTGCTGTCACTGATGTTGTTTTTTCCCCTTCTCTTTTTTCTACTTTACTGTTCCGCTTAATTCCAACGTGCATACTGTCTATACTTACATGACAGTCCTCGCCACCAAGCATCCGAGTGCTAAGTCGATTGTCTCTCTGATGCGCAGTGCTTCAGATGGCTTCCTGGGAGTGCGTGGTGCGAGACGGTGTTCTTGATGTGCTCCCTACGCCAGATGACGACGGTAGAGTGTTCGTGGATTTCCAGCCCGCGGGTGAACTACCCACATGTGGCCTGCAAACTGAGTGCTCGATAGAAGATGTGGAGAATGCCGCAGACAGAGCGAGCCCACTGTGGAAGGAATTCGTCGTCGCGAGCACCGAGTATGCAGCTGTACGACTTGCTCGTTGGGAGTATACACAGGAGACGGGCGTCATCTGGCTCCCATACAACGAGTATGTTGTGAATGGAGTGCTTCAGAATTGGGCGTTGTTCTTCCCGGTCCTGGATCATGCAGACTCCGATCGCGTTGCCCCGCCTGGCGTCTCCAGCCGCTCGGGCTCTCTGTCCGAGCCAGAAACTTCTCCGTCTGCGTACCTTGTTGTGGAACCCGGGGAAATCGTCTCATTACTTCCTTTGACGCTGCAACCCCTGGCGCCCGCACCGAACATATGGGGGTGCCAGAAAGCAGCGCATGTAGGACCTCTCCGTGTCAGTGAGTGTCTCTCATGTGTAACATGCTTGCTCCTTTTTAAATTTCGTTACCTCGTCATTTCTTACGTACTTGTTCTCTGAACAGTATGTGTTGCATTACGTTGAAGCACAGATGTGGGCAGTAGTTTGTAGAGGGTGTTGTGGCAGATTGTTTCATGTACTCTGCGGGTTTTGACTGCACTGCTCTGTTGGAGAGCTCGAGGATTTCAGATATTTTTATTTCTATTTTTTTTTTCGTTTTAGTTCAGCATGTAGTTTTTGGTGCAGACTGCTACGTCTGAGTCCTGCTTATCAAAGTTAAGAATCCGCTATCCTCGTGGTTCCTCTTAACTGTGCGTCATGTACCTTTTGTGCCAAGAGCGTATACATATTGTTCTTTTTGGATATCACTCTTATTTTCTCGTTTATTACTTGCACTTCTGTAAATTGGCTTCTGGCATCAGTGTATTCCGATTGTGATGGCGTGGACGTCTGTTCCATGCTCATTGTGTAAATGGTGAATGTCATTGTACAATTGTTCTTGGTGACTCTTATTGCATTTCCTCACTGTTCACTTTTATTGATTGAGTGTACTTACGTTAAGTTAATTTAGCGAACAATTGTAGACAAATATCTTCGACTGGAGCTTAGTATTTTAAAACACATGCTAAGTCATGTAAAGTGAGAAGCAATGTTGTAAGCATGATCACCAGGTTACGAGTCTCCAACCATTCAAGAACGACTTCCAAAAGCCAGCCGAGTACGAACTGATATCTAGGATATCCAACATCGCTCCTACTACCTCCTTTTTCACAAATGAGACAGAAGATTGCATAAGCCTAGCTAAATGTAAGTCCAGTACAATCATAACTTTTAACGTCTTCCTCATCAGAACCGAGATCAACTACGGCAGTTTTGGCTTTCTTCTTCGATTTATCCTTCACAGCAATTTTCTCTTTCCCCTGGACACCTTCTCTTCTTCGGATTCTCCTTTACAATTGCTTGGGCAACACCCTCTTCTTTGTTCAACACCCCATTGTCTGCCTTGAAGGTTAACATATACATGTCACTTGTAGACGTCGGCTCTTACAAGTTCCAAGACCTACATAGAACCATGGGTCCTCGGAGCTTAACATGTGAGACTCGTCCAACATATGTGATGCCCGTCTCGCTTGCAACTAGCTATTGCAATTCATGTCCAAGGTCAGCTCAGTGCTCCATAATCCACTGATGTCGGCTAGTACTGGAAGAACGAAAGAAGGTTGCAGAAAGTATTGACTCCGAAGACTGAGCAGTAGGAGATGCTAGAGCATAAGGAGAGTGATGAATTGTGTTCATGAACATGGTTTCCCTCTCGTGTTATATATCCTAGATTTCCTTCATGGCTTTCTGGTACCTTGATGCACTTGCTGAAGCTTTAGGGTTCAGGCTTCATCCACCTGGATCAGCTTCCGGGGTTAACAGCCAGGTGCTTCTGGCCACATTTTTGTCGAAAGTGCAGTGCCTTGTTGACAGTCGAAAGCTGAACTTCCATGTCCTTCTATCCAATCTAGGAGATCACTCGCTTACATACTTACATTAATCCACTCGTTGGTTGGAGCCATGTCTTTGACTGGCCGCGGCCATGTCTACGTCCATGCCACAACATAGAGAATTAGTGGTACATGTGCCCCTGGTTTATGATTAGAACAGAACCCGCATTCGAAGATCTGCAAAAGATTGGTCTCATTCATAGCATCGAAAGAAAATTAAGCTACAGTATTATCCCATGAAACAGAGGAGATAACCCCCTTTCCAAAATCATCTACTCACACAAAGGCGAGCTGTAGCATGATCAATAAAGCTGAAGATTATCTGAGCATCTTCGGCACCTAGGGTTCACTGCGATCAACGACTCGATATGGAAAAAACAAACAGTGTGTTCGCCATTGCAATGATGATCGCCGGATCGGATCCATCACGGCACTTGAGCGAGAATGGGATCGGAGGCGAAGTTAAGCCATAACTGAGCACAAGGCAGCGAGTCCCGGATGGATGCCTTGGTAGCTTTGAGAGTGAAGGCAATCAGGGAAGGGCATCATCTACACATTTGAAACAAATTTATCGACATGTATCGTATATTTTTACTTCGACTAATGTACAATTCGGTCAGGTTTTAAGAAGCTCATGCACACACCGACAAGTAGCAATGACATAAAATGGTGGTCTTCGCTGCTGTGATCCTTCTTTTGTTTATGACTTTCGTTGCTTGCTTGCTCCTGATCAGGCGTAAGTTCTCGAGGTATTCGAGCAGTGCTTCTTGCGTGCGATCAGATTAAGGAGATTCACCTGCAAGGACGAGATTGATGATTCGAGCTACAGTCTGAGGATTCAGCTTCAGCGTGTGTGCTATTGGCGTACTGAGATGAATCTGACTGAGTTGAAGGTGATGCAATCGATCGCCGGGCTTCAAAATGACGTTTCTCTAGCTGATCAAAAGTCACATATTAATTTCAGCGTCGGTGATGCGTTTCAGTTCGTGCTCATGGCAAATTAATTGGATTTGAAGTCTGTAGAAGAGGTGGTCGTCTCTTTCTCTTTCGTTGGCGACTTCAAATTTGCAAATAGGTTTTGTCTATGCACTGACAAGGCAGACATGGCAATAGACTTTGGATTTGTAGCTCATAATTTGTTGTTTGAAATCTTTGGAAAATTCGTTCTGTTAACTTCTCTTTTAGATCAAGAGTTAATCGATTTGGCTGCGCGGTCTTCATCTCTTTCACTGAGCTGCTGGCTGCTACAGAAAGAGGTAATGTACAATTCCATTGTTCTGGATTGTATGGTGCAGAGTTTTGCAATACCCGAAGAGAAAGGTTGAGGCTTCTGTTCTTTTCCGTTCCTTTGGAACCACCTGACCAGTACTTCCTGCCACATCTAGAAAGAGGCCAGAACACCAGCATGGCTGAGTATGAAGAGCATCAGTTTTGCAAAAGCAAGATCCCAGTAAACATGTCTAAAGATATTGCTCTATGGCTTGCCTTAAGCGCAACTGGAGGGTAATGGTTACCATCGGATGTCGCCTTGATAAGATCTTCAATTTGATTAATTTTCGTGAACAACAGGCACATAGAGAGACCACTGACCGGGAGCAGCCCAACAAGCTCCTTTACCGATACTGGAACTTCCCATTCTGGGTAAGCAAACTGTTCCCTTGCGATGCCCTGCAATCGAGTAGCACTCAGATCATGAGAAAGAAAGGAAGATATCAGCAATTACATTTAAGTTACATGCATTCAGTCCTTGTCAATGGAGGATTAAAAAGGATACAAGCAGATCAAATAAACAAGATTCGCTTATTCATGCAATGGGCAACCGCTTGCCCATTCCCTGAACAACATCCAAAACTGAGCAACGAGTACCAATCAGTGTCTGAAGTACAGTCTTTGTTTGAAATCTTCACGGTGTTCTTCAACCTGCAGGTTTCCCACACATAGAGCGTAGATAAGACACTGGCAATATTAGCGAAATTGGCAATCTCAAACTGTAGAGGTTGGAGGATACAGATTATGGTATTGTACAGAACATGATCAAAAATGAGAAAACCCATTTCACACGTCTTTGAATGAGAACCAGACGTCCACAGCATTGCATGTCTCTTCGACAACTTGAGTATGCTGCACAATGTTCTTAACAATGGCAGCACGAACTACTTGTTCCAGAGGTACAATGCTGCTCAAACCTTCTTAACTCAAACTCAGCAACGTGCTAACTGAACAAAAGAGAGCCCCTGTATGAGAGGAATACAACATATCAAAGTCTGAGATGCAAAGTACATGTTCAACCCCGGCAGTTTCCAACCGAAGAATTCACAAACGTTTCGACATTACGCTCTACGACCATGCATTATCCATCTAGTGCAGCATTTCTATCCACATTTTAATGAGGGTTACCAAACCATGTATTGATTGTAGCATAGACTACTTTATGCTAACAACTGAGAACAGTATGCTGCTCTACAATCACAACCCTAAACCTCGAAGCACAACGTTACACAACTAGAGGTTCAAGTGGAATACTCGGGCCATGAAAGCTGCAAACAGCTCACAAGGGCTGGCTATCCTCAGCCAACGCCTCAATGATGCTAAGACAGTGATCTTGGCAAGTCTAAGACGAACTTACAAACTTCACCGCAACCTTCGGCAGCTCCAGACCTATTTTCTCCACCGGAAATTGTACAAACAAATTTGACAAAATTCCTTAAATGTGAAAACATGCGTCTCGGTTGCATGTAATCCTAAACCAATGAGAGAAACGGACAGAAAAATAAATTGGTTGAATACAAGTCCCAACCTAGGTCGCCTAACCAAGGAATCCTACTAAGTATTTCTGAAAGCCTAATCACAAACGCTATATCCAATTCCCAGGCCAGAAGGAGATGGGTCCACTACCTCTACAGCGTGCTGCAGCGCTTGTTCGCAGTGGGCAAGCCAATTCGTAGCTAATGCTTTCTTGAGCTCCAGATCGTGGAGTGGGCTCTCCAGCAACTCCAAAAACTCCCAAGTCGCGCTTTCTGATTCTTCAAACCCCTCACCCTGACCCAACTCCAGGTAGAGTGTTATCAAGAAAACAACCAACCAAAGGACAATCATTCAAATCACAACTCCGAGATCAAGTGCAGGTGTACTTGGGCAGAGGTACTGGAACTGAATGTTTGGAGAATTTGGTGCAGTCAAAGGATCTGGCAGGGCACAGCAAGCTGGTTCTGGCAGGTAACTTGGTGTGAAGCGCTCTGGAATCATGAGCTTGATGAGCTTGATGAGCTTGGTGAACTTGATGAGCTCAGAACTTCGTGTCACTAGCTGCCAGGATGACGCGCTAACTTAGAGCTCTCTAGAGCGGCAGTGGAGTGGAATGACTTCGTCACCGCTGGTCAGGACCGAAGAATCAGCATTAATTGTATAATACTGGCCCACAACAACTACAATCCTCTGGCCAACCCAGATGCCAAACCTGGTGCCAATTGGCCAAGAGTCCTCGAGTCCTCGCACAATATTCATCGGATGGGTTGGTGTCAGTCTGTCCGAACACTAGAAACGCACCCACTGCATGTCTCGCATACTTTTTCAGAGTCACTAGACTTCCTTTCAGAGAGCATCCAATCTCGTCATCCATCTCGGAACTGGGCTCTAATGATCCTCCCGAGCTTCCTACCGGAGGACCAGCAGAAGATCCCGCACTAAGTCACTCCACCTCACTCGAAGGTAGGGACTTTTACTAAGCAAAGATCCTCTTTCATCAAGTTCAAGCCTCACTCCCTCCTGCCTCCGGAGTACTCCAACCCCGCGATCGTTGGCGATGGGCACCTCCTCCTTTGAAACACTCCATCCAACTAGTTAGCATCATCCTGCTTCGCCTCGCCCTCTCTCTCGCAACGCACTTCCCAGGTACACAGCTGACCTCTCTTCTCCTTCGCTCACAGTCCTCTTCTACTCCTAAGGATTTTGTCTCTTCGGTGACTTGGATGGTTGCTAGCGCTAGGTATTGAAGCTGTCAACCTATTTCGGCACCTTTTCAGAAAACCTAGAGCGATAGTTCACTGCAGGCTTGTGCTCTTGTTCTCTCAATCTGCAGCTTTTCTTCCAGTTTTTAGTGCCGTTGAAGAAGTCACTCACCAATTTTCTCCACAATTTTCGCGGAGCGATTAGGCAGGCAGATAGGAATACGTGATGCGAATCATGGTGTCACTTCCTCCGAGCTTGAAATGAAATTCAAGCTAGCAGTGCATCGTTAACCTTGCATACAATTCTCTTGTTGAATTGTACCGGAGATTCTAGTTTGATCTCAGTTTGGGACCAGGTGCTTCTTTCAAAAGGGTTTAATATTTCATTATGCGATAGGTTTGTGCAAAAGCAGGGTCGTAATTTGATTACAGGTGGACTGTATTAAATCTCTCCTGCAAGCTACAAGTTGACGGAAAATTTGGGGAGAGACTCTCAGGGGATAAGGAGTCCTGGAATCTTAGGATCTTGTGCCTTAGAAATCCGTGCTCCGGTATAGTGCCTGGGATTCCCGCTTGAGAGCTTCTAGTTTTGTCATGTCTGTAGACGACTAGCTCAATACACTGGACTGTAAGCTTCGTTTTGATCTCAAGATTGCCTCAAGTCGATTTACTGAAATCATCAAATGGTGATTCTGATTTGGATACATGTGTAGCTTGAGCACAGCCAGAGAAGACTTTTGGGTGTTCGTGGTAGTGCTTGATTTGATTACAGTCTCAGTAGATACCGTTCGGTTTGGTCTTTAATTGCGAATTGAATACATCACTCCTCGTACACTTGATTGTCGAGGCTGTCTGCCAGAGCAAGATATTACTTTGGTTTATGCCACGTTAATTGAAGAAATGTGGCAGTGATTTACAGGCAGATCGTGATTCTACAGCTGAGTTTGTGTTTGTCTTTTTGACAGGGCTGGGTTAGTGGCTGCTGCTCTCCAGAAGAGCACATTTGGAGAAACTTACACAGGCTTTAAGGTGTGCATTTCTTTTGCTTTTGGCATTCGTCGCTCTCCCTTCTGCCCAAGGTGCGTCATGGGATTGGCTGCAAACTTTGTAGAGTTCTGTTCGGAAAAAACTCCGAGAGCATCACTCTTATATGTTCATCTGTGTAGCATTTGAGCTGTGCGTAATTGTCGCCGTGGGAAGCCACGAAAAGGGAGAAGTAGGAGGGAATTTTTTCTGTTGTGAGCTTGAATTCTCTAATGTGTGATACAGGTGTAGAGAAGGTGAAGGTTGAGGTGTACTCGGAGGCCCTATGTCCGGATTGCGCCCAGTTCATTGTCAATAATCTAAATCCATTTTTCAACAATGGGCTGATTGACATTGTGGAGCTCCGCATCATCCCCTACGGAAACGCTCGTATCATAGATGGTTCCCTAGTTTGCCAGGTACGAATCTGCTGTTGGAATCCGTTGCTTTTTTTGTAGCGTCATTATCACCATCGTTTTGCTTCGTGGCGAATCAAATTGCTTGGTTCTATCACTGTGAAGCTCATGTTGTAGACACCTGCTATTCTGTTACTCATTTTGCAACTGGTCCTGGATGATGTTGCAGCATGGTCCGGACGAGGGCGCCCTTAACATCATTCAGACGTGTGCTATTCGTCTGTGGCCTAAAGTGGTGAGATATCTGATCACTGCTCTACTCTTAAAGCTCCTAGTCTTGTTGTTACACCACTTTGCTCATTTGTTACAGGGTCAAAGGCGTCTTCGCCGCATTCAACATTAATGACGATGACCATTTGCTAATAGAACGTTACTAATTTAGCAAAATGACCAACTGATAGACAATGGTAATCTGTCACTTTCTCAGGGCTATCAATGCCATTCAGTCATTGTATCTTATCGTGTTCCTGAATCTGTGTTTGAATGAATACAACGCCATGGCTGAAGAGAAAATATGTACCCTGCAGAGAAAATATGTACCCCCACCGATTGAATCGGTCACCAGCGATCATCCAGAAATTCCCCACTTGCGTGTTTCCACCGCGCTCTATGTACATCGTCGTGTACACTATGGAGCGGAATACACGGAAGACTGCACAAATCTGGTTGCAGACATCGGTAGACTACTCTGAAATTTTAATAGAAAATTCGACAATTTGCAAGATTGCAATGCCGAGATATTTGTAGAACTTCATAGTAATCCCTAATACATTAGATCTCTTACCGGAAATGGCTCTCCAGTGTGCACCGTAGGCCATTTTGGCATCCGACCTGCATTAGGGGTTAAGTTGTAAAACAGACTTAGAGTAAAATACCAGGTCAGCTAAATCCCAAGTCCCAATATCTGCGACCGAAGCGGATCGAATGCATTCCGCAAAGTTATTCTCTGTTAGATCACCACTCCTGCCGTGGCGAGATTTGTCAGAATCTGTTTCACCTGCAGTATTTTGGATATGGGCAAAGCATTTTGTCCAAATGAGTCTCAGCTTTAGATCCATTTAGAGAAATTCTTTAAGAAAACTGCCAAAACAGTATAAATTGATAGCATGCAATTTCGAAAACACAGATTTCAATTAACTTCTAGGATAAAGTTACTAACCTTCAGCTTGTGTGCTTTCGGAGGGCGTGGGTAGTCGCGGTACAAGTTCAGTTGGACCACTTCTAAAAATGTTTAGGTCTACCTCGGTGACAGAGCCATCCTTTGAATCCAATGATCTTGAGGATCCTCGCCGGAATCCTTTCGGAGCTCTCACTTTCAAGGGGGACTTATTGACAGTGTGTGACTTCTTTGCGATTGGCACGTCTGGATCAATTTCAGTAAGGGCTGGCCTCGACTCATCAGCTGCTTTAGCCTTTGGCTTCTTCAGCTGCTTGCAAATCAGCCAAATTTTAATGAGCCCGTCCATGATTGAAAATCATAACATGAGCAACAGAAGGCACTCAATCACGGAAGGATAGAAGTGCAATCACAAATTAGATTCTAAATCTGTGACATGAGGTCTTATATACCACCCCTCTTGTGACAGTCGAGGTTTAGGGTTCACTTCATGAAGAGGGAGGGACTCATTGATAACCTCGTTTGCAATGGTTTTACAAGAGTTCTCAACCGCATGCCAGTTTTTTCCCTACTAAATCATCATCTGGACTACGTACCTCAAAACCCAGGGATCCACGGAGATGAAGAGCTCTTCAGTTGGCATGGCCTTGTCGGGAGTCTAGGCGGATCCGAGGACTACATCCGGTATTGAACACGAATTCTGGACAGGAATTTCATTCTCTGTCGAGATATTCAATTAGAAGAGTTCATAGCGGGTACGGCGCCGGCTTCATCAGGAGCAAGAGATTTCTGTACACACACAGAAATCAAGACATACAATGTTCAGCGCTTTCTCTCAGGATTTTGACATAGTGATTACAGGCCAAGTGAATCGGGTTTAGATCGATGCCATACCCCAGTCGTAGAGATCTGATGTTCATGAGCAGCTGCATTCACAAAACGCTTAAGCGACTTTTCGACAGCTCTTGACTCTTTTTCTCTGAGTCCACAATCCTCAAATGAAGCCTCGAAGAACGTCAACTGCTCATCACTGTCTGAATCCTCAAACCGGTAACTGGGAAGCCGCGTTCCATACTCCCCATCCTCCAAGCTCCTCGAGTACGTCGTTATATAATCAAAGGCTCACGGTGGCCACTCTTCCTCTCCTGGGCAGCATCGGACGACAACGACAAACGGGGGGCCTCAATCAGCGATACAAGATTCTCGACCTCTTTCAAGAAGTTGGTAACAGACTTCTCAAGAGGCATCTGCTTGATGATGGGCGCCGCAAGATAAACAAGGTTGCCCATGGTCTTCGGCTGAGAGAACGTCTCCGGTGGCAGCATGCGGGTAGAATGTAGCAGAGGTGACCTCCGGGTATGGGCCCGACATCGAGCAAGGGGCAGCTCTCACTGGGCAGCCCCATATTATTATTTTTTAAATTTCTATTATTATTTTTCTAATCTTTTTTTTTTTTTTTTTTTTTTTTTTTTTTTTTTTGGGTTTTTTGGAGACAAATGGTCTCAGAAATTTACATGAGTAATATAAGGCTCTTCAAACCCATCGAGCGGAGCGAGAAGGGTTTGAATAAGGGCGACGGGTCCGGCAGGACCCGTTGCCCGTTACGTTTTAGGGTTCACTGAAATCGACGATCACGGGGTAGCTAGGGTTGACCTCATTGAATTTTGGTTTTTATAGCATTTATTTTTTTCCAATTTTTTTTTTTTTTTTTTTATTTTATTTTTTTTTAAAATAAAAAATCAAATTTTATGGGGCTGCCCGCCCAGTAAGCGCCGGGTCCCCTGCCCCCACCCTTCATTCCCCGGGGCCGTAGCCGGAGGTCACCTCTGCTACATGTGTCCTGCTCAGGCACCCCAAGTCACTGGCTTCGGCCCCCCAGGTCACAATCTTGGGCACCCTCATGAAATTGAAGCGAAGTGAGCATTCGCACCAAGGAGCAAATCTAGGTCACTCGCTCCAGCACCCCAGGTCACCGGGCTGGGCACCCCAGGTCACTGGCTCGGGCACCCTAAGTCACTCGATTGAGAATCCTTAGTTGTCGAATTGAGAATTGAGAATCTAAATTCATAATAGTCCTCAATTCAACTGACTTTGGCACCCGAGGTCACCGGATTGGGCACCCCAGGTCACAGGCTCCGGCACCCCAGCTCACTAGCTTCAGTACCCCGGGTCACTGGATAGGGCACCCCAGGTCACCGGCTTGAGAATCTTTAGTCACGTTGAATTGGGAATTGAGAATCAGAATTCATAATAGTTCTCAATTCAAATGACTTTGGCACCCCAGGTCACTGGCTCCAGCACCCCAGGTCACTGGCTAGGCCACCCCAGGTGACTGGATTGGGCACCCTAAATCACTGGATTGGGCACCCCAGGTAACTGGCCCAGGCACCCCATGTCACTGGCTCGGGCACCCCAGCACTCTAGATTGGGTACCCCAGGTTACTCGATTGGGCACCCCAGGTCACTTGCATGGGCACCCCAGGTCACTGGGCTAGGCCCAGGGTGGCAACTCCTAGCTCCCGGTTTGCACATTATTATTTTTTCTAATGCTTATAATTGCATTACATCGGGGTCGGAAGGAAACTACTAAAAGCAATCAGCAAATCTAGTATTTTTTCAAAACTTAACACGGACTTCACAATGCATTGCTCTTGACTTGAGCATGTTCTTAAACTTGGCTCACAACGTCGCCACCACACTAAAGCTGCTCTTACAATTTTGTAAAATGGCTGATTTGATAATCACAATGCAACAGCTTTGACTAAACCTATTTGCTCCTTCTAAACCTGCACGCACATGTGTACTCGAAAAATGCACACCTCAAACCTCTACTAAATTTAACTGTCGTCAATGCCTTGCAAGAAGCAATTACCGTAACTCCTCACTACCCTCAAACTTTCAATTCACACGAACATTCTGATTAGATTCTCATCGATATACAACAACGATCCATGCCTGCACAGAAACTCCCTCCACACACCCTTTTTAAAGTCTGAAAAGATCACATACGCGCTTAATCATTCGCGCTTCTGTGTGATGTTCATTGAGCAAGTTGCCTAATTAATTAGTTATGAAAATAGAATGTGATACAGTTGAGCCAGCAAATCGCATATTTTTAGTTTTGGTATCCGATCTTGAAGATTAATGGTCTATGCAGGAAAGTTGTATGCTTTATACATAAGCCAGAGAGCTCGGAACAGAATGCTGCACACCGTGAATAAGCGGATAGTCGAGACTACTCTGTCCACAATTCTGAAGGGTTGATTGCTACAGTAGGATAGATATATTAGTAAAATAATAAAAAATAAAAAATAAACTGTAAAAATAAAGAGAAATTTCTATCTTCTGATACTCGTGAGAAGAGCTACGACAATCTTGTAAACAAATACGCATAAAAATTGCAATTACAATTCTGACATGGGATCTCAAGCATAATTTCATTCATTTGAGCAAATCCAGTCTCACAACAACTGCCTGATATGCGCAAGAACTGCGCTGATCTTCAAAGGAGAATGATCCAGAAATGTAATGAATCACATGCCCTGAAAATTTATTGAACTCCTTGACCTCAATCTCTTCCTTCACAGACTCCTACAGTTTCGATGGTGGAAGCGCTAGCAATATGGTTGGGTAGTATACTCTTCAAATTGAAGCATTATCCGGCTCTTCACCTTCAACTTGGGAACCTCGGTGAGAATGCTCTGCAAAACGAATGGATGTCACTACTGTTACAATCACGTCGATCAATATCATCTTCGGCATATATACCAATACAATTGTTTGTTTGCTTATCTTCGTAGAAATCCACCAGCCCTACGTTAACCCCCAAAACAAAACAAAAACAACAACACAACCTAAACCCCGACAACCATCACACCACAAAGTCCTGGAATTAAGTGACACGACACCTGAAAACAGCATTATGAGGTTTCAAAATCCTGACGCGTTATCAAAGGAGAGAACCTTGAGGATATTCATTGTAACGAAAGCCAGCAAACGATGATCCCATGAGTTTCATCTATCAAGAAGCAGCGTATCTGCATAACAACTGAGGACAAAACGTGATGACTGATACCCAATTGAAACGCAGACGGCTCCAATCCCAAAACAGCATCTCCAAGCTCCTGTGTTTTACAAAATGCACACTACTGATTAATCAAGATGTCAAAACAGAAGAGTAAACCTCAAACGCTTTATTTTCTGCACACTTTGTAACATAGGTCGACAGCACAAAACCACTCGATGTAACAAAACGCTATCCATCTGAGACAAATGGTACAACCAGCTGATGTCCCAGATTGTCCGAACCTACACACCAACCCCAAAGTCACAAAAACCAGCCCTATATTAACCCCTAAAACAAAAACAAAAAAAATACAACAACACAACCTAAACCCCTAAATCAAATTATGTCTTGTTGAATCAATACGAATTAGAGAGGACGAAGAGATTCCGATATGGCATGTCAATGAGAAAGCTCAAACAAACAAAGTACTACCTGCGGAGAAGTGTGCACAAGGAATTCTTTCAGGGGCCTTGAATCTGAAAGTGGGTGCTCTGGTGGGAGATCAACCACAATTTGATTCAACACCTGCAATAGGGCCAACAATTTAAGCTCGGTCAATTAGCGTGTAATCAGGAATGCAAGTCCGTGGAAAAACAGACCTACTCCAGTTATGATTTGGCCAAGCCTGGATAGTATTCATTAAGTTTCAGATGCCATTCCCACTCGTGCTGAATAGTCACAAGGACTATGTGATAAACATACAAGTGTCACATTACACCTACACAATTGGCTGCGCTCGCTTCAAAATAAGCATCATTCTAAGTCTCTCGGTGTTATTGACATCGTTTGGATGACCCACACATCTGGAAAAAATAGACTGGAAGATTGCTGTGAAGTCATTGTAAACTATGTCGGATGCGAAGAATTGTGTGTGTACAGCCGACCAGCTTGCCGACCAGCTTGCAGTCTAACTCCCGAAGCATGTTACCTAACTTGTAGCAAAGTAATAAAGACATGCAAAAATCAAAATCGTGTATAGTTCTCCAAGAATAGCAGGGAGCCCAACTACAATCTGATTACACTTGCTTCAACAGTAGCGATCATGGCAGGGGTCGCATACAACGCATGCCACTTTCAAATAGATATTGTGCTGGAACAAACATGCGTACAAATGCAAATCCATCTCCACGCAGACGTGAGAAGCCTTCATCTCAACAAAGGAAAAAAAGTCAGTTCCTCATTCTTTTTCACAAACACTTCAGAGTGCCCAAGAATGGACATGTAACTCTAGGTGACGGGCCTACCCCTCTGTGATCATCGTAGAGTTGAAACTGAAACCCTCTAGAGGGCAACCTCAGCGCCACAGCAACCCCCGCGCCTTGCCTGCCCTATCTTATCATGTGAAAGTTAGAGAATAGAAACGTTATGTCACACCAGCCACAACAGCGCAAGAGAAAGTTGACACGAAGAGTAATCATGATTAACCGCATGCCTGCGAGCTGCCAGGGCAACCATGTGCATGCCAACTGGGGCCAGCACTCCTCCATTTGCCATGACAGCATGAGCTCCAACTATTACCTGATTGTGATTTCGAAGAGAGTGAGTATACAATCATGTAAAATATGACCATCGTCATATTGTCAACTGCCTCATCTGTCAATGCATCAGGACTAATAAGGATATTGTATCCTTGGTCCTGGGGTCCATATCACATTCTTCACTGCTGACCAGAATGATGTGCTAGTAATCTTGCTACTACCAATAATGAATAATTTAATCTCAGTTCTTCCATATCGTGATTTCCACGTAATGCATTGGAAACAGTCTGTATCAAGATGCTCCTTTCCCGACAGCATTACTCAAAAATAACCTACAAAAGACTTGGAGACATGTAGAAACGATTGCACAAACGTACCATGTTCACACGAGATGTCATAGCAAAGATGGCTGAGTCCGTGACAACAGTTGTTTGAAGCCCTTTCTCAGCAAGTTATTTCGAAAGTATATGTCCCTGGTACCTGATCAAACAATCAAAGCAAAAACACGGTTCAACATAAAAAAAGGTCCTTTCCGTCTACGAATTCTCATTTCACGTTTGGATTTTCTAGTTCAATAAATCTAATCGATCACGAACTTATGCTCTGTTAAAAAGGCCAGAAAACACATCCTTAGCAGCGACATACTTTGGAGCGCCTTCCGCAATCACAACTTGAAAAGATCTCTTCTTCTTAGCCTCCAAAAGAAATTGAAGTAGTGATCGTGACCGCCCAAGCGTCAATATCACCTCACTGCCAACAACAGCCAGGATATCAGACAACCTAGCGAACCAGAGTTACAAACATTTGCAGCAGTTGGAAATAAGTAATCAGTATTCAGAGTCTAGGGTTTCATGTCAAAGTAAAAAACTGCGAAAACGTTGCGCTCTAATGGAATAGCAGAATTTAACTGTAATTCTAAAAATGCTCTTAACACCCTATTAAAAACCCCAAAAACCAGCACTCTTAAATCATTAGATATTGAATTAAAATTCATGTTGCAAATCAAATAATCTCTCTAGAAGGAAAATATCCAACGTACCTTTCAAAAGCAAAAGTGTATTGGAGATACCTCAGCTCTTGGCAAATTTGTTTCGAAGTTGGGCGATCGCTAGGGTTGGCATGCCAACATGCTTCAATCAATGTCTTCAGTGCTGAAGGACACTGTGGTGGCAATTCTGGACGCTCACCATTCAAGACCGTTTTCTCAATTCGAGGTACTGCCACTTGAGAAAAAGGCACTTCTCCCGTTAAAATCTCATTGCACAACAACCCAAAACTATAAGTTACATCATTTTTCATCGGATACTTCAAGATGCCAGGATTTGTCACTGGGTTTATCACCTCTGGAGCCATATATCTTGATGTCCCGACTTTGGTCTGCTGGCTATAAGTCTCGCTTCTCTCCTTTCTCTTCGAGGTACCAAAGCCAGCCACTTTCACACACAACAACTCTGGAATATCTTCTTCGCTTCTGGTCACCTTCACAAGAATACTTCGTGATTTCAGATCCCTGTGCACTATTTTGTGCTCGTGGAGGCAATTCACGCCATTCGCTACTTGGAGTATGAGATCTACAGCCTCATCAATGTTGAACGGAACCTGATCACGACGTGATTCCATATCCAGTCTTCGAGCCATGAAGGAACCGAGATTTTCGTCCATCAAGTCCATCAGAACGTAAGATTTCCTGCCTTCGTGCGCATAGCCAAGGATGTTCACAATATTTGGGTGGAACAGACTTCCTGAAATTGGAACCTCGTCCTCAGCGAAATATTCATCGTACTTCATTACAGCAACTTCGGCTCCGAACCAAACACCACTATATACAGTTGCAGAAGAACCTCTGCCTAATTGTCCCTTGAGCTTGATAGTACCCATGCCCATCTTGAGATAGGCCTCAATTAGATGGTGTGGGCTTCGAGTTGATACATATTGGCTTGCTTCCAACTTCTTCTGAAGAATCGTGGCAAGCTGAATTCGATCTGCATTTCTTGACATGCCCGGGGGTATGGCTTTCCAACTACTTGACTTGCTCGACACAATCAGAGATTGCAAGGCGTTCAACAAATTTTGTTTATCGAGTCCAGCTTCCTCAGCAACAGCACGCTCTACATCCTCTCTCAAGCTCTCAAGTTGTGTCGCGTTCAAATTGTTGCTATTGTCTGTAAGCACGGTGCATGTCAACTTCAAATAAAATCCCAGTGTAGACACTATTACCGAAGGAGCTGGCGCCACACTTGGTGATATGAGGGCATTTTTTACCCACTCTTTGCTGCAGCAATCACTACAAGCAAGAGTGTCGTTCGTGCTGCCCCTTAATTCGGGGTATGTCGTTTTTCACTCGTCGGGGTTGAATCGCCTTCGCGAAGTACCTTTTGTGGACTCGGCCCGGGAGATGCGGTATGTCATGTAGGACGCAGCCAATCGGACAGCAGTGCCCGCGTGGAGCGACAGGCACGGTAGGGACCACAAAATGGTGTTCACCGGGACAGTTAAATTGACCACGGAGTTCTGTTGAATTAGTTGTGATGCTCATTTTACTTGGGTTCGGGAATGACGTGGACTGACAGGACCTCGTTTTTAGATACTGGGTCGGTTTAGAGACATGGCATAGCATTTGTTTCGGTTCGTTTTCTCGGTACCTGTGCTTTAGTTTTCGGACCCCTTAATTTGTGGATAACCGTGTCGAAGAAAACCTTCATGCTACAAGGCGGAGGTCTGCTCTATATATCCTAACAGGGGAAACATTCGCTCAAACCAGTGCATTTGGGAAATACGAGAGATGCCACAACATGTACAAAGAAGATTAATGTCAAACGTGAGAGCCGTTTCATTCCTTTAGTCCACATTTACAGTAAACGACCGAAACGGTCTCAACCACATTGAAGACTGTGTTCTAAATGTTTCATAACCAATTCCAGGATAGAACTGTGCTTGTCTAAATTCTGCGCATTTACGAGACCAAGAACAAGTACCGCTGCTAGTAAGTGATGTCTCTCATTTAACGTCTCATATGCAGATACGCATAAACGGCCAGAAAAAAACTAAAAACCTCAGTAGCGGTAGTTGATACTTTTAAAAAATTATCCTGTATCGAAAAGCACTTCCTAAAAATTCCGCTCCTTCTAACCCTCGCTCACATCCGAGTCCTTTCTCTACTCCCAGATACCTATATAAGAAGCCGACTATGCCGAGGTCCCTTCCGATGACGACGACTCCGAGATCTGAATCACTGGCGACACTAGAGAAAACAGACGTTCAAAATCAGTTCTATTAGGGCCATGGCGAGGAGTTCCAGTAGCAACATGATCATTGCATTGTAAACAGAAGGATACAATATCATTAAAGAAATGGAAGCAGTTATAGGGAAGGCTCAGAGTCCACTTCTGTAACGTGAGGTGGAGTTCTAAATAGCCGGCAACTACTCTGCGAAACGGGGAGTGCACATATAAACAGACCTGCGGGCAACGAGAGTGGCAGAGCCCGGAAGGGGAGCTTGATGTGTGGTACATGGCCTGATCCCCCTGGACGTCGGACCGTGGGGGGGCATGTGCAAAAAAACGGTGGTGTGGCCACGAGTCGGTCTGGGCTGGAGATTTGTATTGCATCCGGAGGCCCCACTGCTGTGGTGCCCCTCAGACCTCGTGGTGTTCCGCGCTCTACACATGAAAGAAGATCATGGGATATTAGAATAGGTACTGAAGCTGACATTATGAAGACTTCATTTACATGTGACTACAATGAACATCAAAGGAGTGTCGAGGTATAAAAGTTTGGTCAGGCTCACTCCTCCAGTCTGAGAGAAGTACTTTTTTCTAATACCTTGATTCGATCGGAGGATGATCGGTTCTTGGTTGACTGTAGTTCCTTCAGCGACAGCTTCACGGGCTGGACTTTTGTTGACGGAGTTCTCCACCACGTCCTCGCTCTGAAGCTTCCTCTTCCCCTTTCGGTCTTCTGGCCCGGTTCCCGATGAATCAAACTCAAACTTTCGCTTCAGCAGGTACTCCATCCTCTCGCGGTCAGTCATTTCAATGAACCCGTCGCAGATTGCCCGCATATCCGCTGCAAGTGTGGCACATGCAATTTGTCACATCTCTCATCATCTTCGCTACTTGTTTTACAACCAACAGTGCAGGCAGGACTATGTAACGATACACTTACTGGATGCGATGATTTCCGTCTCCAGAGTCTGGCGATTGCGTTGAAGTGTAATGACTGCTGCAACGTCGAAGAAGAAACTCTCCGCTTCTCCCGATGAGATTGCACATAGGTTTGTGGCACCCATGCGTGTGTCGACCGAAGGATGCCCATGTTCTAGGTTTAGGGTTTCTTCCAGGGACTCTGTTTCAGGGCAACTTATGCATTAGAGACTAACTGAAACACTTTGTGGTGCTGGAACAGCATTGCGAACGACGTGTAGCAAAAACTCTTCGTACATTTGTCATGAAATTGGTGTATCTTATACTTTGATTAGGGTTTAGGCTTACCGCTGTTGGCATCGATTTCGTGACTCTCCGAATGATGGATGTCCGCGTGATCGCCGGTGAAGTGGTTCAGGGCCTCGTCTTGCGCCGTGATGGAGCCATCCAGTGTGGCGTGGCGCATTGGAGCACCTGGGGCCAAGGCGGCAATACGATCAGCGCAAACACAAAAACAGAAGACCGGGTGTGACTGAACGATGAGCACACATGTGAATCAAAATAATGTTTAGGGTTCCATACCTGCGTTGATGGAGGCGAAGGTGAACAAAGGAGGTTCAATCGTGGTAGGTGGCGTTGCCGGAAGCGAAGCCCTCAGGTCGTAGCCCTGCGCGAGGCTGACGTTCATAGTGCGGGGCTTTCTATTGACCTCCCAATCATCCGCCGCGCCTGGCATCAACCGATCCGGGTCTGCGACAACCTCGTTCCGTGGCCAATCTCCCCCGCCGTTGTTGCATTGTGTTCTAAAGTCTTCAAAGCTCAGGAACTTCTTCCGACCGCGACTGCACTGCTTTTCGGCAAATGCAGCCCAGTTTATCGAGTATCCTAGCTTCTCGGCAAGCAGGCCACGTGCGAAAGCCAACCCAATACTCCTCTGAGATCCGATGGGTCTTTGGTGCGTCAATTGGTACATCAGCTCAATTCTGTACCGCATAAGTGGACTCTCTGAGCGGCCCATCCGAGCGTACCAGTACGTTCCCCCGACGGCATCCCCCCATCTCCTTTTGCAATCCTCCGCCGAACATATCGAATCTGGCAGTGGATCCCCATGACCCTTCCCAATCCCTGGTACGTAGCCGTAGTCGTTTAGACCAACCACCAACGCGAAGTACCGAGCTGTCCCTTCTTCCGGAGTCGCCGGCTCACCACCTGCTGCAAGCGCCTCATCCGCGACGCGTGATAAGTCTCGCAAACCTGCGCCCACGATGTTCCATATAGCAATTAGCAAGCGAGGCGTCATCATGCTCCGGGTTTCAGCTCAATTCAATTGAAATTAAAGCGGGACGCCATTACACATTCTGTGGGGGGGTTCGGCACACAAATAAGGAATTGACGGGCGCAACAGGAAGCCGAGTCCTTCGGCAAAGCACACAGTGTGTGTTGCGCAAATATGCGAGAAGAAAACTTACGCATGGTTGAGAGACGCGTAATTCCCGCCCCCTGCTCAGCTGGTGCAGACTGCCTCCAGGAAAACGTAGCCCACCGAGCACTTCTAAACTGTGGAGGAGATCGAAAACCAAAGGTATGGCAACGACGAAAAGAGCGCTGCTCTGAGTCTGTGAGAGAGAATGCGAAGGAAAGAGGACGTGATGAACTGAATGAATTCCAGGTGGAGGGGCTTATTTATGGATCGCCGCCGGTTTCCTTGTCCAATTCGCCTCCTCGTTGGCGTCGCCCACTCCCAGCGCTGGCGGTCTTCTCCGAACGTCAGATGTCATTTCGGAAAAGATGAATTGATATCTAACTGGGGGCGCACTCTCTGATGATACTGGCTAGACATCTGCACATCGCGATTCCGTGTTGTCACTAGAACGTCCATTACTGAGTTATCATTTCTGTGGCATGTCTCATCCCCCAGACCATGCACCATCATGAGTGTGGGCTGGAAGTGCCAATGACCGCGTATGCGAGCGTGACTGCATCACGTAAGCTGTCAAAAACAGTAGTTTTGAACTATGATTACTATGATGGAATTGCCATGCATGGGCGCAATGGTTATGTTACCTGATCGAATCATCTTATCCTTGTGGATTCTTTGCGTGGTGGCCCGTCCCCTCTCATCATTCTGCGGAGTTGCTGCCGACTTGTTATCTGGATGGGACAGTGAGAAATGTGACACCACATGTCTCATCAGTAAAATGTGGAACTGGATAAATGAAGAAGGTAAAAGAAAACCGTCGATAATTGGTCATAATCAGCAGTAGTAATTAGCAAAAAAATCGAACTTTCTGTACAAAACATAGACCAAGAATAAACACGTGGTCCAATCAAGGAAATTTAGCAAAAAAATGTTTGCCTTCCCTAGCATTAAGGGAGGTAAAAAGAGGGGAGGGGGGGAGGGGAATTTGTGGTTGGTGGGGTCAGACGAAGTCAGATTGAATACATTGAGTGAGTGACAGGATGGGTAAACCCGCAAAAGCGAAGGAAATATGGTGAAAAAAATTTAAAAAAAGAAAGAAATAAGTAAAATAAAAAAATAGAAAAATGTAAACGTAGATAGGGCATCATATAACCTGCGAGTCTTGTAGAAGAATTCGGAATTCACCCAAATGATCTGGGAGGAGAGAAGATGCCGTGATAACACTTACAGGACCAAAAAAAAAAAAGTATAAAACAAAATCTGTAACTGAGCATGCAGTTTTAGGCATGCAGTTTCACAATCATTGTGTTTCAATGCCTCACGGAAACAGGAAAGAGAATCATAGATCGGCATTCAACAATCAACATTTACATAATGCGGAAATTAGGAGGACGGGAAGCTTTGACGCCCAGGTGACTTACCGGTGAGGACTGTCTGTCGTGATATGCAACCGAAGATGATGACTTCAAGAGCTATGCAGCGACCTCGAAGACACTTTGTATGCCGGGTGGATACAGGATTAGGGGAAACACGGTCGCCGTTGTAGACTACGAATGTGACCTAACAGATAACCACGGACGATGTCAGATCGTTGCGCCCTTGTACAACTAACACAAGAAGGTTTAGCAATCAAAGAGACAGGGTTTCTTTAAAAACGCAACCTATGTTAACATGACTGGATCTACAAGGACTAATGAAGTCCTACCACGCTTCAGGAGAGTGCTTGAAGCACTAATTTACTACAAACGTGATTGCATATGCAAATGCAATCAAAACTGGTTGATGACGGGAAGAGAAATTGGGGTAAATGCAAAGCACGTCCAACGCGAAGGACGTAGCAACCTCGCGCTGAGTAAAATTAGGCATCGAAGCTACAGTCCAGTGCCCAAATCGAAGAAACCAAATGATATAAGTCGGGAAGCAGGCTCGAAATCAGACAGCAGTATCGCAGTGCACATAACCTAGGTTTAGGGCATCACAGAGTACTGGCTATGTAAACAAGTCAGAGACGGGACCATCAATCTACTTACGACCCTCATAGCCCTAATGGAATCACAAACCACGGAGCTAACCCGACCAACAAAAAAAAAAATAAAAAACAACATCCGCCGACCATGGTGACCACTACATTGTAGCAACGCATAAACCACGTATCGCCACACTTACAAAGAGAGCACAAACAGCATTTTCCTTGTCCCGTAAATAAAAACTACTTCCATCCGAAATTGAGCGTCAAAACCTAACCAACAATCAGCATCACCCACATACTGGAAAAAACACTCCTCCCATCTTCATATCAAACCAAACAACACCAGCAGCTTCGAACCCATAATCTGGCAAAAACCCAGGTCAAATAAGGAAACAGAAACAGTACACTCTAACGAGAGAAGCCACTACATCCTCTCCCAACACCCAACAACCACATAAGCACTCAAACTAACTAGAATAAAAACAGCACCTACATCTGATCCTTCCTAACACACCAAACCCACATTACTGAAAACAAATCATCAACGCCCACTGCGTCGGGAATCCACCATGCGGAAATTCTGGATACCATTGCCCAGCCTACAATGGCGACATTCATAAAATACCAAAACGACGAAAGAGAACAACAGCAATGACGCACCCACCTTGAAATATTCGGAGAAGGAGGTGGTGCAGAAGATGGACTGCACGCCCTGGTCTGAGGATTCCACCACCTCCTATGGCTCTCAGAAGATCTGGCAAAGTCCAGAACAAGGTGCAAGTGAGCACGATACCTAACACATTTGTTAAATCCGAAGTGGAGAGAGAAAGTGGAAGCCGCTACTGGAATAGAAGAAGCAACTTGGGGAGAGGATTAGGGTTTAGGGTGATGTGATTGACTTACTTGATGAGATATTTAGGTGCAATCATGACTCTGGAAGGACACAATGAGGAGAGCCAACTCGTCATATCCATTACGGCGGACTTGTCCATATCATCACCATGATCATGTCGTCAAATCCATCTGGTTCAATTGTAAGATACATGTAAAAGCATATACAATCTCATCTGCAACCAGTCTACTTCCTCTTCTAGTACTGTAGGTTCTAGGTGACTCGAATGGGAAAATTATTTGGATGTGGTTAAGATAGACATGTTCAGGCTAAGGCGTTCTGGTGAGGCAAAACAGGAAAACGTGAAAGGAAATCCTGATTGAACACAAGGCAGCTGACGTGCTCCTGTTTAGCAAGGGGCAACTACTCCAGTCCTTGAGGTGCACCATGAATTATCAATCTAACACATGATAACATGGAATTCATTGAAATCGCTCCATTCGGTACTAACCCAGCATTTGCCAACCAGTGGTGACCATGCAGGTATTACGAAATCAACTCAGCTTGGAAGCAAATACCCGTGACCAAGCACATTGTCTAGGGAATTTATCAGGTCCTCGGATATGACCCCACGAGTCCCCTGTATCCATTCCTCACCATAAAGGATGTAAAGGATAGAACAAAAGGAAAAAAACTCCACCCTCTATTCCTTACCAAAATGTAGAACAGCAGTTCGACAACCTGACTCGAACTAAAAAAAAAAAAGGGGGGAGGAAGAAATGAGAGATTTGACCATACGTAGTTTACATCATAGGTTTAATGACCGACGAGGCTTAGACAAAGTGAGCTGATAGGAATACAGGGATGATGAACAGAAGGGGAAGTAAATGATAAAAAATAAAAAATAAAAAAAAATGTGGATTGCAGGTAACTCCAACCACAGACTACTATGGTAGGGCGTACATGGGTGAGGCAAAAAATTGTCGAAGACATGGATACAGGGTAAACTCTCGAGCTCATTTTCGGTTCATACTAATGCGTCTCGCATGCGTATAACCCGTATCATCATTGGATTGCTGCTTAAATAGCACCGGGTTAGTACCAGAGAGGCATCCATGTTCCAGGTGATCACCATGATAACTCCAAAGCATATTTATTGATCTTCCCCTTCGGCAGGGTAGGTGCATCGATACAAGCAGGCAGCGTGGCCAGGGTTAGACGCTAACCTTCTACAGGTCAAAGTGGTGACCTGCACCCCCAGCCTCAATTGCACCCTGCCTTGCGTCCATCTCCCCAGTCGCCCCATGTCCGGCCTCCCTCCTCTCGCCAGGCTGCTTTGCACCCACTCCCCGCTCGCCAACGTCCGCCCCGCACCCGTGACCTGGCTGCCCTGCGCCCCTCCGCTCAGCGCCTGCATTTGCCTCCGTTCCCATTCTCGGAGCCCACCGGGCCCGCCTACGCTCCGCTCCGCCCCATGGCTCCCAGTGAGCGCGCCCTGATCACCTCACCGGTCGAAACAATACACATTACAGAACGAACACACCCGTGCCCCTAATCCCTTCTCTCCACAAACTCAGCAAAAAATTCATGTTTCCATCCTCTTAAAACCTAGGCCATCATCGCCCACGCGAGAGAAAAAAAAAAAATCATTCCCTCACCTTCTCCCAAAAATCCAATCCCAAATTCGGAAACCCCCCCCCCGCTCCTTCCCCCAGCGCGACCCCTCAATCCCCACCGGAAAAGAAAAAAAAAAAAAAAAAACCCACTCACTCACCACTCAACCCCACTCCCTCCGACCCTCCCTCTCTCACCTACAAACGAAGATGATCTCACCTCCGGCACCCCCCCGCCTCGTCGCCTGAAGAACGACCACCCCACCACGTAAGGGCACATGAAAAGCACCCCATAACAGCATGCATTCACATCGATCCGTGTCCCATCATGGCGTGAACAATACCACCCAGGTGCGAAATCGGTGCAGGCATTGCGTGCACATCGAGAGCATGGAATAAGGGCACGGACAGCCATAGCTCAAATGCACCAGAGTGCTGCCCCCTGGGACGCCCTTCCAAAACCTGCCCTGCGACTCAGTGCCGTTGCCGCTGACGACGAGGGATCGCCCGCCCAGCACCACCCCGGTGCAATCATCGCGCTCCTCCCGCATGCTCTGCAACTTCTCCGCGGTACCTCCTGGCTGGCCACATCACCCGGCGCTCCCCCCCCCCCCCCCCCCGGGCTTGGGAACCCCCACAACCTTCCTGGGCCTCGCCCTGCCCGCATGTTGTTTGAGGCGCTCCCCGATCCGCATCGGCAATCGGCATCGCGCCCGCACCATGCCCCCCCCTTTCGTGGTGGCCAGGGTTTCGCTGGTGTGGCGTCGCTCGGTTTCGTCCATCACAACCCCGGGAGAGACGATCCCAAACCCGCCAAAGAGCCCCTTAACCGCCATCATCTCCAAAACGTACATGCTTCACAACTGAGATCTACAACGGTCCAGGAGGTAGTGGTTTAGGGTGTGGTTCCGTGTAATCCAATATCTGTATATGCAAGCATGTCGTTCTGATCAGCATTCACGCGGGATGGTCACTCATACGGAATGGACTCCGACCCTGGTTAATTTCACACGTTGATGGTTAACCCGTGGAAACCCTCGTCCAGACTTTATCACTTACATTAGGTCCGGAGATCAGTTCAGAGCTTACAATGGACAAATTTTGGGGCTGGAAGAATGACCTGGCGCGTCCAGAATCTCGAGGTCGAGGTATTATCACTGCAACACCTGCTCTGCATTGTTTTGCAACAGTTAAAGACTTTGCCGTGCTGTCGAATGAGACATGGTCTGCACTGCAACACCTGCTCTGCATTGTTTTGCAACAGTTAAAGACTTTGCCGTGCTGTCGAATGAGACATGGTCTGTTTGTGGAGGAAACGAACGTGAAGTTTATGGCTCACTGACATGGCTCGGTTGCTGGATGTGCAGCTCGCTCGGGAGCAGGCAAGCTGCGGGAAAGAGAAAGCTGCGGGGGACAAATTCCCCACGGTACATGATGGTCCGACGGAGTTGTATCCTCTCGAAACGCGCCCTTGTGATGTGTGCTGTGCAAAATCCATTTATGGGTGTGTACAAGGCATGAAGTTTGCTTTCAATCTTGTACAAGCTGTAAAATTTTACGACGTCCTTCATTATTACCAGATACCTCTTCATCTCGCTTGGATGGTGGTACCTCATTTCGGCAGAAACGTGAAAACACTAGAGCTAGATGAGTGACGAGCAGCACTGAAGTTTGACAGTGCTAAGCATCCCTACGAGTGATCTAGACCTCAAATTTCAAGCCAACGTACAGAATGGATGGACTGCACAAAGCTTCACGCCCGAATCCTTGAGAGACTACAAGCAACCAGCAGTGTCATCATAAGCAACTATGGCCATGACGCACCTCACCAGAAGTAGGATTCAAATTCCAAAATTAGGCGTTCAATGATTACTTCTCCAAGAATTCAGAGCAGACTCCAACTCCAAGCTTCGTCGTCTTCCTGAAAGTTACTGAAAGTTACCGAAGTTGCTGAAAACCGGTCCGAGCCCCGGTTTAGGGTAGCAAGGTCGGGTATCTGCTGAAAGTGCGACCCAGCCTCGTAGAAGCTTCGCCGCTTCTTCCAAATTTCGGATTCGTAGAGAACAGACATGCATGGCAATCAGCCGTCAAGGTCTGATACAAGTCATGGTACCTTAAAATCCGTAGTCAAACTTTAGTTGTTCTTCGGAGCCAATCCCGATCTGAGATTACAGCGGAATGTTCAAGTGCGGACATGACCAACTTCACTGTGAGAATAGGCTGTCTTCTACTACAGCACTTCAAACGATCTAAGAACGGGGGTTGTGGACTTCGGGTTCAAAAACTCACTCAACTGTATTCTTCTGGTGAAATTGTAATTGACGAATCGGGCCGATCTAAATACCATGTGTACCACATCCTGCGCTGATTGATTCTGTAATTACGGTTCTAGGTGCAAGAGGAAACGAGTCACGGCTCGGAGATCATCCAGTTCGGTTTCTATACGTGCACGTGATGTGTGGGACCTGGCCTCCGCCGTGGACAGCGCCTCCTTGCTGACCTTCATGTGGATCGTTGCTTGACGTTTACACTTGAAATCCCGGGCCCCGACGCGCTTACGAGCTAACTCCACGTTTTTTGTACCAAGAGTTCACGAGTGACTCACAGGACTTGGCAAATTTCGAACTCCTGTGAGTGTCTGCAGACACCAGACAGACATGTAATCGGTATAATTAACTGAGACACAATTGCCAATTTAGCTTAATTATAACTTCGACATACAACTCCACTTAGCTCACATCATTAATCAAACTAGAATGCATTCTCCCAGCCCTCGTAATTTTAATTAAACGGAAGGGGTAGACATCTTATTACGAACTTTCAAACAACAGATGCTGATCCATTACATGTATGATGTGGGTCCTGGAAAGAACTACCACTTCAAGGAAAACCCCCTGCATTTAAGAGAAAAACAAATGAAAGGCTTGCGATCAAGAGCAGGCTTCGAAATGGCCACCCGATTGGGTAGAATGTAGCAGTCTAGGTGACCTCCGGGTATGGGCCAGGCGTAGTGGGGGGTCGGGGGCACGAGGACCCGACATCGAGCAAGGGGCAGCTCTCACTGGGCAGCCCCAACTTTTATTTTTATTTTATTTTTTATTTTTTTATTTTTTTATTCTTTATTTGTTTATTTTTTTATTTTTGAGACAAATGGTCTCAGAAATTTACATGAGTAATATAAGGATCTTCAAACCCATCGAGCGGAGCGAGAAGGGTTTGAATAAGGGCGACGGGTCCGGCAGGACCCGTTGCCCGTTACGTTTTAGGGTTCACTGAAATCGACGATCACGGGGTAGCTAGGGTTGACCTCGTTGGTTTTTGGGTTTTATAGCCGCCCTCTGTATAAGTTGTCTGTATACCAATAAAAGTTACCATGGTCGAGATTACCCCAGTCAAATTCCTCACTGTACCACTGGATGAAGACTGCTACTTACACCACATCCATCCACAAATTTACTTTAGCGCTGTAAAGTTTAACTAAGGAGAAACAGTGGGTCCCAGGATCGAATCTCGACCCAAATTGAGCCACTCCAACATTAGCAATTTCATGTGCACTATTACACCAGAGCAAAACAATGAACACCAAAGCAAAACCCCTCTGACCACACCAAACTTCGGTGTACTTTTCAGTGTATGTACCAACACGACTAATGCTGCTATAAAATAGCGTTTCAAACCGAAATGTTCAGCAAGTAAGTCTGGTGTCAAGTTGACATCAAAGTTATTCCCTGTCATTCTAATGTCATTCTTACTGGTAAAGTTGATGTCAACTTTGCATTGGAATGAGGGAAGTGCCATTCTAATGCAGGGTTATTGTAGGGTTAACAATGTGAGTTTGATGTCATGTTGATGTCAATTTATCAACTATCACCTCGATGTCATTCTAGTTCTGGGTTGATTGTGTCATTGTGACATAAAACATTTATCATTTTACCAATTGTTATTTTGGCATGCACTTCTTATTCATTTATACATACAATGTTGTGTTTATTATGTTATTTTGACACAAATTGCTTAGACGTCCATTTCATGCCAAAATTATGTCATTCTAAAATCAGTCATATTGGTGTCAAAATGACACCATATTGAGAACTGTTATTTTTATGCCCTCCCAATGTGAAAATATTATCATTATGACTCAAATATTTTGCTAATATGACACAGATCCATGTAATCTTACTTGATGTCATGTTTGTGTCATTCTAATATTAATAAAAACAATGTCATTCATACATCATTTTGACATTCATCAATTGAATGTCATTACAATATGAAAATTTCATCATTCTGACTCAAGGAACTGAATAATCAGTAATACACAATAATTCAGTGCCGCAGATCTTCTAAAGCCTCGGGGCGAACCGACGCGTGTAACGTTGCAATTTGTCGTATGCAAAGATGACATGGATGATATTATTGGATGAAATTTAAGAGTGTTATTATTAGATGGACACATCACGAATTTGCCATCAGGACTGTTTACATTCTGGCTTGCAGACTAAATCTTACTTTGTTGAACCTGTAGCTGGAGATACCGCTTGTATCTTCTGTTTCTATGCATTAGAGCTGCCAGGCTGATCAAAATGACCAGGAGTGATGTTCCGGTCGAAACTACCGCAATTATCATGACCTTCCGCTTGTTATCGTCGCCCATTGGAACTGAAACAAGACGATTGCCTTATCAGTACGATCATTCCGAAAAAAGATGGAAATCTTCCTTTTCGAACTTCAGGAATTTAGTCATCGTAATGAAATACCCGAGTTGAAGCAAATCTGTTTGCAAAAACATCTCGTTCCATCATTGGTATCTGGAACATTGCAGTAAGGATTGCCTCCTAATCTGCACAAGGATATATGATCATGAATTGGTGAAGTATGCTACATTTTCTAATTCACAATATTATACATAGCCATTTCAAGTAAAGCTTTTGTTGCACTGTGACTACCAGTGATCATGCCAAAGAACCGAATCCTCTCCTTGTTTGGCTTGTCAGGAATAACCTCAAATGTTCCCCACCAAGCACATATAAATTCTTACCTGAAAACTGCGGTGACTTCTTCGATATTCTCCCATCGTAGACAACCTTATCAACAGTATTGTTCATCACGGACAGAACTCTCAGCAACCCTGATGAACTTGTAGGTTTCGTCCTTAGCAAGCCTCGGGAATACAGCTCACCAATATTAAAGTGTCCCAGTGATAAGATCAAAGTCCAGGTACCTGCGACATTAATATTGTCAGCTTATGAAACGGTTACATGTGAAGGCATATACACCCAACATGTCGTCACATAACTTTCTAGAGTCGAATTTTGCCCACACTTGGTACAATTATAATGACATATTGAACCTGGTGATTATTAGGTTCGATACTGCTAAATTTATAAACAGTGAAGTAAATATGACACACATAATCAGGGTACCTGCTTAATAGAATGTGATTCTGAAAAGTAGGTTAGACACTTACAGCTCCTGAAGTGTGCCTAGCTGTGACCTGCTCCAGATCAGGAAATGTTCAGGAAATGTTCAGCAACCCTGATGAACCGAATCCTGTAGTACGCTTGCTGAACAGCTCCCCCCATGACGCATCCAGCTCGACAGCCTCAGAACCGTCACTCTTCAGGTGACCTATCGTTTCCTCGAATTTATTCGTCTTTCCCCACAACAGCCTTGAAGCCACCTCTGCTTCGGCAAACCTCCCTTGCTGAACAACACTCAAACACTTAGCCTGTTAAAAGAGCAGTACTTCACAAGTTACTAATACTAAATGGTACACTCATTGCTCGCGACTACACGATCCATGGCATGCAAATTGAACACCAGACTTGTTCGAAGCATCTGATTTGGTTGGGGGCCAAACTTGACTAACAAGATAACCCTACAACAAAGAAAGCGACAAACAGTAACATAATTCGAGACTTCATGATGTTTTCGGTTCCTTCATCAGTGCGTCAGAATTTTGACCGTTAACTTGTAGTTACGTGAATTATGCTAAACATAAGTTACAAAGTATATGTACAGAGAAACGAAATCAGAGTGAAGCACGTATTATTTATCTGTCGTTTTAGACTGGATTTGCACCATTCGAGGAGACAAGGTTAGATGGGACAGTCTCAGAAAGATAATGGTTTTGCTTCAAGTGAAACAAGAGTTTAATCGGAAATACAAAAGCATAACAAGGAAAAAGTGAAGGTTGTCTTCGAAGGTTGATAGCAAATCTTTCTTTGTGCAGCAATCTTAATAATTGTGACTTAAGTGGTCACTTACAAATGGTTTGCAATCCGAAGAGCTGTAAATTTATGAACCTGCATACATATTACACCGACCAAGGTTAATATTTTCAGTAGGTTGCTTTGACAGTGTAAACCTGAACAATAAAAGCTGCAACCCCGTTCTCTGGCCCTAAATACTCAACATTCAAATGTTAAAAGCTGCGACCTTAGAAGAAAAACACACCTTGGGACGGTGACATAAAATCTTTATGTAATGTAGTCTGCTGATGCAAGGGCTTGATACATCTTCCGGGTTCCGCAACAAACGAAACTGCTAAGTAGCCTATAAAATTGAAAACCGTTGATCAAGAAGATCCGATCTACACAGATTGGTTATAGCTTGTAATATCTACAGATCTATACAGATTGTAAGCTCATATTACAATTGGTTATAGCTTCACTAACTACGACAGAGGAATTAAGATAGTTCAATATTCAGAAGGACCTAAAAACCTACCACCATTCCATCACCACACCTTCACCAACATAACTCCACAGGTAGCACTCAACCTGAGATCATCCCAACTCTGAAAACTTAATCCCAACCACGAGCTACAAGCATTACAGAAATACCACATCAAAAAATCCAACATCCACCTCCTCTCAGAGGCCCCCTCCAAAAACAATCAACCACAGCACAGACCAACTCCAAAACCAACACACTCCAATCCAGAGAGCCATTGATCACTCTGCAGCTCTCCATTTGCTCCATTAATGAACCATTTCCACAAACTGCAAGACTTGGACGGCACAATAAGAGAACCATGGACTAACCAAGCGGGAATGAAATCGCTTATCTTGGCAGCCATCCCGCTCGCTCCACAAACCCGAACTCGAGGCCTCCTGTAGTCACAAACTTAAACCAGCAGAGGAAGAAAATCGAACAAGTACATTAGGTCACCCACATGTGGAAACCGACTCTAAGATGGTTGTGATCTCTGTTACCTCCAAACCCCAACAGACCCAGGTCTGATGTCAACCGCCGAGAAACAATCCACCACACCTCGATGAACCCAGGCGGTGAAATCCTGGCATCGAGTCACTCGGTGTAAAGGGAAGCGTAAATTCAGACGTGGAACGGGAAAGATTACCGCACCGTAAATCCAGCAGGCCTCAGCGACCTGATTCGCTGGCCTCCACAGAAGGTTTCTGCAAAGCATAGGTTGATTGCGTCTTCGTAGGGAGAGCCCCTCTTTCCCCACCGATGAGTGAAAGGCGACAAGCTCCCAAGGAAACGGAGTTGGTAACGACACCTTTGGTAGTAGTGTAAGTGATTGAGATGCTCGCGTATCTGATGCCATAGCACTGTCTTTATAATTACGTGATGAATCCCACGGTAACAGTCCACCGCATTGAGCACCTATAACCCGTGAAAGATTGTCTAGAAGCGACATATACCAGAATAACCCATTACATAGCCATTGACCTCATGATTAGAATTTTATGTACATTGGTTCAACCACTGCATTAATGACAAAAAATGGATACCTTAAATAAGGTGCAGCGTGCTTCGGGAATTCGAAGGTCGAGGACTTTCTCACACTGAGTAATTGCTGTCTCAGGACGGCCCTGTTCAAACACGAATTCATGTTCTTGAAATCGCATTGACTAGGACAACACTAGCATCTGCATCACACAACACTAACTGCAAAATCTCATAGCATTCGGTGCATTAGCAAGATGTTCTCGTACCTTGTCATCATTCACTGGTTCGTCACAAAGAAAGAGGTCCGGTGTACTTCCCCTTGCTAGCACGATATATCTGCATCAAAAAAGTCTGGGTTAAGCAAGAAGTTGACATCCAAAATTATCCACAAACCCTGTGTGGGAAACGAAAGGACGTATCCCCAACTTCAAAACCCCAACAGTTTCCTTTCGTTTACTGCTGGGGTTTAGAGTATCCTATTCATAGTAAACACGAGCTTAGAGGAGCTTCATTTGAACAAGAAGTCATGAGGAATTACTGAAAGACACAGTGAGAAAACCGCCTTACATTGAGCAGCGAGACTGGTAAGGGTACATACAAGATGCTCACTCTTCGATGCAAGCAGGATGAGCTAAGGATGCCTGAGCAGCACGAGCAGTATCCCCAGAGTTGGCCAAGATCATAGCGCCACTTGCTGGTCGATCCAGCCGATGCACAGGGTTGACCCTCCGTCCTGCTCACCCATCTACACAAAAGATTTATACGAGCCTTGATGCAAATGTGATTCCTTTTCCAACCAAGAAATAAAATGTAGGTTGCTAGGAATTGATATGTCACTAACTGAAGATTCCTGTGCATTCGTCTGTATACCACCTTTAAGCTGTGCAAAGCTATCATAGTTATGCCATCTGCAGAATTGGATTTTGCGCTAGTGAGTGATTTACCAGCAGTAAGTTCTGCTTTCACCATATTCTTCAAGAACGCCTTCCGCTGCCTCTCTATCAAAAGTACTCCCTTATTATTGTGTACATTAAGTAAACATGTCATTCTCTAGCACCTTGTGGGATCCCTATGGATTGTCTCCAATATGGCGACCATCAGGAGAATTAAAACCAATTGCAAGGATAGGGATCGGACTCACAAGCAGAGTACCAGGTTACGACACACCAATGATGTAGTCGTCTTCGTAACGCCGCTCAATCCGCGGTGGCTCCCAAACTTCAGAAACATCAATCCCACCCTCTCCAAAAACTGCATCCAAGAGTGCTGCACTCGCTCGACGATCGAGTGGCAGGCAACTCATGTGCACAGCGCATATGCCAGAATGTCTCTAGAAAGGTAAATGCGGTAGTGACAACCGACACTAATCCTAATAATAACACTCCACAAACTAATGAGACTAACGAGAAGTGATGAACCCTGGAATCTAAAACAAAGTCTCTGTAGAAAGGAATATTGTGAGCACCTTCCGAGAGTGTCGGCCAGGGCGTTTATTGTTGCAGCAGCTTGTCATGGTCTTATCTTTAGACACGGTGAGCTCCCCATCACAGGATGGACAACGCTCTGGCGGAACCCATAACTGCACATGATCTGGTCTCAATGCCTTTAAAACTTGCACAACCTGAAAAAGAAAACACAAAACCTTAGAAAGAATACTGCAAATTTAATGGAAAGAACTGTAAAATCTAATTATCATTGCATCCATGGAGTATCATTCTCTCGCAAAGATTCACCCATGAGGGAGAGCAAACAGGCTGATGGTTAAGATGGTAATCCAAAGAAATTGATCCATGACTCGAACATCATTAACTGAACTAAACAAAGAATACCTGGGGTATAACATCTCCAGCGCGTGGAACCACAACATGGTCCCCTTCACAGATCCCCAGTTTCTCCACCATTCTGCCCAATCAGCAAATTAGCAAATGCAATAAACTACAGCAGAGCCATAACATGTAGAGAATCATTTACTGTCTTCAACCTACTCTTCGAACAGATACAGGCACCTTAAACAAGCAAGTCGCTTCGCCAATCCAGGAACTCAAGGTACCACTAGTCTCTAATATGAAATAGCATGTTCTGTTCAAAAAGTAAGAAGGATATGATCAACCAAGTCCCGAAGTTCATCGATATACGAGACGCAATTTGATGCATACGAACTATAAGCAAACATTCCAGTTACTTCCGGTATCAAGCAGAAAAGACATACCCAAAATTATGCAGTGAAGCGCGAGAAATGGTAACTCCCCCCAACTCCACAGGCTGTACAAACAATCGGTGTTTTCAAAAGTCAGTCAAAAGTCGGACTGTAATTCAATCTCAGGCTTAAACATAATCCTCACGTTGAACGGCTAACCAGAAATAGACAGCAAATAAGCAACCGCTGTATGGTCTTCCTTAATTGTATTGACCTTAAGGAAAGCATGCCATTAATAACCAAACAACCTTCAATCTTGCGTTGGGAATAATAGCGCCAGACCGTCCAATTGTAAGTTCAATGCCCTCCAATACGGTCACAACCTCTGTTGCTGCAAACTGCAATAACCAATGCACACATTTGATACCTTTAAGTCCCACATAAAAAACATGCAGAATAAAACCATCTTTAATGTTCCTTTAGAGAAAGAGATCAGCAAATGCGGCTACAGTACCTTCCAAGCGACAGCCCAACGTGGATCAGACCCAACTGCACCAAGTTTTGCTTGAACTGCTAAGTCGTTAACCTTGAATATCACACCATCTGACTCATATTTGAGGCTTGGCCTCGAATCCCGCCATCTGCCAAATTATTATATGCAATGTTGTCAGGTAAGCAACCAAAGACAGTACCTGCTAGTATGTCAATCCCATCGATAGTAGCCTCGCGTGGGTTGCGTACCCCTAGTTTGCAGGGAAAGAAAATCTCCATTGAGCATCTCTGTCGCTTTGAAAGCAAGAGCTATGAAGTTTATTTCACAAGTAAAACCATGAAGAACAAAGGAGTCGGAAAGTACTATCAACGATCTTCACGTAAGAAAATTTAACCCCAATCTCCAAACCTCCAGAATAACACTTGTAAAGAAAAATCTGCGATGAACGAAACGGTACCTTGTGGCGTAATCCAGAGCATCTTCAAATGAGTCAAATTTGCGGTTGTCATCATTAACAGAAAAGCCCATCTTCTTGAGCAAATTCACATGCATCCCATTGCGTTTTTGCTAACACCGCTGACGTCTCCACTCCTGAAAGAACAAGATAAACACATCTTAGTTCAGGAAGCAGAGATCTGCGGAGAAGAATTTACTTGAAAGCATATGGGATATGGAGAAGAATGGGGTGATTGTTATTCATAGCGATGCCATTGGAACAACGATCAGAAAGAGCAAGCACAATATCCTCAGTTGACGCCAGAAATGTAATCCAACTAAAAAATAAAATTAGATGAAACTTGATAAGTGTCCTGAGTAGAATCTCACCAGTAGCAACAGTATCTACAGCTGAAACAATAGCATACGCCATGAAGCTGAGACGCCGATCCACGGCGTCTCGGTTCTTGAGTATTCGTATCGAACCGGCTGCTGCATTTCGAGGATTTGCAAAGGGTTTCTCTCCTGTCTTTACCTGTACTCAGAACCAAAGCCCATATTATTTAATACCGGGTACGACGACAACAAATAAAAGCGCAGAAATCAGTAGCACAGTAATTGGTAAAGCCCAAAGTGACTGGCTTAATCACCTTAATCGCATTCAACTCTTGGAGATCAAGCAACGTCATGTAAACTTCTCCCCGAACCTCAACCACTGATGCGTGCAGGTTAGTATCTCCATGCACTTC
Organism: Ceratodon purpureus; assembly: GCA_014871385.1. Classification (NCBI taxonomy): domain Eukaryota; kingdom Viridiplantae; phylum Streptophyta; class Bryopsida; order Pseudoditrichales; family Ditrichaceae; genus Ceratodon; species Ceratodon purpureus. The sequence continues at coordinate 18,881,119 of CM026427.1, forward strand.
AGGAAGTACTTGAGGTATTCCTGTAAGATTTCTTGCATTGTAGGTCACATCCTCTCCTGCCATCAAGACGCTCAAAGAAATTATGTACAGCACTTCAACAGAAAAATGTACCCAATAAGATTCCCTGGAAAACCAGGAAGTAGGATGCGGGAGTAAGGGCCAAATACTCTAGTTCTAACAAAAAGTTTGTCAACGCACAAAGCTGAGAGTTGGAATGGATTTAACTTATAGTTATCACTTTCCTACGAAACCTTGGAGACACTACTTTTTGTTTCAATGGATAACACAAAGCTTCTAAGCTTGGAGTTGGAATGGATAACACAAAGCTTCTAAGCTTATAGTTTTTTCAATTTCTGTGTGTCTTTTTTTATATATACAACTTCTAATTTTAATCAACCTGCCTCAAATGAAATCAATGTGCCTCAAATGTAAAAGAGGGTTTCTAGGGTGTAGGGTTTATAGGGTATAGGGTTTCTAGGGTCTAGGTTATATGGTTTGAGGTGCAGGGCTTTTAGTAGGTTGCATGAATTGGAGGAATGGTTGCTTGTTTTTAAAAATTTCATGTTAAAAATCACTTGGAACATTATTTAAAATCACTCTAATATGGTTTTCATCTCTTTATTTATTCACCATTGTTTGTAAAGATCATTTATTGATAATTTTTATTTTATGTGTTTTATTTAAATGTTCATTTTTTTCAATTGCTTCTTTGAATTGATTAATTTGTTTTTTAATAAAAATTAATAACGTCCATTTTTCATTTGCATCTTTTAATTGATCCATTTGTATTCTCGTATTAATTTATCCCTTTTATATTTTCAATTGCTTCATTCTAGAGTAAAATTTGTTGTTTTAATATGATTTATTTACTTCATTTTTTTTTTTTTTCATTTGCTTCTACTAATTGATTACCTAGTTTTTTAATATGAAGTTAAATCACTTTAATTTTTTTATTTGCCTCTTTTAATTGAATAATTTGTTTTTTAAAGTACAACTAATAACTTTTATTTTCTCATTTGCATCTTTTTATTGAATCATTTGTTTTTTAAAGTACAGATGTACTACTAATAACTTTTATTTTCTCATTTGCTTCTTTTGATTGACTATTTTGTTTTTTTATATGAATTAATTACTTTTATTTTTTCAGTTGTTTCATTTAATTGATTAATTTGTTTTTTAATATGAATTTATGAGTTTTATTTTTTTCATTTGCTTCTTTTAAATGAATCATTTGTTTTTTAATGTACAACTAATCACTTTTATTCTTTCTTTTGCTTTGTTTAATTGAGTTATTCGATTTTTTTTGTCTAATTAATCACTTTTTTTTTTTTTTTTTTTTTTTTCACTTGTTTCTTTTAATTGAGTTATTTGTGATTTATCGTCTAATAAATCACTTTTATTTTTTCATCTGCTTCTTTTTATTCAATTATTTGTTAGTGATTCCCCTTCTTCAAATGAGAGTCGTTCACAGATGGAGCGCCTTTTACGCTCCAACTGAATCTTCTTAGTTGCATGAGAAATCTTTGAGATGGTTGTCGACGTGTTTTGTGAATGGTACAGGGTTCATGGCGTAGGGTTTTAGGGTAAGGACCACCGGTTAGCTCCAGACTGCAATTCTTCTCCACACTTAATTAGCAATTGCCAATACGTGGTCTAGTTGATCTCCTCGGTTGTTGCGCTGACGGTCGATACTGGTGGGTTGGTGTTGTGCACAGGTCCGTAAATTTCTTCATCTTACATTCTATCTTTGGCTTTTTAATGGTTTAATGGTTTAATGGCTTTTCATCTTACGTTTTCTTTATGTTTTATGCAGCATTTCCGAACAATTGGACTCAAATTTTTGTTTTGATTATTTTAAGATCTCTAATTAAATTTTTGAAATGCTCTATTTTAATTGATTGTCCGATTCCCGGTTTTTTACTACAATTAAAAGACCATTTTATTGATTATTTTTTAAAACAATTAAAAGTCCATTTCATTAAATGATTAATTGTCCAATTGCACGTTCTTTTTACAATTAGAAGCGGATTTTATTGAATATTATATCTTTTTCAACTAAAAAACCAATGGCCCATTCTATTGAATATTTTGAAAAATATATATTAAAAGTCCATTTTATTGAATGATTAATTGTCCAATTCCCAGTTTTTCTTACAATTAAGTGCTCATTTATTGAATGTATATTTTTTTGAACTAAAAGCCTATTTAATTAAATTTTTATTTTTATTTTTTACAATTAAATTACCATTTTATTGAATAATTAATTGTCCGATTCCCAGTTTCTCTTTACAATGAAAAGCCTGTTTTATTGGATATTATTTTCCCATTAAAAGCCTTTTTATTTTCACCACAACACGTTTTTTAATATTGATTAGTGATTCATGTTTGAACCTGCTTTTGACTTGGAAACTACTAATATATCATATTCCCATTAAAGCCCTTTTATTTTAACCTCCTCTCTTCGTTTTTTAATATTATTTAGTTTAATTCATTAATCTAAATAATCCAATCAAGTTAGATTTTTAATCTTTTATTTTAACCTCTCTTCGTTTTTTAATATTATTTAGTTTAATTCATTAATCACCTAATCCAATCAAGTTAGATTTTTAATCTTGATTTTTAATTTTTTAAATTTAGTTTTTAAGTTTTTAAGTTTCCTGAAAGTACTCCCTCTCTAATTCCTGGAGCACTGGCTGGTATTCCAGAATTAAGTTCCTCCGTTTCACTCCGCACGCTATGGCCGATGGAATCCAAACCACCAAGAGCAGGAGCCAAGCCAGGCTGATATCCCTGTTGATGAATGATTTCTGGGGCATATTCAATGTCTGTTCTGCATTCCACGTTACTTCCCAGATCCACCTCAGGCCCACCAAGCACTAGAGTTGCATTGACATCTGCACCAGCAATATACCAGCAATCCGGGCAAGCTTGTCCTTTTCCTACTATCCAAGTTTCTTGGCAATTTATTTGGCAGAATACGTGACCGCAAGGCCTTACAATTTGAAATTCTGAGTAGTTCCCGCAGACGATGCAATCGAAGTTATCGAAGTCCTGATGATCACATTGCTGACCTCCTTCCGCGTCAATCCATTTATCTTCATGATAGCCAGAATTAAGGTGGGATTCCACTGGGTCTCGATAGTGTTGGAGTAATTGGCATACAGTTGTTGGCAGAACCTCCTCTAAAGTGCTCTCGAGATAATACTCGATATCCAAACAAGGCTCAGAATTATATGGATAGTTCACAGGATTCGTAAAGGTTTGAAATTGGTCCGTTTCTGGTGGATTCAAGCCAGGTGCAGATTCATCAAAGTATGCCGCCACTGGATCGACGGGGAAACTCTGGAATTCGTTCGTTTCTGGTGGATCTTGATAAGTCAAATCTTTGTCGAGACAATGTTCTAGCCAATTCGACTTTACACCATCCCATAAATGCAGAAAGTCTTCACCTACAAACGTCGAATTCATAGGAGCTATCGAATCGACAGTAACTCCAGATTCAAATGTAGCCATTGATTCCAAGCCCTTCTGCTTCACAAACTGAAGACATCTAGGATACTTAGAAAGCTCCAACAATCTGGCACCGGTTTTCTGAGTCATAAATTCAAATAAGGAACAGATTTTTGACACTGCAAAATCAAGCATAAATTGGACGTTCCACTGAGTTATCCCAATATAGTGAGACAAAAATAGACAGTCCTTCAAGAGTAGGACAGTGACACTTTCCATACCTTAAGGTGAAGAGTTAATCGCTTCTCATGTGAATCAATCAAATGGTACGCCTCAACATAACAAGGGTCACTGCCGCCAGACAAAGTGATGGGAGTTGGTGGTACCTTCAAATAAGTCATCCCAGACGTTGCCAAGGTAAGTTCACTCTGTGCAGGTCTCCAAAGCTCCTGGACAGCAGTGTGAATGAGATCTTCAAGCTTACGATCCTGAGCTGCCGAAGCGTGGAAATATTCGACAGAGAGTTTATGGTGAGTGAAAGGATAGTCCCCTGTAGCTCCTGAATTCCCTACCCACCTGTACAGAAAACAAGGGCTCCATTCTTTTAGAAGGGAAGCAGCAGATGGATTTACAACATGCACCAAAGTAACCAAAACAATTCCATAACGTCGTGCCTGCGACACAAAGACCACAACTATCTTACATTGAACGTAGAGGATAGAGAAATTATTAACGTAAATAGAATGTCCAATTAAGGGCACGCCGATACCATGACACTGCGAGTATATTAGTCAGGATCAGAAACATGCTGGGAGTATCTCACTGTGTGGAATGGCAACAGCCTTTTCCGGCAACAGCCTTTTCCGTGCTGGGTGACTCCGAGTCCAGATCCCCAACGTGAATGACGATGTCGGGATGGCACCTTGATATGGCATTTTACGAATTACTAGAGTCACTGAGACAGAGTGTGGTAATATACAGAGTGAATTTCAGATTTACGCGTCTGAAATCTATCGATTTTAACTACATGCCGATGTAAAGATTTGTACACAAACATTATGTTCACTGGGATGAAAAAACGTTTTCACCGCATTCACAAGTATGTTCCAGGCTTTATATGAGAGTCCTGCCTGTATCATAGTAATGCAACCTAATCGAAGATAGTGTTCGAATGATTAGGGTTTAGAAAGTTAATCGAGAACTCGAGTCCACCAAGTTGTGTATGTTCACCGTGAATATCAAGTCCGCTGCTTGTCATAACCCGTGTCATCAAAAAACAGTGCATAACAGTAGCAGCTGCATCCATGTTGAGCTGACACTACTCCATGTTATGAGATGTGCCACTACAATGTATAAACCTCTCCTATCCGAATGTGATATCCTCCTCTAACCCCCAGCCCCCTCTCCCCCCCCCCCCCCCCCCCTTCCCAAAGCTACGACTACTCCAAGACTACACCATGGTAGCCGCCACCGACAAAAATCAGAATTCTACCAATGCCTTATATTCCAAGCAGAAATGCGAAAAGTCTGTGAACAGACGTGTCTAACTCTTGTTCATACTCAGTCCAAGGCTGGGTGATGAAGGCATTGTCGCGCTCCATTCCGAGGCTTCGTCATTCCACCCGTCTGAAACAGCCTCATTTCCTTGTCACAGCCCTTTGCTTCCGTCGTCGCCGTCGATGTACATTCTGCACTGGCCCTGTGACGTCGTATCTGATATGAACGATACAGTAGGAACAAAACAATCAGTATCGTAGAATAAGTCACGGGAATGACGAGAACTGAAATGGAATGTGTGGTGATACGACATAGAGCGAAAAAAGAATTGTTTCGTGTCTCAAACAGAGTGAGTGTTCGAATTACCCGTGGGAAGCTCCAAAGGGATCCGCCTGAAGCGAAGTGGTGAGAATGGCGTTTCCTCCGGTGCCACAACCCCCCGTGTAATTGCGTCCAACCCTGCATTGCAAGCGCAATTTTGGGAACGCTCAGTGCTACGTGAAACCGATACAGTTCGGTTCGGAACATTGTCTCGTCCGAGAATGGTGGGGGGAGAGTAGGTGTCCTCTGCACGGGAAATGGCAATCAGTTTTTTTCAACCCAGATGACGAGCAGAAACTAATTCGACCTCAGCCAAACTCAGCGAAACTCAAGGCAAACTCAAGGCAATAGGCAAACATAATTTGACTCAGCCAAACTCAAGGCAATAGACAAACATAAGAGCAAAACTTCCAGATTCTACTTATTAGAAATACCGTAGTCTGAGTCGGTCTCTGGCTGGACTCGGGAAGGGCCTGCCTCGAGGCGGGAGCGGGCTTCAGCTCGCATTGCCTCGACAGTAACCAGCCTCTCTTTGCCAATCCACCCCTCTCGCACTTCCTCTATAGTCATGAACTTCGTCCGAATTTCCCAAAGGTCTTCGGCTCGGCGACCGAGGTACTGCATCTTCTCGTTCAAGTTCATGTGTTCATATCCCTCGGAAATGGCGTGATTTTCCACTGCGAATTACACATACCCGAAGGGACCATTAGAAAACGGGGTCGACTATATCAATTGCAATATGTGATGTACTAGAGATTGACGGACTCACTCTCCTGGAGGATCGCGATCTCCTGTTCCGTTCGGCGTTTTCTCTTTCCTCCCCTGGAGCGTCCCCCGGGCTCCGACCCTGTGGCCGTGTGGCTGCCTTGGTTACCCCCCTCCGTGCGTTCGCTCACTGCGCCACCTGCGTACCATAGATCACGTTAAACAAAACTTACCGAAACATGGTGCTAATCAATATGTGGTTGCCCATTCCAAGCTCCAGCGATGTCTTCTGTGAACTACTGAAAGCAAAATGAAATCAGAGGTTCGAGGTGTTCTGTGCAATGCGACTTACGGCGTGCAGATGGAGGTCCGGAAGCGATGCTGTCGCCACTGGGACCGTCCGCTAGGTTCTCCTCCGAGGATTCTGAGAGGCAACACACGCATTTCAGATAATTCATTTATTACATTGTAACGTACTCTGGGAATTCAAAAATGGAAAGGGTGACTGTTGCCAAGGTTGGATCACTCACCATCTCGAATACCCCCTTGCCTGTACAGTGGTTTTCGAACAAGTTGAGATGGAATAGTCGGGAGAGCATCCTTGAGGTCGTAGTGCTTAACCTTCTTCATGTCCAACCTCCGGGGATGGCGGTTAACTTCCCAATCGTCCGCTGCGCCTTCCAGGGTGTTCTCATCAAGGTCGAGGTTTCCCACTTCGTTTTCGGGAAACCACTTCCCCTCAGCGTCGCACCGCCGCTTAAACTCCTCCGTGGTTTCAAATGGCCTTGCTCCTCGGCTGCACTGTCTCGCTGCGAATGATGCCCAATCGACCGCATGGCCTAATTTCTCTGCGATCAGCCCTCTACCGAATGCTATCCCGAAACCTAGGGTTTTTCCAATGGGTTTCTGATGGGTCAGCTGATACAACCTCTCTATCCTGTATCGTTGTCGTGGACTCTCGCCTCCATCCGGTTTAGCGTACAGGAACTTCCCGGCCTTCTTATGACCCCAGCGCAGCTTGCACATTCCTTCGTTTGCGATGGTCTTCGGGAGAGAATTCCGATCATGTTTAGGTCCTCCCGGGATGTACCCATAGTTGTTGAGTCCGATCTCCTTGTGAAACCAAGCGTCGCTGCCTCTCCGCGGTGTTGCGGTGTTCCTCCCTCGCAGCGACGACATGATCTCCTCTCCTCAGCGAGTACTCCGACGTTGTTCTAATGCCGCCTGCGGAAACATCAGAAGGTACACAGGAAGGGTTAGTAGGACGCTTCAATTTCATAGAGCGAACAAGAAACGTTGTTTACCCTAAACCTTTTGAACAGGTGCCCCAAAACAAGTCGCACACAACAGCCTCCCTTCTTCATGAAGATGCGGACATGACGGAGAGAGGCCGAAGAGCTTCTACAGATGAGAAAGCGAAAACAAAAACGAAAACGAAACCTGCAAAGGTGGAGAAAGCGAAAACGAAACCTGCAAAGTCCGGATGCCTTTGGGACCTCCGAAGTCGGGGATGCCGCAGGAGGTAGAAATGCCGGCTCCTTGAACACTTCCGAATGTGGGCTCTGCGCATTACAAACTCAGTTAGGGATACCGCACCTGTGTCGTGAATGACATGGCAACACTGTCCTGACATCGTGAGTTGCAGCACTCGCAATGTGAGCCACGGAAGCATGAACAACAAACAATGACCGAGAAACTGGATGTTCGTACTCAGACGCCTAACACGGGTGGAAGGGAACCAACACAAGATATGAGATACGCCAGCTCCCCGACCTTCGAGTTCAAACATCCCCGCGTAGCACGCAATCAGAAGCATGCATTTGACCCTCCAGGAGAAGTGCAACAACGCAAACTAAACCCATTTGTCCCTCCAAGAAGTACACCCCCCACCATGACCAAAACCATGTCGAACACGTAGCTTCCCAAATTGCCGTCCACCATGACCACTAGAAATCCACACACCACGACATCAAACAACCGACTACATCCACCCCCGATCACTGCAAACCATCAAAGCCATCAAAGAAATAACGAAACACCATAGCTTGCAAGCGCCGGCGCAAGACCGTATCCAAACTCGGACATCAAAAAACCAACAGCACAACCCTCGATCAAAACAACACTGCCAACTACTCCATGCGCCTCAGCATACACACGGAAACAAGCAAATGACCTACCCAACAAATTCCCAAGTACATTAGGTCGCGAAAACCGAAGGGTGAAGACGCTTACGTAAGGTCAACGATGTGTGTCGACGTTCTCGATGGCGCGCCACATACCTCATCGCAATTCTGCAAATTTACCATGCAAAGCCCTGAACCCTAAACCTAAACCCTTAACCCTTCATACTGTGCAGGTTGAGCACCATGAAGAAGGTGATTCGCGGAGTCATTGACATGGCGGCTGGGCACGGAAGAAGTGACAGCCCATGATCATGGTCACTGATTGTGAGGTAGCTGAATGGATGGGTAAGTGCACTTGTTAATGGTGAGGAGACACCTTGGGACGTTCCCATTACCAGTCAATCAAACCAGCGGACGCAAATCGGTGAGGTGACCAGTCTGACTTGGCTCACAACTCCAATCCCGTTGGGTCCTGTCTTATCCATGGAGGTGAGGTGACACCTTTCAGTCCACAACCAGTCCAAGAACTGCGCATCAGTACATCACATCATTAGTCACAGAGGCAGTGATGGTGAAATACATGGTAATGCACATAACGAGTATAAATTCCATAACTAATGTGACTGAAATGTATTTGCTCCTCGGAGGATACACTTCACTTATGTTTAAGTATTGAGCTACAGGACGTGCATGATGGTGAACACGTAAAACTTTTTTAAAAATAATAATAATAAATAAATAAATAAATAATAAATAAATAATAAATAATAAATAATAAAAAAAAACTGCTATCAACTTAAAAACTTGTGAACACACTGAGCAAAATCGTAGCAGTAAAGCTTGGATTCTGGAATCCTTCAATCTCCAAACTCATGAGAAAAAAAGTCTATTTTGCAGGAGCCTCACCTTGTTCCATCAATATTCATGTGATCGAAGGATCCCTTTAGTGTAACCTGTTCAAATAAACACAACATTTAGTGATATCCAACCAATGATTGTATAGACTTGATAGTCGTTGAAAAATACATTAAAAAAAAATTAAATTATAAAAAAAAAAAAAGAATAAAAAAAAAAAAAAAAAAAAAAAAAAACATCTGCAGGGGATAGGGGCGTTCCTCACTATTGTGATCCACAAAAAGGGTTTATGCAAAGAATACAACAGAACTTACCAAGGGCTACAGCCAAAATCGAGGGAGGAGTTCTTCCGTTCCAGGTACTAACACATTATGCCACATCCGTTCCTGGATTTCACAACGTTCAGAAAACGACGCAAAATGTGCAGAAAATGTGCAGTGAGAATTCCTAGAAGGCCCTGGAACGTACCAAGCAAGGCGACAAAATCCTAGACCAAGTTGTTTTACCTTAAACAATCACTGTACACAAATGAGAAAATCATCCAACCAAGTTACCAGAACATAGAGCACTAAAACTAACATATGATTTTGATTAAGATTCTGTAGCGAGCTACGGTAGAATTAAGCATTTTCGAACGCAATAAAACAAATTCACCAACCCCGTTGCACAACATATCGGTACACGCAACACTTGATAATCTTAAAACAACGACAGCAGACCACTTGGAGCACCGATTAAAATGTTCATAATCATAAAAAGCGAAGATCGCCTTACACAACAATCACAACAAGCACAAAATTTGTTTGAGAATGATTCATTTCTTTTTCGAGATTCAGAGGTCTTTGTACAAGAGCATGATCACCTATGTAGTAGAAATTGAACAATCTTAGTAATAAGCGAAACATACCTCCCATTGTTTCATAGCATAGTTATCGAGATCCTCGAGACCTGGGGTCCTAGCAGCAATGCTTCCAGATACGACGTCTCTTGGAGGCCCACCCCTGAAACAATCACAGTTACCAACCCACTTAGCAGTTAATATCCGTGATGGCAGGATCGCCTGAGGGCCTGCAAGACTACTCAAATTATGAATTCGTGATTACATGTTTTGTGGAGTCAGTATCAAGTCTAAGTTCCAAAAAAGACGTCCACTATTAAGTCTTCTACTACGACGTCCACATGGTGTTAACTAAACCAATCTCAAAGAAAATAGACCGAAGAGTAAACACGACAAAGCTCTATGCGTCCACATCTCCACTAACAATTAGCATAAATAAAGTACGCTCGAGTCGATTGCCCCCTCCAGCAATAGCCCCATGGATTCTAAAATGCCACTGCACTCCTTCTTCCAAAAGACCCGTTTACATCAGCACAAAACTGGAAGGAATAAGCCTGCGTATCAAGCAATCTCACCCAGTACTTAAAGCTTGCCGGAGTTGTTTCTGAAATTTTGGATTCATCCTATGGCACACTTCCTTCTTCCTGAAAGCCGGAAAACCCGCGGTTATGTAAAATATATACATCCTGAATTGAAGGATCTCTAAAAACCCAGGTAGCGAAGAAGATCATAGTATACCAGAAACACTTCTTCGTTTAGCAATGGGCAGATTTCCGCAACCCAGCAATAACAATTACTCCCCCGACTCAATACCTGCCAATATCATAAATCCTACATAACTATATTCCAAATCCACAATGTATTTCCAGTAAAAATATCCAGTCAACAATTTCGGCCGAGAATAAGATTGGCAGAACGCCTTTCGCATGAGAGAAATACTAATGATACAAACCAGAACAAACCACTGAGAAGCAAAAAGTAGAGTTGAGAAAATCCAACCTCTCAGCCAGGATAACACGCAATTGCTCTGATCGGTCAATTGCTACTTGATGCTTGGAAAGAGCATCTGGTTGAGCCCATTCTTGCAAAGACTTAACAGGCACAGCATTCTCAGCATATGAAAGACGCATCACGTATTGCTTCCCCAACGGAGGTAAAGACCTGATCGCAACACAGCATTCCACCTTGTCAAAAAGGAGGCAATTACGTTTCGCAACTGCAAACAAATGACGAACACAAACAGCGATGCGATATTCCAATCATACATGAATTGCCCGATTGAAAACGATTCCCATGAACTACATATCTCGTACGCAGAAAATCCTAAATACGAATCTGAATACGAACTGGATTGCACACAACCCTGACTCACGTCAATGCGCTTAAACATCCCTCGTGGGTACTCTACTCTATCAGCCTCTCCATCTAAGCGACAGTAAAACCTAGTATTGATACACGCTGCTATTGCGCTTGTAAAAACGTCAGCACAGAAGTCGTTAGAGTGGACGTCAGAAGTTCCAAATTTGAGGAGATCGCAGCTCTGTTTGGTAGCTCTTATATGTTCCTCGTGCAATTCGTTGGCAACCACAGCCAGGAAATTTAATGACAGTGTGTGAAAAGCAATGGGTAAATGACAAAAGGTCGTACCTGAACAAGATTCACAAGCTGTTTGATAGCACAGCCAGGTAATGCAACTCCTGGAAGAATCCCGTAAACTGTTCTGTTCCTGATAGCGAGTAGTGCAACCTGCAAGGTGAGAGAAAGAAGCCCTGTATAAGTTAACCTGTTCCTGATTTAAGACCGCTCTTCAGTGGAGAAAAAACACATATGTGCCAAAACAGCATGATACCATGACAAGGACGTGAGAGGAGCACCTCACAGGGACTTCCGATGTTTCCTTGAGCGGCAAGCATGTAGAGAAGTATGTAAGCAACCTGCTCCGAAAACCAAAAAAAAAAAAAAAAAAAAAAAAAAACTTTGCTGAGACCGGTACTTTCCGAAAGTATGAGGATATATTGTAAAAGTGAAACTGTTTCGAATATTCATGGTTTCTCAGAGGTAAAAGGATTAGACCCGCACAGCTGCTATTGTTGAGATTATGTACCTCAGCCCCGCTTGGTACAAAGCAAGGTGACAACTTGAATATCCTCAGCCTCACATCGGGTGTGCGCGGATGATGCGATTTGTCCAATAGCTGTCCGCGCTGCAAGTCCACGGTAAACCTTCAGATCATCCTACTTCCAAGAACCCACTCACGCCTCTCCCGGACATTGTACACCAATAGAACCAGGGTCAGTAAAACATGAGTAACTCGTAGATGACACGGCAAAATGGTGCATCCCTGGTGGTCGGAAGTGTAACAAATTTGTGATACATGCTCAAGTGTATGAGCCTCCACAGGGGGGCATGTAATCAGATGGATCAAATATTGGAGGGGATCAGCAATGTAGTCACCTGAACTCGCTTGCCAACTCGAAGAGGAACCGCTTTCGCTATCACCTCAGAGCCAACTGGCGCAGATTGCAAGTGACTGACGGTCAGATCAATTCCCTCAACTCTGGCCCAGCAGGAGACGATTTGAGCGCCCCAGCTGGCTAATGTCTCTGCTAGAAGCGCCGTGATGCCACCATGAAGCACTCCAACCGGCTGGCACAGCAACACGTAAGAACTGATGGCTTGGTATAAAGGAAAATTGTTGTGCCAATCATCTAATACAAAGAACATAAAGCAGATCCCGGAAACAGATCGAGGTCCTCGAATTGGAAACTGGCGCAACCATGTACTGTATGGAATTTATGTTCATACTATTTTCTAAGCTCTCTAGCGTCAACGCAACATCCGTCCCTAGGCACGCCCTCCTCAATACCAAGAGTATGCTAAGTAGACTTTCCTCAAGAACCAACACGGATAGTTGTTACAGAGTTAAGTGCGAACTCATCAGAGCTCAAAGTGATAACCCTCGGGTCAGGGCTTAGCACTACACATTCACAACCCTTGTCCTTAGCATACAAAACAACGTCCTTCAAATACTCTATAAAATTGCTCCATTGCTCTAACCTTCTGCCTATCGTTCACAGACACTCCCAATTCACGTTTCCATCACACAAATCCCTGCCTCGCCCACCATCCATGAACCCGAACTGTCACCTCACCGCTCTTCACAAAACCAAAAACCCACCATGAAATCCATGCAAATCACATGAGCTCACATGCAACAACCATCTGAGTACAGACACAAAAACGAGCAGTATGCAGCAGAACTACCATCGGCATCACACCTACGAGAAAGTTAACATGCACTTTAGTGACCTGCACCCCCAGCCTCAATTGCACCCTGCCTTGCGTCCATCTCCCCAGTCGCCCCATGTCCGGCCTCCCTCCTCTCGCCAGGCTGCTTTGCACCCACTCCCCGCTCGCCAACGTCCGCCCCGCACCCGTGACCTGGCTGCCCTGCGCCCCTCCGCTCAGCGCCTGCATTTGCCTCCGTTCCCATTCTCGGAGCCCACCGGGCCCGCCTACGCTCCGCTCCGCCCCATGGCTCCCAGTGAGCGCGCCCTGATCACCTCACCGGTCGAAACAATACACATTACAGAACGAACACACCCGTGCCCCTAATCCCTTCTCTCCACAAACTCAGCAAAAAATTCATGTTTCCATCCTCTTAAAACCTAGGCCATCATCGCCCACGCGAGAGAGAAAAAAAAAAAAAATCATTCCCTCACCTTCTCCCAAAAATCCAATCCCAAATTCGGAACCCCCCCCCCCTCCTCCTTCCCCCAGCGCGACCCCTCAATCCCCACCGGAAAAAAAAAAAAAAAAAAACCCACTCACTCACCACTCAACCCCCCTCCCTCCGACCCTCCCTCTCTCACCTACAAACGAAGATGATCTCACCTCCGGCATCCCCCCGCCTCGTCGCCTGAAGAACGACCACCCCACCACGTAAGGGCACATGAAAAGCACCCCATAACAGCATGCATTCACATCGATCCGTGTCCCATCATGGCGTGAACAATACCACCCAGGTGCGAAATCGGTGCAGGCATTGCGTGCACATCGAGAGCATGGAATAAGGGCACGGACAGCCATAGCTCAAATGCACCAGAGTGCTGCCCCCTGGGACGCCCTTCCAAAACCTGCCCTGCGACTCAGTGCCGTTGCCGCTGACGACGAGGGATCGCCCGCCCAGCACCACCCCGGTGCAATCATCGCGCTCCTCCCGCATGCTCTGCAACTTCTCCGCGGTACCTCCTGGCTGGCCACATCACCCGGCGCTCCCCCCCCCCCCCCCCCCCCCCCCCCGCGCCTTGGGAACCCCCACAACCTTCCTGGGCCTCGCCCTGCCCGCATGTTGTTGGAGGCGCTCCCCGATCCGCATCGGCAATCGGCATCGCGCCCGCACCATGCCCCCCCCTTTCGTGGTGGCCAGGGTTTCGCTGGTGTGGCGTCGCTCGGTTTCGTCCATCACAACCCCGGGAGAGACGATCCCAAACCCGCCAAAGAGCCCCTTAACCGCCATCATCTCCAAAACGTACATGCTTCACAACTGAGATCTACAACGGTCCAGGAGGTAGTGGTTTAGGGTGTGGTTCCGTGTAATCCAATATCTGTATATGCAAGCATGTCGTTCTGATCAGCATTCACGCGGGATGGTCACACATACGGAATGGACTCCGACCCTGGTTAATTTCACACGTTGATCGTTAATCCGTGGAAACCCTCGTCCAGACTTTATCACTTACATTAGGTCCGGAGATCAGTTCAGAGCTTACAATGGACAAATTTTGGGGCTGGAAGAATGACCTGGCGCGTCCAGAATCTCGAGGTCGAGGTATTATCACTGCAACACCTGCTCTGCATTGTTTTGCAACAGTTAAAGACTTTGCCGTGCTGTCGAATGAGACATGGTCTGTTTGTGGAGGAAACGAACGTGAAGTTTATGGCTCACTGACATGGCTCGGTTGCTGGGTGTGCAGCTCGCTCGGGAGCAGGCAAGCTGCGGGAAAGAGAAAGCTGCGGGAATACACAGCTTATTCTGGACGTGCTCTTTTTTCTGTTTCTCAGAGGCTGGACAAATTCCCCACGGTACATGATGGTCCGACGGAGTTGTATCCTCTCGAAACGCGCCCTTGTGATGTGTGCTGTGCAAAATCCATTTATGGGTGTGTACAAGGCATGAAGTTTGCTTCAATCTTGTACAAGTTGATCTCATTGAATTTTGGTTTAGGGTACCTCTAGTTTTTTTTCCCGAATAATTTTTTTTATTTGGTTTTATTTTTTTAAAAATCAAATTTTATGTTGCTGCCCGCCCGGTAAGCGCTGGGTCCCCTGCCCCCACCCTTCAATTCCCCGGGGCCATAGCCGGAGGTCACCTCTGCTACATGTGTCCCGCGCCACTTCTTGTCCGATGTGGTGATCTGATGTGGCCGAATAAGGGTTTAGGTGTTCATTTTGGTAGATTTCGATTGAGACATATCCGTTGGAGGGTTTAGAGATGATGAGAATATGTCTAAGATATCTACATAACGCGCTGAAATATGATTCCGTAGATTCGGCATGCGGACATCTCGAATTGCATAAGTTACAACAACATGTTCCATTTTGTTTTGATTCCACGCTCTTCACCGGCAGTGACTGCGTATGGACAAATGTCCACCGGTCTCGACATACATGGATTCAGATGCGAAAAGAACAAAACACTAGATCTTCGAGAAGATGAATCCTTTCCAATGAAACAGAGCATGCAACCAAGAATATATGTGAGGACAGACAAAATCAATACAGTAGTAATTTTTCATTTGTATATCTATAACAAAAAACAGCAAGGTACAAAACGGCATCGAGAACAGATTCACAGCAAATACTTTGGCCTGCTAAAGTTCGTATCAGCTAGGGGAAAGTTGCAAAATTTGCCACTAAGCTAGACTCAAGTGTTCGGATGTGAGGACTAAGACACTACATACTACGTATTCAACTGACTAATGTCACCTGGTTTACCCTATTCTTCTTTGTACAGAGAGAGAATATAGTAGCAGAGGCAAAAGGTGCTGCACATGTGCACCAGCCCTACAGTGACGATGACACCGATACGTCGGTACAGTAACGGAGGACGCAGACGCCCCTGTGCACGCTCTAAGTAGATATCCTTTTGTACACCGCCTGACAACGTTAAAGTCGCGAGTATGGATAAAGACACTTCGGAACATGTTAGATTCGGAAGGCATAAAGAAAACAGAAGTGCCTCTAAGCGCGTGCGGACTGTGCCACCCACATGTCTGGACGTGGAGCAATTTTACTGCCGTCATAGACCCAGATCGGATGATTCCCGGGACCAGCAAGACGTTCACGCAGGTGGCGCAACTCCTCCGTAGTGAGGCTCGCGAGTGGCAGGTTGCGGTAGCGTGCATCAGAGAAAGGAACTGCCATCGTCCAGGACGTGTTCAGGATGCCCCATGAGTAGTTGAAGCGGAACGCCTCAAATTCATCCTTTTGGACCCAGTTATCTCCCGCAACTTCGGAAAAATCTGCACGAGCCAGGCGCATGACGGCATACTCCGGATTGGCATCCACCGTGTTCTTCCACATCTTGCAAACCGCACGAGCTCGGTCAACATCTGCGAATGTTACAATTTCCGGTGCGACCCAGGTCCGGTCAGTGCAAAAATAGTCCCAAGGGTCAGGACCACGGGCGACTTCAGCGAGCAGCGCCTGCAAAACTCCATGGCATGCAATGACTTCGCAAGACATTGTGTGAGTCAAAGACCGCAGTGCCGAATCAAAACGAGACAGAGACAAGACCTGGTACTCAGAAGCAGAACTAGCAAGACTCAAGGCACGCAAATCAAGTAAGACTTCTGTAAACAGATATGATAAAGAGGAAGAAGCATGAGGTTTATGCAGTAAGCCACTGGAGATCTCAAGTGGAGGAGGAGGGGAGACATACCTCGAGGCAACCTACTCATAGACTCAATTACGCTCGGTAGGCCTGATGATTAAAATCATTGTGATTCCAGCCCTGGATGTCACGTACTCCCGTGTGTGAGGCCGTATCCTCTGATCTACAAAGTGAGGGAGCCTAGAGATGTGAATGAGGTTATCATATCGACATAATGTGATTGAACGATCATCTACTGGTTCTATCACCTCTAAAGAAATTAGCACAGAACGTAAATATACGTACCTCAAAGAACTATCAAATCCGCACAGATCATGGTTGTAACCGGCGGGTCAGTCGGGACACCATCGACATACAATTGCACATACGGCTTGATTGAGATCCATTTTGCCAGAGCCATGCAGGTTGAGCTTAGGCCCCGGACGCACAGGTCCCCACTAGCACCGCCACCACCTACGGCAGCGCTGCCACCGGGCTCAACTTCGCCATGGTCCGGATCAACCTGAGCAAAAAAAAAAATAATACCAACTTCTAGAATGCAAGAAGTACTCAGGATGCAACTCGGACAGGGGAAGATGAGATTGAGAGTAGTGGAAGGTTGCACCGATTCAGCTCATCGGGGCCTAAACACTGGGACCTGGAGTCATTGGCCTGGGCACCCCAGGTCACTCCATTGGACACCCCCGGTCACTGGCTCCGGCACCCCAGGTCACTGTGTTGGACTCCCTCGTGAAATTGAAGTGAAGTGAGCATTCCTGCCAAAGAGCAAATATATGTCACTGGCTGGGGCACCCCAGGTCATCAGGCTGGGCACCCCAGGTCATTGGATTTGGGCACCCCAGGTCACTGGGCTGGGCACCCTAGGTCATAGGTTTCGGCACCCCAGGTCACTAGCTTCCGCAACCCAGGTAACTCGATTGGGCACCCTAAATCACTGGATTGGGCACCCGGGGTCACTTCCTCAGGCACCCCAGGTCACTCGATCAGGCACCCGAGGTCACATGCTCAGGCACCCCAGGTCACAAGCTTCAGAATCATTTGTTGTTGAATTGAGAATTGAAAACCTGAATTCATAAAAGTTCTCAATTCAAATGACTTTGGCACCCTAGGTCACCAGATTGGGCACCCAAGGTGTACCGAATTGAGCACCCGAGGTCACATGCTCCGCCACCCCAGGTCACCAGCTTTGGCACCCCACGTCACTCGATTGGGCACCCCAGGTCATTGGCTCGGGCACCCAAGGTCACTGGGCTGGGCACCCCAGGTCACTCACTCAGGCACCCCAGGTCAGTGGCTTGAGACTCCTTAGATGTTGAATTGAGAATTGGGAATCTGAATTCATAGTGGTAATGACTTCGGCACCCCAGGTCACTGCATTCGGCACCCGAGGTCACAGGCTCCAGCACCCCAGCTCACTAGCTTCGGCACCCCAGGTCACTGGATTGGGCACCCCAGGTTACAGTGGTGGGCACCCCATGTCACTGGGCTAGGCACCCGAGGTCACTCACTCTGTCATCCCAAGCCGTTCACTCCAGCACCCCAGGGCACAGGCTTGAGAATCCTTAGTTGTTGAATTGAGAATTGAGAATCAGAATTCATAATACAGTCAATCCTTGATAACTGTTAACGGTAGGGAGCATGCTTTTTGTTATCACTTGGGGAATACTAACACTTATCTTTTACTTTATAAACTTATGTTTTCCTTTATAAACTTATGTTTTACTTTATGGACTTATCTTTTTACTTTATATTTTACTTTATCGTTTACTTTATGAACTTAGAATATATGATCTTTTACTCTATGATCTTAATAATGCATGTACCAATCAATTTGTTTCTAAGATGGAAACCATAAACTATTGCTTGACCTCAAAGTTATCTCCCTTCAAACTATGGTTCTTACCTAGGCCACTTTAAAGAGCACTTATCACTTATCTAGCTCAAATTAGGAGCATAACATTACATAAGTGTTACTTGTCTTAATTTTAAGGGAGCAAAAATCTCCATAACACATATAGAGTTTTAACACTTATCGAGGTTTGACTCTAGTCCTCAATTCAAATGACCTTGGCACCCCAGGTCACCGGATTGGGCACCCCAGGTCACAGGCTCCCACACCCCAGCTCACTAGCTTCGGCACCCCAGGTCATTGGATTAGACACCCTAAATCACTGGATTGGGCTCCCGAGGTCACTCGCTCAGGCGCCCCAGGTCACTAGCTCAGGCACCTCGGGTCAGTGGCTCGGGCACCCCAGGTCACCGGCTCGGGCACCCCAGGTCAGTGGCTTGAGAATCCTCAGGTGTTGAATTGAAAATTGGGAATCTGAATTCATAGTGGTCCTCAATTCAAATGACTTTGGCACCCCAAGTCACTGCATTCGGCACCCGAGGTCAGTGGGCTGGGCACCCCATGTCACTGTGGTGGGCACCCCAGGTCACAGGCTCGGGCACCCCAGGTCACTGGGCTAGGCACCCGAGGGCACTGGCTTGAGAATCCTTAGTTGTTGAATTGAGAATTGAGAATCTGAATTCATAATAAAGTGTTAACAGTTGGGAGCATACTTTCAGTTATCACTTGGGGAACAGCAACACTTATCTTTTACTTTATAAACTTATGTTTTACTTTATAAACTTATGTTTTACTTTATGGACTTATCTTTTTACTTTATATTTTACTTTATCGTTTACTTTATGAACTTAAAATATATGATCTTTTACTCTATGATCTTAATAATGCATGTACCAATCAATTTGTTTCTAAGATGGAAACCATAAACTATTGCTTGACCTCAAAGTTATCTCGCTTCAAACTATGGTTTTTACCTAGGTCCCTTTTTAGACACTTATTACTTATCGAGGTAAAATTAGGAGCATAACATTACATAAGTGTTACTAGTCTTAATTTTAAGGGAGCGAAAATCTCCATAACACATATAGAGTTTTAACACTTATCGAGGTAACACTTATCGAGGTTTGACTCTAGTCCTCAATTCAAATGACCTTGGCACCCCAGGTCACCGGATTGGGCACCCCAGGTCACAGGCTCCCACACCCCAGCTCACTAGCTTCGGCACCCCAGGTCATTGGATTAGACACCCTAAATCACTGGATTGGGCTCCCGAGGTCACTCGCTCAGGCGCCCCAGGTCACTGGCTCAGGCACCTCTGGTCAGTGGCTCGGGCACCCCAGGTCACCGGCTCGGGCACCCCAGGTCAGTGGCTTGAGAATCCTTGGTTGTTGAATTGAGAATTGAGAATCTGAATTCATAAGAGTCCTCAATTCAAATGACTTTGGCACCCGAGGGCACATGCTCCTGCACCCCAGGTCACTAGGTTTGGCACCCCAGGTCACTGGGCTCGGCACCCTAGGTCACCGACTGAGGCACCCAAGGTCAGTGGCTTAAGAATCCTCAGGTGTTGAATTGAAAATTGGGAATCTGAATTCATAGTGGTCCTCAATTCAAATGACTTTGGCACCCCAAGTCACTGCATTCGGCACCCGAGGTCAGTGGGCTGGGCACCCCATGTCACTGTGGTGGGCACCCCAGGTCACAGGCTCGGGCACCCCAGGTCACTGGGCTAGGCACCCGAGGGCACTGGCTTGAGAATCCTTAGTTGTTGAATTGAGAATTGAGAATCTGAATTCATAATAAAGTGTTAACAGTTGGGAGCATACTTTCAGTTATCACTTGGGGAACAGCAACACTTATCTTTTACTTTATAAACTTATGTTTTACTTTATAAACTTATGTTTTACTTTATGGACTTATCTTTTTACTTTATATTTTACTTTATCGTTTACTTTATGAACTTAAAATATATGATCTTTTACTCTATGATCTTAATAATGCATGTACCAATCAATTTGTTTCTAAGATGGAAACCATAAACTATTGCTTGACCTCAAAGTTATCTCGCTTCAAACTATGGTTTTTACCTAGGTCCCTTTTTAGACACTTATTACTTATCGAGGTAAAATTAGGAGCATAACATTACATAAGTGTTACTAGTCTTAATTTTAAGGGAGCGAAAATCTCCATAACACATATAGAGTTTTAACACTTATCGAGGTAACACTTATCGAGGTTTGACTCTAGTCCTCAATTCAAATGACCTTGGCACCCCAGGTCACCGGATTGGGCACCCCAGGTCACAGGCTCCCACACCCCAGCTCACTAGCTTCGGCACCCCAGGTCATTGGATTAGACACCCTAAATCACTGGATTGGGCTCCCGAGGTCACTCGCTCAGGCGCCCCAGGTCACTGGCTCAGGCACCTCTGGTCAGTGGCTCGGGCACCCCAGGTCACCGGCTCGGGCACCCCAGGTCAGTGGCTTGAGAATCCTTGGTTGTTGAATTGAGAATTGAGAATCTGAATTCATAAGAGTCCTCAATTCAAATGACTTTGGCACCCGAGGGCACATGCTCCTGCACCCCAGGTCACTAGGTTTGGCACCCCAGGTCACTGGGCTCGGCACCCTAGGTCACCGACTGAGGCACCCAAGGTCAGTGGCTTAAGAATCCTCAGGTGTTGAATTGAAAATTGGGAATCTGAATTCATAGTGGTCCTCAATTCAAATGACTTTGGCACCCCAAGTCACTGCATTCGGCACCCGAGGTCACTGGCTCAGGCACCCCAGGTCACTGGGCTAGGCACCCGAGGGCGCTGGCTTGAGAATCCTTAGTTGTTGAATTGAGAATTGAGAATCTGAATTCATAATAAAGTGTTAACGGTTGGGAGCATACTTTCAGTTATCACTTGGGGAACAGCAACACTTATCTTTTACTTTATAAACTTATCTTTTACTTTATAAACTTATGTTTTACTTTATGGACTTATCTTTTTACTTTATATTTTACTTTATCGTTTACTTTATGAACTTAAAATATATGATCTTTTACTCTATGATCTTAATAATGCATGTATCAATCAATTTGTTTCTAAGATGGAAACCATAAACTATTGCTTGACCTCAAAGTTATCTCACTTCAAACTATGGTTCTTACCTAGGTCCCTTTTTAGACACTTATCACTTATCGAGGTAAAATTAGGAGCATAACATTGCATAAGTGTTACTAGTCTTAATTTTAAGGGAGCGAAAATCTCCATAACACATATAGAGTTTTAACACTTATCGAGGTAACACTTATCGAGGTTTGACTATAGTCCTCAATTGGGGAAAGTTAGCATGCGTGCGGCGAGCGGTGAGCGGAGAGCGGCGAGCGCAGATGTGAGAGCAGAAATTTGATATTTGAACACCCATTGAATTTAATTAAACACCCTATGACCGTGGGAAATTTTAAAAGATGGGGTTATATTTTTAGAATATTTTTAGTAAGAGTGTGTAACTCCGTGGAATTCTGAACCTCATTAAAAAAAAATTTCTAGGTTTAGGGTGACATAGTTTAATTAGGGCTGACGTCATGATGACGTCATGCCCTCTGTTCAGGGTTCTACAGTTTGTAACAAGCCTTAATCTTCTTCTATTACATACACCTTTCCGATTGAAAATAGGGAATCGATTATTCTGATACTGTCTCTGATACGATAGAAACGGTAAACAAAGAGGCAGTCGATTTTTTAAGGAACATAAAGATAAAACATAAATTTGAAAAATAGTCGTGCTTCATCTGCATTTGAATAAGAGTGCAGAGATGATTGTAATTCACTCGTGAATGTATATGAGTAGTCATCTCCGAATATATTGAGCCTTTGAATTATATGTGCATTCGGGCTAATTACATGATTGCAATTCTAATCTATCGATATCTTTTAATGGATATATCATACTTCAAAACAAATACTAGAGAACCAGTAACAGCTCAGTGTGGTCAGAATTCAGTGTCTTCAAGATTTGAAAGTTCGCTTGGATTTTCATGTATCCATACTGGATAACTTTGAAATATGGTAACTGCTATGTA
The DNA here is from genome assembly GCA_014871385.1 of Ceratodon purpureus. Lineage (NCBI taxonomy): Eukaryota > Viridiplantae > Streptophyta > Bryopsida > Pseudoditrichales > Ditrichaceae > Ceratodon > Ceratodon purpureus. The sequence continues at coordinate 18,903,723 of CM026427.1, forward strand.
AAAACCTTTTTCGATAGTCAAAAGGTTTAGCAGGTACTGAAAAGTTATCATATGTGATTGAAGCAGACGCTCATTGCAGAACATCTTTTGTCAAGATTTGAAGAAAATAAACTTCGAGCTTTTCATTTTTGAATCTCATAAGCTATATTAGAAATCAATTAATCTTCACTTTTATTTTCTAGCATGGAAAATCATAGACTTAAACGCGTTTCTGCACTATTATATATCTTAGTTTTGACAATTTTCCGACAAGTACAATCATTTGATGAGGAAATTATACAGAATGTATTGTCACCAGTTGAAATTACAAATAATATGCACAAGACGGTATGGCTAGATTGCTTCGAAAAGCAATATGATCGTGGTGTGCCAATAGAGCAAAACGTCGTGTTTGATCAAATCAGAGCTCATGCATCTATCGAAGTTGGCCGCGGTCTTCTCGATTTTGAAGATAATTTGTTTTGTGATTTTGAATACGAAATCCGCGAATGGAATTGTGCCATAAAATATGTGATAAATTACATGTGCATCTGGGAGCATCCACATGCTCGTCTTATGCGGCACGAAGATGCAAATTTCAACGATGACAATTGTCCAATCTGTGAACAAGGTCCCAGCCCTGATACATATCTGTGTCGATGGAATATTGAACGAGATGGCCTGTATGTTTCTCAGTTCCATCCTTTTAGCGGTAGACATCAGTACAAGCTTTTTAAGCAATGGAAGGAGGACGAGGACCACCACGAATTTCTATCAGAGTATAGAGTGTCTATTTTCAATGATCTCGATGATGAATTATTGCTTACATTTGGAGTTATGGATGCCCCAATGAATACTGTGAAAATTCCAGGACGACTTCGAGCACACATCTCCGAACGATTTTTTTACATATCCGTAAATCCACGCACCGACGAGCGTTTACTCAGTTCGCCTTGGATATGCAAATTTAAAGACCTGGGGAGTATGGCATATCGTAGAGATGTTAAAATATGGAAACCTCCTCTAGTGAACCACGTTTCAATGCCTATCGACTGTATAGATTGCGCATGGAAAGCAGATAATGAAGGGATATGGCTGGACCGAGTTGGATGCGGACAAACGGCATCAATTTGGGAAAAACGATTCGACTGGGTTCCAATACGGAAGCGGACAAGAGAACCTGACGATGACAATCAACCACCAAAGCGTCCAAAACTAGAGCACTTGGAGCTTTAAACTTTCTTGAAGAAAGAGGGATTTCTAATATTTTAATTGAACTTATAAAAAACCGTGATCCATTCCTTATCCTTTTATATCATCTTATATTATAATTGTACTCAAACACTATTAGAACGAGTATTCAGGCAGAAGCTATCAAATTTTCTGCTGAGCAACAAAGGAAACTTTATATTGATGACAACACGAAGTTGGCTCCTCTGCAATGTATATTACTGCAATTTTTTTGTAAGTATTTCATAGATTCGATGAGATGATTTACCATGTCTGACCGTTGATTGTAAATACAGTGTACTATGTAGTATGTAGTATGTCTAAGCCGAGGGTATATAAACAACTGAATTGAACTGAATCATCCATTACAAGTCTGAAATGAGTTGAGAGTGCTTGTAGTTCAATGAGATGTTATGAATGATATAGCAATGGTAATGGCCGCAAAAATGTAATAAAAAGTTAGAGGTAATACAAGCTGCTTCAAAGAATACGATCCCAATGTCAGAGATGTTCAAGGAATAAACTCGTCCTCACTTTCAACTGCACTGTGATCTATAAAACGAAATCCTGTAGGATCGTATTTTGAACGAGGACTAGGAGATGCACTAGAACTATGCGATGAGTATTCAGCTAAGGCTTGAGCTTGGTCTTCTATGTAACACGGAAGTCGCATGTCTGATGAGGTAGGGGACCGGAAATACCTCCAATCCGTTGCATTCGTTAGTCGTCGACTGAAAAAAAAAACAAGTTGTTAGAAATAAAACGACCAGTCTCTGCATAAACATAACGACACTCGATCAAGACATGCGAAGACATACATACAAAGAAATACAACTTACTCACATAGACCAACGGTTCCTTGTTCAGTTGGTAGGACATCGTCGTCATCTGAAAGCTCTTGAGTCTGAGGCACCTCCTTCGCCACTGCTTTTGATGACGACGCCATGAGAGGTTGAAGCACATGTTTAAAGATCTCCTTGTCGCTTTCTAACGCCAAGATTGCACGGTTGTATGCCTGAGCTGCCAAAATAGAAGCTCCTGCATACAGTCATATAGCATGCTAGTCAAGAAGAAGAAACATCAAATGAATTGAATATATAGAAAGGAAGAAACTGTCCTCTAACCTGTTCCAACTGTTAGGTCACAAACGATGCCATTCTCTGGACTAAGGCCCCCTATGAAAAGCTTCATAAGCGAGACTGCTTTTTCTTTTGGACCCCGCCAGTAAACTTCTCCCTGTCGCTTGAGTGCCGTGTCTTCCGTTAAAATATTTGGGATGACATCATCTCTGGCCAGGTTTATCTTTTTGAACTCTGGCGGAGTTCGAATAACAAATTCCTTGGGCTTCCGGTCGATTGCCGTAGCATAGTAACGCACGAGCAGAATAGCCTTTGATTTGAGAGTCTGCACAGGGTTAATCAAAGGAATTAGTGATCATCAAAGGGTTAGAGGACCTCGTAGTTTCCGCCGTAACCCGCTCTAGCTGTACCATACTTACACAGGCCTTGCCAGTACCGGCTGTGCCACGCAAGGTCCATCTTCCCTACTTCAGTTGCAAAGAGTTGGCAAAACCTTGCTTGAAAGGCACCGCCGGTACCCGCAAGCAGTAAGAGTACTATGGTATAAGCTGAAGCCTAAAACAAGATATAAGAACTAAAGCACAGAATAGAATTGGTACCATCTTAGTGGCGTCCGAGGGGTGTGTCATATGAAGCGAGTTGTAGACGAGCCACTCGCCCTTGACTTGGAGATCGTTGTTTTTTAGAAATGCGCAAACTTCCTTCCTGATTTTGCTGCAGTCAGGGTAGAAGAGAAGTAGAGCACCGTCATCGTGAAGGTACTGCCCGCAGAAGCCAATTGTGAACTTAACGAAGTCAGCGACCTTACTGTTCCAATAAGGGACTTCTGTCGGGGGCGATGAAGCACCCGGAACTACTAAGCCGTCGGGGTATTCGGCGATAACCAGGTCCACGGCTGGCTTCTCCTTCACCTTCCCAGCGAAGAAAAATTCCTTACTGGATCGAACCTGAAAAAACAAAAGGATAATTTAGAATAGACATATGCTTACGATTAATAATTATAAAATGTTGATTAATTAAATGGTCTCTTACCCTCTGAAGAAACGATACCATGGCTTCAAAGGAGGGAGGGAACTGGCCGGTCTTTTCTTTGACTTGAACCATTGAATGAAACGATTCATCAAGAATGAGAACTTGAGAAAGCGTCCCTGCTGTGGTGACTGCCTGGCTTGCAGACATTGCTTTCACTGATGGCGGTGTCAACTCTTCTGACTCATCCTTTGAAGATGGTCCGAGCAGCAGTCTCTTTCTAGGTCTATCCAGGGTGCCGGCACTAGGATGAGACTCTGCCGGTCCGGTTTCGACCTTCTTGTTGGCTGCAGCTGTGGTCGCCGGAATGTCCTCCTGCTCTTCGGCTTGGTCCTTCACCTCATCGTCTGCCTTCCTCTTACGCTTCCTTCTTGCTTTCGCTCCGCCTTTTCCCCTTGACGTTCCAACTCCTGGAGCAGAAGGAGATGCTTGAGAAGCTGCGATTGGAGGAGCCTTGGGAATCTTGGCAAGCTCGGGCTGAATGGAGTCCCTTAGTGCGACGTCAAAAGCCGGACACTTCCTTGGAGGGCAGTCCATGTACCACCCACATCTCTCATAATGCTGTGGATCCCATGCCTTCAGAATCGCAGCTGTATACATGCATTCCGCGCTGTCAACATCCAAGTAATTCGGGAAAAAGGGAGGGACCTTCGAAATCGCCTTTCTGGGCAGAAGAATGTACTTGAAGTAGCGATACAGGATCCTTCGGACCGCAGGCTGGAAATTTGGCTGCTGGTCAGACTTCTTGTTCTTATGGACAAGGTCTCCATTCAACTCTCTAAAAAAAGCAGTATCCCAGAGCTGGCATCTCATTGCTTCAACGTAGTCAAAAATATTATCAATCGGGTCTCCATTATCCGGTGTATAATCCACTTGCACCCCGAGATCGGTGATGACTCCCTTGAATAGCTCCTCGGCCTCAATCGCCAACTGCAACACGGTAATAACAATGAGAATTTACGGAAACCAATTCGGACGAATTGCACTGCCTGCAGATTCCATCGCCGGTACCGGCAGCCTGCTTAAAGCACCTTTGCGGTCACACAGAGGGCATTCCGCGTTGCAATCTCTTTGAAACGAAGGGTGCTTCAATCGCACCGCCGGCAGCGGCAGTGACTTCAGGGCGCCCGGTTAGTCAATGAGCTGGTAACGTCGACTACCGACTTGTTGACTCTCTGAAAGCACCGCCGGTAACGGCGTTGCCTATGAAGAACCCTTCCAGTCCAAGGGTTAACAAAGTGGAATGCCTTCTCATGGACTCTGAGGGTCCTTTGAAGCCACTGCCGGTACCGGCGTTGCATTCAGAGCTCCAGATCAGTCTTCGAGCAGGTCGAGGCAGCAACCTGCTTATCAACTTGCTGATCGGGAGCTCTGAAAGCAACGCCGGTACCGGCGGTCGCCTTAAAGGACCTTTAGAGTCCATGTGAAGCCTAATTGGCAGCCTTCTCATTGACTAAAATGGTTCTTCAGAAGGACCTCCGGTACCGGCGTTGCTTTCAGACCACCTCGGACGTCAACAAGCAGGTTGCTTCAGCGACCTGGATGATGACTTCCTTGGAGGTTTGAAAGAAACGCCGGTACCGGCGGTGCTTTTCGAGCTCCTGGCCAGTCATCGACAAGGTTGCTTTGATGACCTTCAGAGTGACAGGAGTAATGGTAGAACGGCACCGCCGGTACCGGCGGTGCTCTCAGAGCTCCTAATCTGTCAACAAGCAGTGAGCTGCTCATTGACTGCTTTAGTCATCTAAAAGCTCGGCCGGTACCGGCGGTGCCTTCAAACCTTAATAGTATTCACTCAGATGGCAGGATAAATGCAATCAATCGATCGAAAAATTGATAGTTACTTACTTGAGCCCACCATGTGGCCTTATGTAGCCATGGCAGAAACACCGCATCGGAAAAACCGGCCTTCGGAAACTTGTGGGCAACCCTGATTGCCTCCGAAGAGTTCCACCTCTGGAGCCACTTCACCATCATTGATGCTGGCATCGCAGAGGTCGCCAACATCCACAGCTTCTCCTGCTGCATCTCAGGCTTATCATCAGTCTTCTCATAGTGCACCTTGATTTCTTCAAGAAATTTCGTTGAGTGCTTCGGATCTGCAATGGGTAACATCTTCCTAAGTTCCCCGGCTAGTTTATCCTCCACCCTCTGAACCGCCTTAGTGACCCATTCATCTGCTGAACGATCGGTCCACTGGCTCGGGTTGGGATTTGCCAGCTGATATCGCTGTTGGGCTGCGTGGGCTGCCTCCCCGATCTCGTGCTGCAGTAAATGAAAAAGAAACAAATTTATCAATTTTAAAGTTAAAATATATCCGCGGATTTAAATCTAACCAATACGGGGTCATAAAACTTCGCACCTGATGCAAGACCGCGTTCAGGGCTTCAACAGATAGTGTATACCAAGTCCGATTCTTTCCAGACTGCTTTTTCTTTGCAGCGTCAATGACGGGCCGAGAAACAAGACCTTCGAAATACTCCACAGGCTGAGGAGCTATGTTTTGTATTCGATAGAGCCTGTGCACAAGGTTTGTAGAAATATGCGACTTCTGATTCCTCCTGCTTAATCAGAATAATGAATTTCATCAAAATCGTATTACATAAAGCTGTATACTAAGCTTTGAAGACAAATCAAATAATTCGTTTCTTACCAGTTCACTTCATGAAGGGCTGTGAGCACCGATGAAATTTTTCCCTTCGGGTCGAGGACAACGCTCTCAACTTGGAAATGCCAATTAATGTCACCCGCATGAAACTGCTCAATTATCGGCAACCAAGCCTGCAACCTGTGGTTTCCATCCCAAACCATAAACATCTTCTTCGAAAAGACCTTCAGATCATCGTCTGCAAGCAGCATCGCCTCGAAATTCTCATTCACCTCTTTCCATTCTTTTGACCAGGATTCTTCAATAGTAGGTGTGACCTCAGATGTGTGTCCATGGTTATCCTCCAGAGCCACGTAGAAATAGCCGTTGCCCTCCATGTATCCATCTCTGACAAAGTGAACCTGCAGAGTTGATACATCATTCTTCAAGTAGGGTCTAACCACGGGCAACGAAATCATCCGGCAAAGGGGTATGAAGAGCCGGCCCTTGTTCTTTGGTTGCCATCTCAGTCTCTCCAACCTCGACGCTGTGTTGACCGTGTGGGTCGCAACTAGGTCGTGGAGCATCTGATTCACCTCGCGCTCTGTCAATGGATCTGCAACAAAGAAGTGATAGTCATCAAAGAGATGAAACCGCAAGGGTAACATAGACACCATTACATACGTGCCGGCATTGGTTCTGGGCGCAACCTTAAATCCTCAGGAGAATTCAATTGAGTTCCCAGAATGTGATGCCGGTACCGGCGACGCATTCCTGTGTGCCCACGGTTCTCCACCCCACCGGCCCAATCACACAGCGCAATCACAACCGAACACCAAGGCAACCACCCAACGCACCATACACCCAAAAACCATCAGGCAACACTCAAAAACCTAAGCCGGTACCAATATCGATCAGCGGGTTTACCTCTTCAGTCTCCAAATAAGCGACGCCGGTACCGGCGACGACTTCACGGGCAGATAAAAAAGGGCAGGGTAAAAGATACCCAAGGAGGTGCCTTGGAGGCAGAGGCAATTGGTGCCCCAAAAGCGATGCCGGTACCGCCGTCGCCTTCTTGGGTATGCTTCCGGCACAACACTTGCGCACTGTCATGCAAGTGCAATGCGCGCGGTTGCCATGGAAGGCGTCGCCGGCACCGGCATAGCTTTTGGGAACTTATTCCCTCCGCCGCAGACAGCAACAAAATTCAAACATAAGGTTTGAAAATACCTTCGGGTAGAGCATCCTCCTTCTCGGCTTGCGCTGCGTCGTTGTCGTCCACTCCTTGCTCGTCGGTATCCTCCATCTCAACCTCGTCGTCGTCCTCAGGGTTGCGGTATATGGCTCTGCGACTACCCGACTGCTGCTCCTTGGAGCCGCGGCTAGCATCGTCCTCCTCTTCCATACCTTGCGACGTGGGAGTCTTCTGCCCGGACTGGGTCTCCATCTCCTGCATCGGCGATGAATAACCTAATTAGAATTTAATCCGACCACCCAAACAACATCGCGAATAACGTACAGAATGAGCAAATCAGCATTACCCTTTGACTGTATGTACCTTACAGTCGATTGAGAACAAAGGGACAACTTGTCGAGGGAGAAGTAGGTCAAAGAGACCGCGTGGGGAGAAGAAATACAAGAAAACCGCGAGGGGAGTGCCAGAACAAGCGACCGGGAGGGGAGTAAGAACAAGGAGACCGCGAGGAAAGATGAGGATGAAGACGAATTATGTTAACTAAGGAGGAGGCAACGGACTGAGTAGAGCTCTGTATAGGGTAGCCTTGTCGAGGCTGCTATGGTAGTGATAATAATCAAAACATTGCATAGCACAAGATATCATACAAACATAAAACGTCAAATCAACTTAAAGTCCTCCGTGCCAAGAACAAATTGAATTATCATTTTAGGCTTGGCCTGAACCACCAACTCCATGAGTCTATGGGCGATTGCGAAGAATGAGGTAAAATTGTTCATAAAGATACTGGAAAGGAAAGGGACTCACTTGCAATCTCGCAACAAAAAATTTAAAATATCCATTAGATACCTCTGGCGAGTCCTTCTGGGATTCCTGAAATGTAGATTGTTTTCTTCGCGTGTTTTCCAGCACCCCTCTTCGACTGCTTTATAATATTCTCTGGTACAACACCTAAAACCTTTGCAGCAGACGAGTAATCTAAAGTCTCGGTTCTCTTCTTCTTCTCTCTCGCCATCCGACTAGCCATCAACAGTCTTTTCGTACTAAAGTGACTTCCTCCAATTCGTTTCTTGGCCTTCAATTCAGGAGTGACTAGTGCTTCTTGGAGACTCACCTGATCAAGACATCAGTTCTTGATGTTACCTATGCAGTATTATGATGCCTTAGTTAGACCAGTTGTACATGAGACCTACATTGAGAGCAATATATATGGTATGTTATCTTTAATTCTGCAAATTTCGTAGAGAGCAGTGTGAGTGTCAACTGCGAAGAGCACAACTGCCACATCCGATTGTAGTGCTTAACATTTGCGGGAGAGAAGAAAGTATGATACATTTGGTTAACATTTATATAACATAATATTTGATATTGTATTGGTTTTTTGAATTCGCGACAATGATGCCAACATAATTTAAAGTAAAATTATTATTAGTTTCATTATGTTCTCATTGATACGATCATATTGTAATTGAATTTAAACAGGACATTATAATGCCATCCAGGGATGGGAGGCGTCGGCGCCGTATTCCAACCAGACGACGAGCAATTTATCCGACATATGTACGCCAAAATCGCCGTAGGCCACGATTAATTCAAGAGCACGTCGAACCCGGAATGTTGTGGGCTGACATCGTAGAGCTGTTTCCTCCACTTCCAGAAGAAGTTCTCAATAATATTTATAGGCGTTGGGATCCTCCAAAGGTCTGGGCTAAAGATTCGGAGGAAAGATTCACGGCGTCAGAAGCGAATCACTATGGGATTTAATCGATGTATAGTGAGGTCTCTGCCTTGTCGCTGCAATGAAAGACACAAAGGAGTAGAATGCGGAGTGCCACTTCAGTGCCCAAACACTGGTAGACCGGTTCGGATACATTATGGCTGTGGCGTCGAAGAACAAGGTCGTCAAATTGCCCACATGTTGTATGAAATGATGGGAGGAAAACTTCGTGGGGATAACTACAAGGTCTCGGCCTCTGAATATGAACCATACAGCTCAGAAAACGAGGAAAGCGACGCCAGCGTGTAGAATGCCAATGAGCAAAACATAATCAACAAGAACTAAATCAATGGAATCATACAATTGAAGCCCTATTGCCATATAATCGTATGATAAGGTGGTAGTCTTATGTTGGAACCTCAACAACAGAAATGAAACGTTGATTTTGGTTGAGACAGATATGTTTTTTTGGTTGAGTCAATGATCAAGCTTTGAGATCTTACGTCGATAGTGAGTTCAGGTGCTCATAAAATTCTCCAAATCTCGCTGACAGACTGTATGAAGTCTCGAACGCAAACTTTATAGCTACACGATATCTATGACATTTTAATTTTATCAAAGAGGATAACTTTGATCATTTTGCTAGCTTTTGCTGAAAACCCCATTGATGCACCGTATATCTGAAAATCCGCAGATATAAGACATTCCGCAAATGTCAAGCATACCACAAACATAAAACTATCACCAGTTCTAAATTAATGATTTTGACCATTTTTGTTCGCATAAGGTTGTGCAACAGCATTAGCAGTTCCAGATGTATATGATTCCCGAAGTCCAATCTCGAAAGTTAAGTCTGTTCCAAATGCAAATATTTGTATCGGGTCAAGATACGAATAATGTGACTTTTTTTTTTTACTTTTTTTTTTCCGACAAAATGGTACCTTTATTACCAATGAAGAAAAACACAAGAAACAAAAGTACCAAACTGTGACCTTTCAAGGCAGACATATATGTTATGACGCCGGCTCCATTTGAAGAGTATGACACTTTGCGTCTCATTTTTCAACAAAAGTCTCATTTTTTACTGCTGTTCACCCAATCGGAAACGACACCCAGATCCCCTGCAAATAGCTTTCTGGACCAGGTCGGATTGCACAATCCATTCAGTTTCATTCAATAAAATATTACTCAGTTGTTATAATGAATCCTCATCTTCATTGATATTATGGAGCCGGCAGCGTATGAATCCCCAGAAATCCCCTCAGGGAATCCCCAGAAATCGCAGCATTTCTGCATTTGTCGGATCTTGCGCATTCCGACCTGGACGTCGTGGAATCGGCCAATCTGGATCAATATTTTGAACTCTGTAAATGATATCAGTATATCTTAATGTGATATTAAGCCCCAGCTCGTGATTTCTGCGCAACTCGACCCGGATATTCTCAGTGTTTTGCTCTATTTGCTGTTTTTGTTGCACTGCTAGGTCTCTCTCCTGTGTTAAAACAGCTGCTGTTCGATCAGCGTCATCAATGCTTATCTCCAATCTTCGTATTCTCTCCTCCAGAGCATCTCTAACTGCGTCATTGCAATCCACAAGTGTGAGAGATCCGCTTCTGGATCTTTTTTTTCTTCTTCCTGAACTAGCTGACATTTTTGTTCTAAATGAAATGCAAAGTGATTACAAAAGAAACTAACGCATATACTTCTTGGATTTCAAGTGACCCTTCATTTGTCACATTTGCCCTTTCTCACACCAATTATAACCCATGACCTTTCGAGGACGACCCTTCTTCATTTTGATTGCTCCTTCATTACTCATTCGTCGTCTCGTTTCTGATACTGGTTCATCACAGATTGAAGCGGATCTCGGTGCCGGCGCCGGCGCCAAATGCCCAATAACATAAGAAACATAATCATTGGACAGTTTACGATGAGTAAGGTAACAAGAGCCGGGGGCTCTTGGCTTCTCATGTTGTGCGATGGTAATTTTTTTTTTGGTTTTGCTGTGGAGTAAAGTCAACATCTGAATAAAAAAAAAGAGAAAAAGTTCAAAAGAAAACATACGATTTAAATTCACTGAATTCGAACTTTTGAACTTTAAACATATTTTTTTTATTGAACTGTAATGTTTCTCATTGGAAATTGCGTATTCAATCCGCCTTCAGAAAATGCGAACTGCTCTAAATAAAATATTAATTGGGATATCACTTGACGTTAATCATCCTAACTTATTCATCGAATGCCTTCAATAATATCCACAAGTTGACGAACACTTCCGGGTTTCCAGTTGCGAGCTGACCACACAGAAAATAGTGGGTGATGAGGTTGGAAATTATCGTTGACGTCGAAGGTCAATGCAATCCAACTATGAATTAGTCGTCTATGGAAGGCTTGACTTTTACGGAAATCGTTTCGAATTATGTCCAAATCCCTGTTTTTGATGTTACGTAATGAAACAGCTTCATCCCTTTCATGTCGAAGTGCCGCTATACTCCTTTCCCTATCCCGCAGAGAGTTTTCAAGAGTGTGGATTTGTTCTTCTAGAGCAACCCTCACAGCGTCATCAGAGAAACACAAATCGCACGGAGATGGACTATTCTTCCTAGCCCTCTTAGAGCTGCTTCCAGCCATTATAAATGCACCTAGAGTATATTGAAATGCTATAAATGCTGAAAATGTATCGTGAAAGGCTTATATGCATATTTCAGAGCATGATTCTGAGCCGTCGCACCTTTTAAATACTACTTTCTACAGGCACTTCAATCACGTGACTCATTTAATCGTACCCTGAGCAGTAGCCTTTTTCGCTCTTTTGACTTCATCTGGCAGACTTAGCAATGGCGCTGGCGCCAAATGCTGCATTCAGCGGCATGCTCATCCGGGTAAAGCTAGGTCGCCGTCGATGGCTGGCTCTCTTGCTTATCTTAGTTCAGTGGCTTGAGAATCCTTAGTTGTTGAATTTAGAATTGGGAATTTGAATTCATAGTGGTCCCCAATTCAAATGACTTTGGCACCCCAGGTCACCGGATTGGGCACCCCAGGTCACTGCATTGGGCACCCCAGGTCACTGCATTGGGCACCCCAGGTCACATGCTCCTGCACCCCAGGTCACTAAGGTCAAGACACCTAAAACCAATCATTTAAGAGATTATGCATGCAATATGGAGCTGGATTGTTGCAAAGTAATTTTTCCTCCGCAGAGAAATAGGGTTCTTGAGGTTTGGAAAATTTTTCAAATTTTTTTATCGAGTGTGCAAATAACTGTGAATTTTTGAACCAAAAAGTGTTCAAAAACTAGAAACCAACCAGTAGGCTCACATGAAACCGACCACCATGACACCAAAACTTGATCACTCTACTACCACCAAAATATTCCCATATGATTCCCTTTCTACCAATCATGCTTCATACTTTCTTCTAGATCTCCCAAGATTTTAAATCTGAAAACTTGTCGGAATTGGAGAAGTCTAGTGATCGGTTTTGGGGACCCGGTCGGCTATGGGTGTCTCGACCATAGGCTCGGCACCCAGGTCACTGAATTGAGTACCCCAAGTCACTAGCACAAGCACCCCAGATCACTGGCTCAGGCACCCCAGGTCACTAGCTCGGGCACCCCAGGTCACTGGGCTGGGCACCTCAGGTCATTGGCTCAGGCACTCCAGGCCAGTGGCTTGAGAATCCTTAGATGTTGAATCGAGAATTGAGAATCAGAATTCATAGTGGTCCTCAATTTAAATGACTTTAGCACCCCAGGTCACCGGATTGGGCACCCCACGTCACTGTGGTAGGCACCCCAGGTCACCGGCTCGGGCACCCCAGGTCACAGGGCTAGGCACCCGAGGGCACTCACTCTGTCATCCCAAGCCGTTCACTCCAGCACCCCAGGGCACTGGCTTGAGAATCCTTAGTTGTTGAATTGAGAATTGAGAATCTGAATTCATAATAAAGTGTTAACAGTTGGGAGCATACCTTTTGTTATCACTTGGGGAACAGCAACACTTATCTTTACTTTATGAACTTATGTTTTACTTTATGGACTTATATTTTACTTTATAATTTACTTTATCTTTTACTTTATGAATTTAAAATATACGATCCTTTACTTTTTGATCTTAATAATGCATGTACCAATCAATTTGTTTCTAAGATGGATACTATAAACTATTGCTTGACCTCAAAGTTATCTCCCTTCAAACTATGGTTCTTACCTAGGTCCCTTTAAAGAGCACTTATCACTGATCGAGGTAAAATTAGGAGCATAACATTACATAAGTCTTACTAGTCTTAATTTTAAGGGAGCAAAAATCTCCATAACACATATAGAGTTTTAACACTTATCGAGGTAACACTTATCGAGGTTTGACTCTAGTCCTCAATTCAAATGACTTTGGCACCCCGGGTCACCGGATTGGGCACCCCCAGGTCACAGGCTCCCGCACCCGAGCTCACTAGCTTCGGCACCCCAGGTCACTGGATTAGGCACCCTAAATCACCGGATTGGGCACATGAGCTCACTCGCTCAGGCGCCCCAGGTCCCTGGCTCAAGCACCTCTGGTCAGTGGCTTGGGCACCCCAGGTCACCGGCTCGGGCACCCCAGGTCAGTGGCTTGAGAATCCTTGGTTGTTGAATTGAGAATTGAGAATCTGAATTCATAAGAGTCCTCAATTCAAATGATTTTTGGCACCTGTGGTCACCGGACTGGGCACCCGAGGTCACATGCTCCTGCACCCCAGGTCACTAGGTTGGGCACTGCAGGTCACTGGGCTCGGCACCCTAGGTCACCGGCTCGGGCACCCGAGGTCAGTGGCTCGGGCACCCCAGGTCACTGGGCTGGGCACCCCAGGTCACCGGCTCGGGCACCCCAGGTCAGTGGCTTGAGAATCCTTGGTTGTTGAATTGAGAATTGAGAATCTGAATTCATAATAGTCGTCAATTCAAATGAGTTTGGCACACCAGCTCACAGGCTCGGGCACCCTAGGTCACTGAGTTGGGCACCCCAGGTCACTGGCTCCGGCACCCTTGGTCATAGGGTAGGGCACCCCAGGTCACTGGCTCCGGCACCCCAGGTCACTGGTCTAGGCACCCGAGGTCAGTGACTCTGGCATCCCAGGCCATTCACTTGAGCACCCCAGGACAGTGGCTTGAGAATCCTTAGTTGTTGAATTGAGAATTGAGAATGTGAATTCATAATTCTGTCAAACCTTGATAAGTGTTAACGGTTGGGAGCATACTTTTGCTATCACTTAGGGAATAGTAACACTTATCTTTTACTTTATAAACTTATATTTTACTTTATAGACTTATCTTTTACTTTATATTTTACTTTACGAACTTAAAATATATGATCTTTTACTCTATGATCTTAATAATGCATGTACCAATCAATTTGTTTCTAAAATGGAAACTATAAACTATTGCTTGACCTCAAGTTATCTCTCTTCAAACTATGGTTCTTACAAAAGTCCCTTTTTAGACACTTATCACTCATCGAGGTAAAATTAGGAGCTTAACATTACATAACACTTAACACATAACACTTACTAGTCTTAATTTTAAAGGAGCAAAAATCTCCATAACATAAATAGAGTTTAACACTTATCCAAGTAACACTTATAGAGGTTTGACTGTAGTCCCCAATTCAAATGACTTTGGCACCCCAGGCCACCGGATTGGGCACACCCGAGGTCACCGGATAGGGCACCCCAGGTCACTGGCTTCTGCACCCCAGGTCACTGGCTCCGGCACCCCAGGTCACTAGCTTCGGCACCTCGGTCGCCGGATCGGGCACCCCAGGTTACTGGATTAGGCACCCTAAATCACTGAATTGGGCACATGAGGTCACTCGCTCAGGCGCCCCAGGGTCCCTGACTCAAGCACCCTTCGTCACTGGCTCAGGCGCCCCAGGTCCCCTGACTCAAGCACCCCTTCGTCACTGGCTCAGGCACCCGAGGTCACTGGCTTGAGAATCCTTAGGTGTTGAATTGACAATTGAGAATCTGAATTTAAAATAGTTCTCAATTCAAATGACTTTGGCACCGGAGGTCACCGGATTGGGCACCCCAGGTCGCTCGCTTGAGAATCCTTAGTTGTTGAATTGAGAATTGAGTATCTGAATTCATAATAGTTCTCAATTCAAATGACTTTGGCACCCCAGGTCACCGGATTGGGCAACCAAGGTCACAGACCTTGGCACCCCAGGTCACTAGCTTCGGCACCCCAGGTCACTTGGATTGGGCACCCCAGGTCACTTCTCAGGCACCGCAGATCACTCGGCTGGGCACCCCATGTCACTAGCTCGGGCACCCAAGGTCACTGGGCTCGGCACCCCAGGTCACTAGCTCGGGCCACCCCAGGCAGTGCTTGAGAATCCTTAGTTGTTGAATTGAGAATTGAGAATCTGATTTTATAATAGTCCTCAATTCAAATGACTGGGGGTTTAGGCCCTCAAATGACTGGGATGTTTCACATAGTATAATCAAAATGAATGCATTATTTATCACGAGTTGTTCTCTTTCTTATATGGTATTCTTAGATATGTTAGATATATTAAATTTGCCCAAGTTCATCCCAAACGATTGAATTTGGAAACTACAGTTTGTGACAAGTTGAAATAGCTTCATTGGAGGATTTGGACCAACAAGAAGTGCCAATCTTGCACACCGGAAAAAAAAAAAAAAAACCGTCCTCTATCTCATCATATTGAAATTGTTAAGCAGGCTTCCTTAATCTATGTGTAATAGGTTACAACACGAGAGCCCTCATAATACGTACCATACAGTACTGAGACAAATTCTGGTTATTGTGGCGATACAATTTGTTTGAAATCCTTCTTTCTATTGATATCAATAACAACCTATCTTGCATACATCTCGAGGGCACATGTTCGTGGACTTATATATAAAGCAGCACTGGTTAAGGTGGAATGCCATGACCAGGTACCGCCACAAATCGTTGCAGTAGATTCATAGTGGAACTGCAACAGGGCGGATTGAAGAACGGTGAATTTCTGCATGAGGATTCAGAACTTGCTATTCTTTTGGGACAAGATGCCAAAAAACACATTTCTTTGCCACATTAAAAGATAGAGAATGACGATTTTTCGCAATTGTGTGAACTCATCTGTCTTTCACAGATTTTTCCTACACGGGACCAATATCTAGGACCAATATCTAGGACAGAAGTCTGTATTAAAACAAATTGGTATAGAGGCAGCGTGGGTGTTCCTTGAGAGACCTTTGATCCTTCCAAATACCAAAATCCTGAGCTTAGTCGGTACTTCTACTGTTACCTGAAAGATATTTTGTAGCCCTGGAACTACTCACCATTTAATAATGTACCACGCAGGCTCTAAACATTGAAAGGAATGCGAGGCACAGAGTACTTACCCAGGGGCTGATAACCCAGCGGCTGACTCCATGACAGGCATGAAACTACAGCCATTTCTGAAAGCTGCCGCAACATCCTGCATCAATAGAGGCCTATCGGGTTAGTTCAACAACTCCAAACTTTGAACTCATTTGAGCTAAATTCGCTATCAGGAAAGATGTGGTGGAGAAACCCAGGCTTTCGTGCCAATGAAGGTGCTTAATCCACACCAGAAGCCGCTATGCAGGCCTAATAGTCCTTCACTGTATATTAGGGCATTTCCTTCAAATCACAAAGCAGCTCAAGAACGAGCCTTGCTTGAAATTGCACCTGTTGATCAATTTGTCTCATCAACTTCTTCTACAACATGTGGACACTATTAATCACTACGTACCGAACAAAAGAGTGTTGACTATGAGGAGGATTATAAGAAGAATAGAAATGATTGTGATAAGTATTTGTTTTCAAATTTGGTTTCTTATTGACAACGGAGCTGATAAATAGCAGATTCCAAACACTCCGGAGATGAAGTACATACGAACCTCAATATGAAAATCTAAAAAAAAAAAACAGGTCAGCGACGGCTTGAATGGGATATTATCACTGCGCACGACAGAATTCCGAACTGCTCAACTGGGAAGACTACCAGCTCTAACTGTGCGCTC